>CM053031.1:233628380-233656899 GCA_028564925.1 Lithobates sylvaticus
CCACCTGCCTTGACCCTTTGCTACGTTTGACCTTGCCTCTGCCTAATCCTTGTGTACCGCGCCTGTCTCAGCTGTCAGTGGGGTCGAGTTGCTATTGGAAGACACGACCTGGTTGCTACCGCCACTACAAGTCCATCCCGCCTTGCGGCGGGCTCTGGTGAAAACCAGTAGCAACATTAGAACCGGTCCTCCAATACAACCCATGCTATCGCCCCATTGGCATAGGGGATCCACCTCCTGTCCCTGCCGTACCCGGAACGTGACAGTAGATCCGGCCATGGATCCCGCTGAGGTCCCGCTGCCAAGCCTCTCGGATCTGACCACGGTGGTCGCTCAACAAGGACAGCAATTAGCGCAGTTGACTGCTATGCTACAGCAGCTTCTGCCATCTCCACCACCACCTCCTGCATCTCCTCTGCCACGAGTTGCTGCTGCTAGAGTCCGCCTGTCCCTTCCTGACAAATTCAATGGGGATCCCAAGCTGTGCCGAGGGTTCCTATCCCAGTGTTCCCTCCATCTGGAGATGTTGTCGGACCAGTTCCCCACAGAACGGTCAAAGGTGGCGTTCGTGGTTAGCCTACTATCTGATAAGGCCCTAGCCTGGGCTACACCACTTTGGGACCGTGGCGATCCTGCCACAGCTTCTATTCCAGCCTTCTTCTCTGAAGTCCGCAGTGTCTTCGAAGAACCAGCCCGGGCCTCCTCTGCCGAGACGGCTCTCCTGAACCTCGTCCAGGGGAATTCTTCAGTGGGCGATTACGCCATTCAGTTCCGCACCCTGGCATCTGAACTCTCCTGGAACAATGATGCCCTCTGCGCGACCTTCAAAAAAGGTCTATCCAGTCATGTCAAAGATGTGCTGGCCGCACGAGAGATTCCTGCTACCCTGTCTGAACTCATCCAGCTAGCCACCCGCATTGACATGCGTTATACCGAAAGACGCCTAGAGCTACGCCAGGAAAAGGACTTTGGTCGCGTCAGGCGTTTCCTCGCCTGGCACCTCTCTTCCAGAATCCTCTGCAACCCGTTCCTGCTCCTCCTGCTGAGGAGGCTATGCAAGTGGATCGGTCACGCTTGACCACACAAGAGAGGACTCGCCGCCGAGACCATAATCTGTGCCTGTATTGCGCCAGTCCCGACCATTTCTTAAAGGACTGCTCTATCCGCCCTCAGCGTCAGGGAAACGCTCGCACCTAGCTAACGTGGGAGAGGCGCTGCTAGGTGTGGATTCTTCCTCTCCACGTCTAACCATTCCGGTGAGGATTTCTCTGACCAAGAGATCCTCTTTCTCCGCTGTGGCCTTTCTGGACTCTGGTTCGGCAGGAAACTTCATTGAAGCTTCACTCATCAACAAATTTAATGTTCCAGTTACCCGTCTCGTCAAGCCTTTTTTCATCACCTCTGTAAATGGTCAAAACCTGAACTGTATCGTGCGCTATCGCACTGAACCTCTCCTCATGAAGATTGGAGTTCTCCATCACGAAAAGATTAGCTTCTTTGTGTTACCCAACTGTACCTCTGAGATCCTTTTGGGCCTACCCTGGCTCCAGCTACATTCTCCTACCCTCGACTGGGCCTCGGGGGACATCAAAAGTTGGGGTCCCTCCTGCCACAGGCATTGCCTCAAAGCGGTGCCCACTAAACAAGTTTTCGTCGCTACCTCTCTGCCTAGTCTCCCCCAACCCTACCGGGACTTTGCCGATGTATTTTGCAAGAAACAAGCTGAGGTCCTGCCGCCACATAGACCCTTTGATTGCCCTATTGATCTTCTTCCTGGCACCACTCCGCCCTGGGGCAGGATCTACCCTCTCTCCATCCCGGAGACACAAGCTATGACAGACTACATCCAGGAAAACCTCAAAAGAGGTTTCATCCGCAAGTCTTCTTCCCCTGCTGGAGCAGGATTCTTCTTTGTCGCCAAAAAGGACGGGTCCTTACGTCCCTGCATTGACTATCGTAATCTTAATAAAATCACGGTAAAAAATCGTTACCCGCTGCCCCTTATCTCTGAACTTTTCGACCGTTTGCGCGGAGCAAGAATTTTTACCAAGCTGGACCTCTGGGGCGCATATAATCTCATCCGTATCCGTAAAGGCGATGAATGGAAAACCGCCTTTAACACCCATGACGGACACTTTGAATATCTTGTCATGCCTTTCGGTTTATGCAATGCTCCTGCGGTTTTCCAAGACTTTGTAAATGAGATTTTCAGGGATCTGCTGTACTCTTGTGTTGTTGTCTATCTGGACGATATCCTGATTTTCTCCTCTAGCTTGGAGGTGCATCGCCTTCATGTCCGTCAAGTACTCCAACGGCTCTGAGATAACCATCTTTACGCCAAACTAGAGAAATGTCTCTTTGAACGCTGCAGTCTTCCCTTCCTGGGTTACTTAGTCTCTGGACAAGGTCTCCAAATGGACCCTGAGAAGCTTTCCGCCGTCCTAAACTGGCCACGTCCTACTGGACTGCGGGCCATCCAGCGGTTCCTCGGATTCGCCAATTATTATCGCCAGTTTATTCCTCACTTCTCCACCATTGTCGCGCCTATTGTGGCGCTAACCAAAAAGGCTGCGAATCCTAGGTCCTGGCCTCCTCAAGCTGATGAGGCATTTAACCGCCTTAAGTCTGCCTTTGCCTCTGCACCCGTTTTGTCCAGGCCTGACCCTCTCAAACCGTTTCTCCTGGAAGTCGATGCCTCCTCTGTGGGAGCTGGAGCTGTGCTTCTTCAGAAAGATTCTAAGGGCAAGAACATAACCTGTGGGTTTTTTTCTAAGACCTTTTCTCCCCCCCGAAAAGAACTACGCCATCGGAGACCGTGAATTACTGGCCATTAAGCTGGCACTTGAGGAATGGAGACATCTCCTTGAGGGATCCGTTCACCCCATCACGATCTTCACGGATCACAAAAATCTCTCTTATCTCCAGTCTGCCCAGCGATTAAACCCACGTCAAGCTAGGTGGTCGTTGTTTTTTGCTCGCTTCAATTTTGAGATCCATTTCCGTCCCGCGGACAAAAATGTCAGGGCTGACGCCCTATCACGTTCCACCGATACTTCTGAGTCCGAGTCTCCGGTACAACACATTATACCCCCTGAGTGTCTGATCTCTTCTGCCCCGGCCTCTTTGGTGCAAGTTCCTCCTGGGAAAACCTTGGTCCCCCCACGTCTTCGTCTTCAGATTCTCAAATGGGGCCACTCCTCTCAGCTAGCTGGTCATCCTGGAGTCAAGAAGTCCTCCCAACTGATTTCCAGGTATTACTGGTGGCCCTCCTTAAAAAAGGATGTGACGGACTTTGTACAGGCCTGTACTATATGTGCTCGAATCAAGACCCCTCACCAAAAGCTTGCTGGTCTTCTTCATCCTTTGCCTGTGCCGGAACAACCTTGGGCCCACATAGCTATGGACTTCATCACGGACCTTCCTCCTTCCCACGGCCATACAGCCATATGGGTGGTCGTTGATCACTTCTCCAAAATGGCGCATTTTTTCCCGCTTCCAGGTCTCCCTTCTGCACCTATACTTGCAAAACATTTCTTCCTCCAGATTTTTCATCTTCATGGACTTCCATCTCACATCGTCTCGGATAGAGGCGTTCAGTTCGTGTCTAAATTCTGGAGAGCCCTCTGCAGTCAATTGAAAATCAAACTGGACTTTTCCTCTGCCTACCATCCACAGTCCAATGGACAAGTGGAGAGAGTCAACCAAATCCTTGGGGCCTACCTGCGACACTTTGTCTCTGCTCGTCAAGACGACTGGGCTGACCTCTTGCCCTGGGCCGAATTTTCTTACAACCTGAAGGAGTCTGAGTCCTCCTCTAGATCACCCTTCTTTGTAGTATACGGCCGTCATCCTCTACCCCCCCTACCCTTCCCCACCTCTTCCGGAGTCCCTGCTGTAGACGAAGTCACCCAAGAGCTGTCGTCCATCTGGAAAGAGACTCAAAAGTCGCTTGCCCTGGCCTCTTCTTGCATGAAGAAACATGCTGACAGTAAAAGAAGACCCCCTCCTGTCTTCTCCCCTGGTGATAGGGTGTGGCTCTCCTCCAGGTACATCAGGTTCCGCATCCCCAGTTACAAGTTGGGTCCCCGCTACCTCGGTCCATTCAAGGTCAAGGCTCGGATCAATTCCGTGTCCTACAAATTGCATCTTCCCCCTTCCCTCCGCATCCCCAACTCTTTCCATGTTTCCCTCCTCAAACCCTTTATCATTAATCGCTTTTCCACCAAGGTCATCGCTCCTGCTCCTGTCTCCGGGTCCTCCGACATCTTCTCCGTTAAAGAGATCCTTGCCTCTAGAACCGTCCGAGGTAAGCGGTTCTATCTTGTTGACTGGGAGAATTGTGGTCCTGAGGAGAGGTCCTGGGAACCTGAGGGTAACATCATAGACAAAGATCTCATCCTCAGCTTCTGGGGCTCCAGGAGGAGGGGGAGACCCAAGAAGAGGGGGAGACCCAAGGGGGGGTACTGTTACGCCGAGCGCTCCGGGTGTCCCCTCCATCCCGGAGCGCTCACGGCGCCCGTTGTCCTGCAGCGCCTCGGTCAGCTCCTCTGACCGCAGGCGCTGCTCTGCCGATCGGATGCGATCCTCGCGGCGGCCTCCGTCCGCCCGGGGATCTCATCTCTCTCTCCTCACCTGCCCCCGCCTGTGTCTCCCTGCACACGCGTCCCCTCTCCCCAGGCGCGAGCGCGCATCTCGGCTTGTTCTTAAAGGGCCAGACCACAAGTAATTGGTGCCTGGCCCAAATTACAGTTACACCCTAAACACCTTATAAACCCACTTCCCCTTCCTGTCCTGGCCGGATCTTGTGTTGCCTTAGTGCCCAGTGAAATCGTTTGTGTGTTTTGCTCCTACTGTGTATCCAGACCTTTGCTGTTGCCCCCGACTACGAACCTTTGCCACCTGCCTTGACCCTTTGCTATGTTTGACCTTGCCTCTGCCTAATCCTTGTGTACCGCGCCTGTCTCAGCTGTCAGTGGGGTCGAGTTGCTATTGGAAGACACAACCTGGTTGCTACCGCCGCTACAAGTCCATCCCGCCTTGCGGCGGGCTCTGGTGAAAACCAGTAGCAACATTAGAACCGGTCCTCCAATACAACCCGTGCTATCGCCCCATTGGCATAGGGGATCCACCTCCTGTTCCCCGCCGTACCCGGAACGTGACAACCCTCTTGGGCATGGAGTTCACCAGAGCTTCACAGGCTGCCACTGGAGTCCTCTTCCACTCCTCAATGATGACATCACGGAGCTGGATGTTAGAGACCTTGCACTCCAGTTGAGGATGCCCCACAGATGCTCAATAGGTTTAGGTCTGGAGAAATGCTTGGCCAGTCCATCACCTTTACCCTCAGCTTCTTTAGCAAGGCAGTGGTCGTCTTTTAGGTGTGTTTGGGGTCGTTATCATTTTGGAATACTGCCCTGTGGCCCAGTCTCTGAAGGGAGAGTATTATGCTTGGCTTCAGTATGTCACAGTTCATGTTGGCATTCATGGTTCCCTCAATGAACTGTAGCTCTCCAGTGTCGGCAGCACTCATGCAGCCCCAGACCATGACACCCCCACCACCATGCTTAACTGTAGGCAAGACACACTTGTCCGTGCAATTGTCAGTTAAAGCGACTCAGTGCCGTATTGCAAAAAATGGCCTGGTCATTAAGGGGTAAATTCTTCCAGTCCTTAAGTAGTTAAATGATAGAGACTGAATGTCAACCAAATATCCAGAAAAAACACATGATACAAATGTTATAAATTGAGTTGCAGTTCAGTGGATATTTGATCCCCAAGCAAAACATGACTTAGTACTCGTGGAGAAACCCTTGTTGGCAAGCACAGAGGTAAGACATTTCTTGTAGTTAGTGACCAGGTTTGCACACATCTCAAGAGGGATTTTGGTCCACTCTTCTTTACAGATCTTCTCTAAATCCTTAAGGTTTCTTGGCTGTCTCTTGGCAACTCAAAGTTTTAGCTCCCTCTATAATTTTTCTATAGGATTAAGGTCTGGAGACTGGCTTGGCCACTCCATGAACTTAATGTGCTTCTTCTTGAGCCACTCATTTGTTGCCTTAGAGGTATGTTTTGGGTCATTGTCATGCTGAAAGACCTATCCATGACCCATCTTCTTCTGGCTGAGGGAAGAAGGTTCTCCTCCAAGATTTTACAATACATGGCCCCATCCACTGACCCCTCAATACGGCAAAGTTGATCGGTACCTTTAACAAAGAAACAGCACCAAAGCATAATGATTTCACCTCCCTGCTTGACTGTAGGGATGGTGTTCTTAGGGTCATAGTCAGCATTTTTCTTCCTCCAAACACAGTCCCCCTCCTCAAGAAGGCATATGTACAGTCATGCCAATGAACATCTAAATTATTCAGAGAAGGATTGGGAGAAAGGGCTGTGGTCAGATGAGAACAAAATTAAGGTATTCGATATTAACTCGACTCGCCATGTTTGGAGGAAGAAAAATGCTGACTATAACCCTAAGAACACCATCCCTACAGTCAAGCACGAAGGTGGAAGCATGATGCACTGGGGCTGTTTCTCTACTAAAGGTACAGGCCGTACAGGCTGATTTTACATGTATTGTAAAATCTTGGATTATCTTCCCTCAGCAGAACACTGAAGATGGGTTGTGGATGGGTCTTCCAGCATAATAATGACCTATGTATCGATATAGACTACCAGCTGAAAGCATCGTCCCTTTCAGTGTTCCTAGACATCGCTTTTCCTTTTGATAATCAGTGTAACCAGTGACTTCATATTTGTGTGTCCAACAAAGTGAATTATGGGACATATAGTTCCCCTTCATAGAGTTGCTTTGCACCACAGAACCATAAGACTACACATCCCAGGGATCTTTGCTGTAACAAGAAGTTTGCTGGGAGTAGCTATAAAAGGAGCGACAAGCCCAAGCAGAGCTCTCTTCCTCCTGGGCCGGACGCATGACGGACCTCTCGGTGCAACAGGGAGAGAGGATGCGGCCTACCGCGCGGAGTCTGACTTCCAACCCGAGGCCTAAGGGGCCTAGCTCTGGTATTCGCTGTCAGACATCCTGTCACCAACATCACTCGGATTGCCTGCCTGACGGTGTGGGTGCGCATGGCAAGCTTAATTTCGGAAGACCGAGACAGCGGACCTGCTGCACCAGTGCTGCTACACGAGTACCTGTCCAGAAGACATCGGAGCGATTTGGTCATTGGTAAGAGGGCAAATTGCTCGACCTTTATCTATTCATTGCCACTATTACAGAGACACTTTGCACAGACATTTTTGCCCCAAGAACACTTTACTGCATCACTTGAACACTGTGCTCAGACACCTTTAGATCTTCACCACTAGGAATCTATTGCTTTTTATTATACCCAAAAGGATTAGTTAACGAGCTCCAACTAGCTGGCGAAGAACATCAGATCTGCAACTTGGAATTCTTTTTCCATTACTTATAGGAAGGCCCCTATATTACTCTGTGTAAACCCACTCCCTCCATTAGGATAGAATAGACTGGCCAGATTACATCTTTCTAAGTGTGGCAGCATAAGTAGTTAACTGAAACATCCACTAGGAGGTGATCTCTGATCAAAAAGAGAGTGCACATATATGTACATAATAGTGTTGTTGCTGAACCATTGTCTTGTGTCTTTGGGATGAATTTGTTTGCTGAGTTGGCGCTGTTATCTCTTCTCAGCAGATCTATTACCTCTCTCGTTGAAATAACTTTCCCTTATTTGGTTCAATTAAAATATTTCAGAACCTAATTATACTGAGTTGTTTGATTATTGCCACACAGTGCTACAAGGGTGTCTGAACCCAGAGTGTCAGGTGGGTTGGAAGGTTCACTTGTCATGGCCGTGCAGATAAGCAGATAATTCTCAGCAGTCCCCTAGGGGGCCATGCTACACCTAAAACATTCCACCAAGGCAACAAAGGAGTAGCTCAAGAAGAAGCACATTAAGGTCATGGAGTAGTCTAGTCAGTCCCCAGACCTTAATCCTATAGAAAATGTATGGAGGGAGCTGAAACTTTGAGTTTCCAAGAGACAGCCAAAAAAACTTTAAGGATTTAGAAAAGATCTGTAAAGAAGTGTGGACCAAAATCCCTCCTGAGATGTGTGCAAACTTGGTCACCAACTACAAGAAACATCTTACCTCTGTGCTTGCCAACAAGGGTTTCTCCACTAAGTACTAAGTCATGTTTTGCTTGGGGATCAAATACTTATTTTAGTCACTGAACTGCAATTTAAATTAAAGCATTTGTTTTATGTGTTTTTTTCTGGATTTTTGGTTGATATTCTGTCGCTATCATTTAAAATACGTCTATGATAAAAATGATAGACCCTTTATTTCTTTGTAAGTGGGTAAACTTACAAAATCTGCCGGGTATCAAATAATTATCCACTGTAGGAATAGCCACAATAACAATGGCTCTGACACACAGCGTAAGGCATGACTATGCTCTGGCCAGAGCTAAAAAATGCAAACGTGTAGCACAAACCCACTCAATGACCTAGACACCTGCCTGTTTTTTTTCTCTTTGAAATGTTGGAAGGTATAAACTTTTGGTGGACTAAGCCTTTAGGGTAAACCTAATTAATTTAGAATGTGCATCTATCTCTACCTGTTAGCTCTTTGGCAGATTACCAATACCTACATAAACATCCCTCTTTTAACACATCAGTATAGTTATAGTGCTTAAACTGTGTTAATGGAATGAACTGCAAATGAGCCAGTGGACCAATTTACTTTGTGAAAAGTGATAACACACACCTATGAATCATCAATGCACAGCAAATGAATTCTCTACAGAATGATACATATGCAAAGACAGCCAGAGCTTTTCCATTTCAGTATTACTTTCTCCATATTTCTGATAGGTATCCTATATAAATCTTACAGTATATATTACTATTAAAGTCATATGTATTATTTGGGTAGGACAAAAACAGATCTATTTCCATGAAACTAAGAAAACATCATATAAATATATAAAATATATTTAATATAAGATATATGAATATAAATGCCATATGTAATATTTGAGCAGGAAACAAATGATTTAGTTCTATGAAACTAAGATAACATAATAAAACTAAATGACAAATATGCATTTTCCATTTTTTGGTTAATTCTGAAAATATAACTGTAACTATTTAGGTTTGCTAATCTAATGGCAAGAAACCGTAGAGACCAAACAAACTTTATCTTTCACTGACCTGACTTTAACAAACTGAAATCCGATTAGTTGTTATGATTTTCTTGAATGCACACATGATTGCTTTTTGCATTGTTTATTGAATATGAATTCATCAGTTTTCATAATCCAGTAAAATGTGTGGGGAGAATGGTCATGGAAGTTTAGTCCAGTCTTTTCTCTGCCCAGTCATGGATGCCAGCTGGCCTTTTTCAATGCCTGCTGGGAAAATTAATCCCATCAATACGTTCTGGGTTTGCTCTAGTTTTTCCTCCCGGTTGGATGTGTCTGGTACAGCTTCAGTAGACATATTTCATATATAAGATGCTCAAACACCTCAACTTGTGATAATAAATTAAGTAAACCATCAACATTACTTCAAGAAACTTCAATACAGTTGAGTAACTGTATACTTTTTTATTTACAAAAGTTACATTTTCAGGACAAGCTTTCTTGGTATACCCCTACTCTCTAAGGTCTAAGCAATACTACAGAAGAAGGGGCTATATCCAAAAAGCTTGTCCTGATAATGTAACTGTAATGCCCTGTACACACGATCGGACATTCCGACAACAAAATCCCATGTTTTTTTCCGACGGATGTTGGCTCACACTTGTTTTGCATACACACGGTCACACAAAGTTGGTCAGAAATTTCGAACGTCAAGAACGCGGTGACGTACAACACATACCATGAGCTGAGAAAAATGAAGTTCAGTAGCCAGTGCTGCTTTTCTGCTTGATTCCGAGGTTGTGTGGCACTTTGTGCGTCGGAATTGTGTACACATGATCGGAAATTTGCGCGAACGGATTTTGTTAGAAAATTTGAGAACCAGATCTCAAATTTTGTGGATTTTGACAGACATTCTGATGGAAACTGTCCAATGGAGTCCACACACGGTCGGAATTTCCGACAACATGCTCCGATCGCACATTTTCCATCGGAAAGTCTGACCGTGCGTACGGGTGCAAATCAAAAAATTAGGAATGACAGTACTCAACTGTGTTGTTGTATTTGTACTAATTTGGCTACAATGACTTAATCCAACAATCGTGCTAAGAAGTTCTGTTTCTTCTATTGGCACCAACATCCTTAGATTTTATTTTTCTCCTTATACATCGTTGATAACTATAGGTGAGGATGGAGACCCAGAAGACAAAAAAAAAAAAAACTCACAGAAGTTTTCAACTTGCCTCAAAAAAATGTGTTTTGTTGTTAATCTGTGCTCTCTTAAAGATTATTCTGACCTAAATCTATCATTAGGACAGGATGTGAGGGTAAATAGATCCAAAGGGGACACATACAGCAATAAAACCTTAAGAACACATCTCTCTTTTCATGGGAGCAAAGATCAGCTAGCACTCCATAGTCCAGAAGTGCCTACCACAGATGAATTAAATGTAGCTGCATATTTTTCATGGTTTATATAAGGTTTAGTTTGTTAACAATGCAAGTGCTTTAATAAAAAAAAAAAAAAAGACCACGTGAAAAAAATTGCTTTACTGATTGAGTTAAAGGTAAATTGGAGATAATTAGTAAATCTGATCATGAAATTTCCCTAGGAAGAAAACAGACTGCAACCAAATACTTTTTTTTTTTTTTTTAAGTGGAAGTAAACCCCCCTATCGTTTTCAGCCAGGAAGCTGCCATCTTTGCCTATGTTTAATCTTCAACTGCCACAGTGCTGCACATGTGATCCGTTATGACACCAGCCATTGGATGGTTTGACTGTTTGGTTGAGAGCACAGCCAATGTGCACTTAGCATTCCCGGCATGCCTTTTTTTTTTAAGCAAAACCTCTGTCCATCAAGTGAAAACAACTCCCCTCATTTCCTATCCTGCTGATAAAGTTGTCACAGAAACTTACAGTTTCTGTGACAGTGGATTCAGGGACAGCAATATCAATTTGAGAGAAATAATACCTCTTATCACCCTCACTGTTGCCCATAGTTGCCAACAGTCCAGAATTAGTCTGGATAATCCCCTTTTCTCAGTAAGCTGCCCCGCCAGGGCTGTATCCCGCGCTGCTTCCCAGGATCCTGGCTGCAAAGACAGCTACATTGTCTCTTATTTAAGTAAATACACCACGGCTGAGTAGATACACCACTGGCCTGGATTCTCCTCCCTCTGTCTACCCTCAGCACTCTCCAGCACTCTCAAGCAGTGTGCTGCAGCGATGCTTGCAGAAAAGTTACAGGGTTGGAGGCAGAGCTGGCAGATGCTGCTGACAATGCTGGCGGTTTGGGAGCGCATTGACCAAATTTGGAGGTCTAGCCAAGAGGGATGCAAGCTTCAGGAGTTCATTCTGAGGGATGTATGTGGGGAAGTAAGTTGGCAGGGTATTGTAGGATGTCAGAAGGGATTTGTGTACAGGGACTTAAGCAAGGGTGTTCAGATGGCAAAGGGGTTTCAGAGGAACTGGGAGGAAGTGCAGAGTCTGCAGGAGCTTGGTAGGTTAGTACCAATGCTGTGTGCCTAAAGCCAGCTTCAGTTGCTCTACGAATGCCACTGCCTATTGGCCTCTGCAGTGCTGGTGCATTCCTCATAGTACCCGCCACCATACCCTCCACACTCCTCTCCTACACATATTACTCCCTAGTCACTCCTCTGCTATACATAACACCCACTGTCATACACTCCACACTCCTTTCCTGCACATAGCATAACACAATCTGCACTCCTTTCCTGCACATACCATCATATGCTGTATACTCCTTTCCTGCACATACCATCATATGCTGTGTTTTTTGGGAGTTGCTCTACTTACTCAACTCTACGATTAAGCCCTGGGGCGGGGTGTAATGCATCAGAGGCGTGGCTTAGGAGCCTGTGTGTAGTGGTGTGTGGCATGCTTTTGTTTCCCACCTGTTCATATTGCTTTCTAGATTAAGCATACAAGGAAGCACCCTCATTCTACAAGGAATCATCAGACTTATTATCACATTTGAGCACCTGGAGCAGCACTTAGCTTTTCCTCTCCAACTTCCATCTACATCTTATTATCTCTTACTCTGTCTGCTTTTGGTCGATCTCTAAAAGGTAATCTTTTCAGTGAAGCCTACTCTGCCTCCACCTAAAAAACGTACTTTGAACTTCTCCATCAGCCTCCCTCACAGTTATTACCATTTGTACCATTTGCCCCTCCCTTTTAGAATGCAAGCTCCATGAGCAGAGCCCTTCCAATCCTCTACTTTTGAATTGTATTGTAACCGTTTTGTCTTCCTTTATTTTGTAAAGCATTGAAGCTGTCCCCCGTTGACTCTACACCAACAACTGAGCAATCAAAAACTGCGGATCGCTGAGTTCTTGGGTTCGCACTTCAGTGGCACACTGAGAGGCTGAGCCAGCTGACAGTCAGGCATCTGGACGGATCCTGACATTATTGTCGGGATCCCTGCAGAGCCTGGACCAGCTCTGTGACATCAGACAAAAGCGGAGTTTAGCCCACTGCTGGCTGAATCAGGGTCACAGAAGTGCAGAGCTTTGGCCATACTTCTGCTTTTAAAAGAATAAAACATGTTGAATTGTACATTTATTGAAGAGCCGTCCTGATGTTTTTAATATTATTTATTATTCTGCCCAGACATAGTATATGTATTCCTTTATACATTTGAGTTATAATGTTGTGAAACAATCTAATGTACTGTAAATCCCTGCAAAGATGGATCTTCTGTATATCACAGCAGGAGATACAGTATCTGAAGACTTAAGCCCCATACACACGCGCGGATTATCCGAGGACCAGGTCCGTCGGATCATGTCCGTCGTACTTTGTCCGATGTTGGTTTTGCGTACACACGGTCGGACATAGTTGTCGGAAAATCCAATCATTCTGAACGTGGTGACGTTTGTTGCCTACGACAGGACTACGTAGAGGCTAGTAGCCAATAGCCCGTGCCCCTGGAAGACGTCATCTGTGACGAAACGGCGTAGGGAGGAGCGGCATGCTGACGTCACCACACAACCACGCAGACCCGGAAGCAACGGGCAGCATATTAGAGCCGGCCGGCTATCTACTCGATTTTTATTCTTCTGCATTTTGTAAGTGCAACCCCCCTCTTTTATCTATTAAATTTTAAAAGTGATACACTATGGAGTTCCCTTTTTACTTCATGTTATTCGTTTGACCGTCTTGAGCCTGTGTGTCCTGCATCCTGAGTGACCAGCCATTGTCTCCTGGAGCCCCTGGCCGGGATTAAGCCACAAGCTTGTGAGACCTCTGTAACAGGAGGTCTCGCACTCTGGTAAGGGTCAGTGTGTTCATTGGTGGAGGTGTTAACCCTTTTCTTACCAGACCACTACTTCCTTTGGTGTTGTCACGTACCTAGTGGCGAGTCTGGCTTGCAGTGGGAGACCTCTCTTACGTCCCAGACTTGCAGCCCCTGATAGTGGAGACAGGGGGCGCAAAAGTCAAAGGAGGCACGAGTGTCTGGCAGGATCAACCAGTTGCGGATGGATGAGCAGGACTTGACAAGGGATGACAGGAACCAGCAGACAGCAGGTGACAGGAACCAGCAGACAACAGGAACCAGCAGACAACAGGAACTGGCAGGTAAGTGGTCACCGGAACTGGCAGGCAGCGGACTACAGGAACCAGCATGCAGCGGACAACAGGAACCAGCAGACAACAGGAACTGGCAGGTAACAGGAACCAGCAGACAGCAGGTGACAGGAACCAGCAGACAACAGGTGACATGAACCAGCAGACAACAGGTGACAGGAACCAGCAGACAGCAGGTGACAGGAACCAGCAGACAACAGGAACCAGCAGACAACAGGAACTGGCAGGTAAGTGGTCACAGGAACTGGCAGGCAGCGGACTACAGGAACCAGCATGCAGCGGACAACAGGAACCAGCAGACAACAGGAACTGGCAGGTAACAGGAACCAGCAGACAGCAGGAACTGGCAGGTAAGTGGTCACAGGAACTGGCAGGCAGCGGACTACAGGAACCAGCATGCAGCGGACAACAGGAACCAGCAGACAACAGGAACTGGCAGGTAACAGGAACCAGCAGACAACAGGTGACACTTCAGGACAGGTGCACAGAATGGTCAGACAAGCCGGGTTCCGTAACTGTAGAGCACACTGCGGATAAGCCAAGGGGATAAGCAAGAGGATGGTCGTGGGCAAGCCGGGATCGGGGCAGGCAGACAGCAGAGCAGGTAAACAGACAAGCCGGGTCACAGGTGCAGAGACAGAGAAGTTCAGGGCTTAGCAAGCGGAACGCTGTAGATCAGGCAGCAAGGGCTGTATGGAGATGGCTGGTTTAAATAGCCCGCCCGGCGCCAGTGACCGTGCGCGCGCCCGTCCGTGCCCGCGCACGCGCACCCGCTCGATTCCGCGCATGCGCAGTAGCTCGCACACCCGCTCGAACCCGCACACGCGATCGCAGCGGTGAGGAACTACTAGGCCCAGCAGGGCTTTCCTTACATTGCCCCCCCCAAGGGGCAGCCTCCGGATGCCCAACTGGGACAGCTTTTCAGGGTGAGATCTCTTGAAGGCCTGGATCAGGTGTCTGGCATGTAAGTTGGCTTCGGGTTCCCATGAGTTTTCTGGTTATTCCTTTTCCGGCAGTCCACAATAGTGTCCACCTCAAATTCCTGTTCCCCATTGACCATTATAGGAGCTGGAGGATCTGTGGAACGTCCAGGGAAGGAATTGGGAACTGCTGGCTTCAGGAGCGAAACATGAAACACCGGGTGTACCCGAAGTGATCCCGGCAACTCCAGCTCGTATGCCACCTCGTTGATCTTCCGCTTAACTGCGAAGGGGCCCAAGAATCTGGGGCCTAGCTTCCTAGAAGGGCAAGCAAGCCGGAGATTGATTGTGGACAACCATACTTTGTCTCCAGGTTCCAGGACCAGTTGCCCCCGTCTGCCCCTGTCGAAGACCTCCTTATTGAGATCTTGTGCCCGGGTCATAGTTTCCTGCAACAACTTATTGTTAGAAGAAAAGAAATCCACAGTCTCGAGAACAGCAGGGACGGAGCATTCGGGTACTGAGTTAGGCAGGAATGACGGATGGTAACCATAGTTGGCAAAAAACGGGGTCTGCTTGGTAGTGGAATGGGTAGAGTTGTTGTAGGCGAATTCCGCCAATGGCAACAGAGGGAGCCAGTCCTGTTGAGAGAAGGATGAGAAACAACGCAGGTATTGCTCAAGTGTCTGGTTTGTTCTTTCTGTCTGCCCGTTCGTCTGTGGGTGGTATGCGGAAGATAAGGACAGTTCAATACCAAGAGAATTGCAGAGAGCCTTCCAGAACCGGGATGTAAATTGGACGCCCCTGTCCGAGATGATGTTCGCTGGAACCCCGTGAAGTCTAACAATACCTTTAATGAAAGCTTGGGCTGTCTCTGGTGCCGAGGGAGTCCCTTTCATGGGAATGAAATGAGCCATTTTGGATAGCCGGTCCACTACCACGAAGATGGCTGTATGGCCTTCGGAGGGAGGAAGTTCCACAATGAAGTCCATGGTAATTAGTTTCCACGGCCTTTCCGGAGCAGGTAGGGGTTTGAGTAGCCCCCAAGACTTGGTTCTGCAGCTCTTGTTGCGGGTGCAAACAGTGCATGACTCCACATATTTTTGACAGTCCTTTGCCAGTTGGGGCCACCAGAATGTACGCTGGACCAGGTCTGTAGTTTTGGCAATGCCAAAGTGTCCCGCCAGTACATGGTCATGGCAGAGCCCAAGTATAGTGACCCGGAGACTTTCTGGAATGAAAATTTTACCATCGGACCAGAATAGACCATCTTTGGCTGAAACTCCCGACTTGGCAGGTGGCGGGTCCTCTCTGGACGCCTGCTTGATCCGGCTTAATAAGTCTTCCTGAAGAAGAAGGAAATTCTCCGCATTTAGGATGGTGTCTGGTGGGTTAGGCTCCTTAGGGTCGATAAACATCCGTGACAGGGCATCGGGTTTGGTATTCTTGGAGCCCGGCCTATAGGTGACATGAAAAGCGAACCTGGAGAAGAACAGCGCCCACCTGGCCTGACGTGGTTTTAGCCTCTTTGCGGCCTTCAGGTACTCCAGGTTCTTGTGGTCTGTATATATGAGAATTGGGTGGGCCGCACCTTCCAACAGGTACCGCCATTCCTCCAATGCCGCCTTGATTGCTAGCAGTTCTCGATCGCCTACGTCGTAGTTCCGTTCGGGGGGCGTCAGCTTACGAGAGAAGAACCCGACAGGGAACAGAAGGGCCTTGGGGCCTTGTCTCTGAGACAGTATTGCCCCGACAGCGATTTCCGATGCGTCTACCTCCAAGACAAACGGGAGAGCCGGGTCGGGGTGCTTCAGGACGGAGGCAGAAGTGAAGAGCTTCTTGAGGGCGACAAAGGCGGCCTGGGCCTCGGTCGTCCACTGGAACCGAGTCCCTTGTCGGGTTAGTTGTGTGATGGGGGAAATGATGGCCGAGAAGCCCTTGATAAATTTCCGATAGAAATTGGAAAATCCCACGAACCGCTGTACCCCTTTTTTATCCACCGGTGCGGGCCAATCAAGGATAGCGGAGATTTTCTGGGGGTCCATCTTGATGCCTTCGATGGATATGATGAGCCCCAGAAACTGTATGCTCTGTTGCTCAAACTCGCATTTTTCGGGTTTAGCATACAGACCATGTTGCCGCAGTCGCCCCAACACGCATTTGACGTGTTGACGGTGACTGTCAATGGAAGAGGAGAAGATCAAGATGTCATCTAGGTAGATGATCACGAACAAGTCCAAGTAGTCTCGAAAAATGTCATTAATGAAATGTTGGAACGTGGCGGGGGCGTTGCAGAGTCCGAAAGGCATCACAAGATATTCGAAGTGCCCGAATCGCGTACGGAAGGCGGTCTTCCATTCGTCGCCCTTCCGGATGCGCACTATGTTATTCACCCCCGCGGAGGTCCAACTTGGTGAAGATGACTGTTGCCCCTAGCCTCTGGAACAGTTCTGGGACTAACGGTAGGGGGTAGCGATTTTTAATGGTCACCTTGTTCAACTCCCTGTAATCGATACATGGCCGGAGGGTGTGGTCCTTTTTCTCTACGGAGAAAATGCCAGCTCCGGCAGGAGATGTGGATGAACGGATGAAGCCTTTTCGAAGATTGTCATCAATGTAGTCCTTAAGGGCGGAGAGCTCCAGTTCGGACAGGGGAAAGATCCTCCCAAAGGGTACTTCCGCTCCGGGGAGAAGCTCGATGGGGCAATCGTAAACCCGATGAGGAGGAAGGGTCTCTGCCCCTTTCTTGCTGAAAACGTCCATAAAGGAGTGATAGGCCCTGGGGACTAACTGACGGGTTTCGCTGTCCAGACACATTAAGGTGGTTGGCTGAGCATCAGTCCTAGGAAGGCAGTACTGGGAGCAGTAGTGGGAAGAAAAGGTAATCTCCTTGGTAGACCAGTCAATGCAGGGGTTATGGGCGCGGAGCCAGGGCATGCCCAGAATGACTGGGAACAGTGGGGAAGAAATAATGTCCAGACACAGAAGTTCCTGGTGGAGTTGGTTTATGCATGCCGAGATAGGCTGGGTTTCTTGGGTAACCGGCCCAGACCGAATGGCAGAGCCATCGGCCAGGTGTATCCGCAGTCCCTGGGTCTTGGTTTGCAAGGGGATGCAATGAGCAGTAGCAAAGGCCGAGTCCATGAAACAACTGCAGGCTCCTGAGTCAATAATGGCGGGGACCGAAATGTTCCTTCCAGGGAGCTGCAACAGAATAGAGAGGGCGAGGTGAGAAGAGGTGTCAGTAACAGCCATAATCTGGTCAACTGAAGGAAGGCGCCACTTACGGGTCTTAGCTGGACAGGATCGCACGTAGTGTCCTGGCTCCCCGCAATACAGACACAGATTGTCCCGACGGCGTCTCTGCCGTTCCTCAGGGGTAAGAGTAGGGCGAAGCATACCCAACTGCATGGGTTCAGTCCCTTCGGTGGAGGCAGAAGGTCGAGCCGACGGTGGACCTCTGGGGAAGTAGGGCACCTTTGGCAACATCCAAGAGGGGCGAGGCGGAGCCGAGGCCTTCTCGGACCGTCACTCACATAAGCGCCTGTCAATTTGTATGGCCTGGTTAATGAGCTCCTCAAGAGTTGGAGGGACCCCAACCCTAGCAAGTTCATCCTTCAGGGGGTCCGATAACCCCAACCGAAACTGGTAGCGGAGAGCCGCATCATTCCAGCTAGTGTCAGCACTCCATCTTCTGAATTCCGCAACATAGTCCTCTGCGGGCCTACGCCCCTGGAGTAGGGCATGGAGGGCAGTCTCTGCCGTGGCACAGAGCTGTGGGTCCTCATACATTCGGGCCATTGCGTCGAAGAAGGTGCTTAGGTGGGCGAGTTCGGCGGCTTCCTGTTTAAGCAGACGGTGGGCCCAGAGCTGGGGGTCATTTTGGAGCAGGGAAATCACAAAGCCTACTTTGGTGGCCTCCAAAGAAAATGTTCGGGGTTGCAGGGCAAAGAACAGCTCACAGGCATTACGGAAAGTCCTGAACTTGCTACGCTCACCGGAGAACCTTTCAGGTGTGGGTACTCGAGGTTCCGGGGGAAGCATCACGACTGCCGGTGGAGTAGGCTGGCTGGCTGGAGCACCTGGAGATCCTTGTGCCAGAACATGCTTCTCAAGGCGTGTGTAGCCTTCCTGGAGGTTATTGACCGCTTGGGCCAAGCCTGCTAGGTGTAGGCAGAGTTCTTCCATAGGAGAGGCTCCCTGCCCAGACTCGGTCATGGCTGCCTGATACTGTCACGTACCTAGTGGCGAGTCTGGCTTTCAGTGGGAGACCTCTCTTACGTCCCAGACTTGCAGCCCCTGATAGTGGAGACAGGGGGCGCAAAAGTCAAAGGAGGCACGAGTGTCTGGCAGGATCAACCAGTTGCGGATGGATGAGCAGGACTTGACAAGGGATGACAGGAACCAGCAGACAGCAGGTGACAGGAACCAGCAGACAACAGGTGACAGGAACCAGCAGACAACAGGTGACAGGAACCAGCAGACAGCAGGTGACAGGAACCAGCAGACAACAGGAACCAGCAGACAACAGGAACTGGCAGGTAAGTGGTCACAGGAACTGGCAGGCAGCGGACTACAGGAACCAGCATGCAGCGGACAACAGGAACCAGCAGACAACAGGAACTGGCAGGTAACAGGAACCAGCAGACAACAGGTGACACTTCAGGACAGGTGCACAGAATGGTCAGACAAGCCGGGTTCGGTAACTGTAGAGCACACTGCGGATAAGCCAAGGGGATAAGCAAGAGGATGGTCGTGGGCAAACCGGGATCGGGGCAGGCAGACAGCAGAGCAGGTAAACAGACAAGCCGGGTCACAGGTGCAGAGACAGAGAAGTTCAGGGCTTAGCAAGCGGAACGCTGTAGATCAGGCAGCAAGGGCTGTATGGAGATGGCTGGTTTAAATAGCCCGCCCGGCGCCAGTGACCGTGCGCGCGCGCGTCCGTGCCCACGCACGCGCACCCGCTCGATTCCGCGCATGCGCAGTAGCTCGCGCACCCGCTCGAACCCGCACACGCGATCGCAGCGGTGAGGAACTACTAGGCCCAGCAGGGCTTTCCTTACAGGTGTTATTGGATTGATGTCACTTTGAACCACTTTGGAGCTGCCCTTTTTTTGTGGAATTATACAACTGATTTGGGAATCAAAGACCAATACTAAGAACATTTACACCTTGGACTATTTGAATTAACATCACTATTATACAACAATTTTACACTGTTTCTACTGTACTTTATATACATTCAGGTTCACTACCCAATTGGTATACTGTTATGGTTTAATTATTATTTTCACTACTTGTTTATTGCTTGCAGCGCAGTCGTTTGTTTTTCTTTTAGTAGCCAATAGCTTTGGTCTTGTAATGTGATCTGAGCATGCGTAGCACTTTGTCCGTCGGAATTCTCTACACACGATCGGATTTGGTGTGATCGGACTTTGTTGTCAAAAAATCTATCCAGCAGGAGATAGGACTTTGTCCGTCAGACAATCCGATGGAAACTGTCCGATGGTGCCTACACACTGTCGGAATTTCCGACAACATTGTCTGATAGGACAGAATCCATCGGAAAATCCGACCGTGTGTATGGGGCTTTATGCCGCGTACACACAGTCGGAATTGTCGTCGGAAAAAGCTCTGATGGTTTTCCCGTCGGAATTCCGACGGAATTTCACTCAAACTGTCTTGCCTACACACGGTCACACCAAATTCTGGCGGTCAATAACACCATGGCATACAACACGTTCGACTGCACTATAAAAGAGAAGTTTAATGCTTCTGAGCATGTGTCAAATTGTTTCCGAGCATGCGTCGAAATTTGCGTGTCGGAATTGCATACACACGATCGGAAAATCCGATAGAAAGCTTTTCCGTCGGAAAAATTAAGAACAGGTTCTCAATCCAAAGCCTGTCAGAAATTCCAACAGAAAAAGACCGTTGGGCATACACACGGTCGGAAAATCTGATGAAAAGCTCCCATCAGACTGTTTCCATTGGAAATTCTGACCGTGTGTACGCGGCATTAGAGTGGGAAGCTTATCCCATAGGTTTCTACTATCTACTCTTTGATGCAGGCTTCCCACTTTGTCTCATAGTGAGAACAGCCCAGTCCATCAGACTGCTCCAATTGGAAGTTATACATGAAAATATAAAAATTTCTTCTAAACCATTTTTTGTTCAAAATACTTTATTGCATCCAAGATCCTAGCAGAAGCCAATTGCATACATGAACACATTTAACACATATTGAATACTTCATGCTTTTACCCAATGCTGGAGATGGTGAAATCTAATAATAACCTAGATGACCTTCTTCAATCTTTTAAAAAGCAGTTTATATAACTTATTATATCATTTACCCAGAACTTCCAGGAGATTGTATATGCCATCAAAGAATGGAGCCAAGGGACCTGTCATAGGCGGCAGCAGAAGGTCAGCGCTAAATGAAGCTTTCAACATCACAAAGTGATATCACTGGTCATATTTTCTCAGTAGTCAATGGGGATCTTCCCATAGAGAATCCCATTAGACGGAGTTGACACATATGGGCTGATTTGGTGGACACGGCTCATGGTTTGCTTCAGCACTCAGCTGTGAAAAATAAATGAAAGATTAGGAGAAAACTTTTTGGGCTGTGAGAATGTCACATAAGTGTTATCCACCTTTGACCATGCATGCTGACAAACCATCCCTTGGGAGGCTCACAGAGCTTCTGAATCGCCTAACACATTCATCTATAATTAGAAATATAAGGATTCTGCTGGCCTTTTATGTTCACAGGCTGTATTGAGAAAAGGATACATTCTGAATATATTCCTGTGGAATACATAGTAGAAGGTGCTGAGTCTTGTTTTCTAGAACCTGTATGTAGGCAACATTCAATGACATTGTTGCTATATATTCAGTTATTATAAAAATGAATAAAAGTTGTATAAATACATTTTATTTTTAGCCCTGCGTCTTGATTATTAAGTAAGGATTTGACCGGGTCATTTTGGGATTTATCATTTAATACTCATGACGGCAGAAACTGTCACACCCTGTAATGAACAAGGCCTGGATTTAATTCCTTTTTCCTAGGTCAACCTTCTTGCACTGCCCCCAAATCAATTCGCTAGCCTTAGTGTTAAAGGGTAACTCCACTTTGTTGGAAAGAAAATAGTAAATAAAAAAATAGCATAGCATATACAATTGCTACACAAGTCATATTGTAACTGAATGTTATTAAAAATTGAATTACATTTTCACTATGCAGGGTTGTAATTTTGTGTAAAATTCAATGCAATATGGCAACCTGGAAGCCTTTTGTACACAGTTGGTTACATAGTTAGTAAGGTTGAATAAAGACACCTCTTCTAATATAGCAGGACAACAAGGGCAGACAAGCGCCTTGAGGCGATTCAGTTCGCAGTTGCAGCGCTATACAAATCATTCATTCATTCACCAGTCCATCCAGTGTCAGTGTGGGTGCGTGTCTACAATTGTCTCTATCCCTATACATTCTGTCTCATTAAGATGCTTATCTATTATTTATTTAAGGTACCCATATAGTGCCATCAATTTACGCAGCACTCTACACATACATCGCACACTCACATTGGTCCCTACCCTCAAGGAGCCCACAATCCAAGGTCCCCAACTCACATTCATATACTAGGGCCAATTTTTTTATTTTATTTTTGGCAGAAGCTAATTAACCTACCAGCATGTCTTTGGAGTGTGGGAGGAAACTGGTGTACCCAGAGGAAATCCACACAGGCACAGGGAGAACATGCAAACTCCAGGCAGGTAGTGTCGGGGTTGGGATTCGAACCAGTGACCCTTTTTACTGCTAGGCGAGAGTGCTACCCACTACACCATACTTTCAAAAGGTTGATCACTTTAAAGAGACGAGAAAAAACAACAAAAGTGGTATAGGACTTTAATGGTTGCCAGTATAATCCCAAGTGGGAAAAGAATACTCACATATGTATAAAATGTAAGGTTTATTGTAAAAATCATAACATGGCACTTGGCACTTTGCCGTGCATGCCCAGAGATAGGTCCCATATATGAGGTCAGTTTTAGGGGATATTTTGCAAGGCAGGCAGGATGCCAGAAATATGGCTCTTTGCTGCCTCTTTCCTGCCCCCCCACCCATCCCCTCTCCCCTTCTTTGCCTCCTGGCTCTCTACTTTTAATCATATCCAAACATTTATGCTTGTTTTATAGAGGACGAGATAGACAAGGAACTACCTGTCCATGCAGTACTTTGTAGCCGTTTTTAAACCATAGAATGTGAAGTCCACTTGGTACTTGCACTCACAAGTGAGTTTCTGAATTATATTCTTTTATATATATGAAGGGGCATATATGGGAAGTTTCTCATTTAATTTAATCTTCAAAATGTTTTTCTTTTTTTTCCATTTTTATATTTGTGCTTATTTTTATTCTACTCTAAGTATACTAGATCACCTCTATCTACTTTACTACAACATGATAGTGGCTGCAATGACTTTCCTATCTTTCACAGGAAAATACTTTCTTGTGGAGCAGGTAATGATTTTTGACTTTAGCTATTCTGATTTGCCCACGTGTTAGGATACATAATTTACCTTGAATAAGTTCTCCTCTTTGGCTGCATTGCATCCAATGCTTACTCCCCCCAGAGCTGTCTGCACGTGACTTTTTTCTCCCCCTTCTCCCCCTCTACGACATTAAATTTGATACATCTCCCAGTACCAATAGGATACCCTGAAGAAGCTGTTGGCGAAACGCCTAGTGATCCATTGGTGTTGGTATAGTGATTTGTAACGCCGAGCGCTCCGGGTATCTCCTCCACCCCGGAGCGCTCACGGCGTTCTCCCTCCTGCAGCGCCTCGGTCAGCTCCCCTGACCACAGGCGCTGCAGCGTTGCTGGGATGCGATCCTCGGTCTGCCCGGGGATCGCATCCCACTCCTCTCACCTGTCCCCCGCTCCTTCCGGCGTGCGCGCGCTCCCGCTCCCCAGGCGCGCGAGTGTTCCCCCACTTAAAGGGCCAGCGCACAATCAATTGGTGCCTGGCCCAATTACTGTTTTCCCCCAAAATCAATAAAAACCCACTTCCCCTTCCTGTCCTCGCCGGATCTTGTGTTGCCTTAGTGCCCAGTGAAAGCGTTAGTGTGTTTTGCTCCCTCTGTGTATCCAGACCTTTGCTGTTGCCCCCGACTACGAACCTTTGCCACCTGCCTTGACCCTTTGCTACGCCTGACCTTCCTTTTGCCTAATCCTTGTGTACCGCGCTTGTCTCAGCTGTCAGTGGGGTCGAGTTGCTATTGGAGGACACGACCTGGTTGCTAGTCCATCCCGCCTTGCGGCGGGCTCTGGTGAAAACCAGTAGCAACATTAGAACCGGTCCTCCAATACAACCCGTGCTATCGCCCCATTGGCATAGGGGATCCACCTCCTGTTCCCCGCTGTACCCGGAACGTGACAGTAGATCCGGCCATGGATCCCGCTGAGGTCCCGCTGCCAAGCCTCTCGGATCTGACCACGGTGGTCGCTCAACAAGGACAGCAATTGGCGCAATTGACTGCTATGCTACAGCAGCTTCTGCCATCTCCACCACCACCTCCTGCATCTCCTCCGCCACGAGTTGCTGCTGCTAGGATCCGCCTGTCCCTTCCTGACAAATTCAATGGGGATCCCAAGCTGTGCCGAGGGTTCCTATCCCAGTGTTCCCTCCATCTGGAGATGTTGTCGGACCAGTTTCCCACAGAACGGTCAAAGGTGGCGTTCGTGGTTAGCCTGCTATCTGATAAGGCACTGGCCTGGGCTACACCGCTTTGGGACCGTGGCGATCCTGCCACGGCTTCAGTTCCAGCCTTCTTTTCTGAAGTCCGCAGTGTCTTCGAGGAACCAGCCCGGGCCTCCTCTGCCGAGACGGCCCTCCTAAACCTCGTCCAGGGGAACTCTTCAGTGGGCGACTACGCCATTCAGTTCCGCACCCTGGCATCAGAACTCTCCTGGAACAATGAGGCCCTCTGTGCGACCTTCAAAAAAGGTCTATCCAGTTTTGTCAAAGATGTCCTGGCCGCACGAGAGATTCCTGCTACCCTGTCAGAACTCATTCAGCTGGCCACCCGCATTGACAT
This sequence comes from Lithobates sylvaticus, assembly GCA_028564925.1. Classification (NCBI taxonomy): domain Eukaryota; kingdom Metazoa; phylum Chordata; class Amphibia; order Anura; family Ranidae; genus Lithobates; species Lithobates sylvaticus. The sequence continues at coordinate 233,653,152 of CM053031.1, forward strand.
GCGCTATACCGAAAGACGCCTAGAGCTACTCCAGGAAAGGGACTTTGGTCGCATCAGGCGGTTTCCTCGCCTGGCACCTCTCTTCCAGAATCCTCTGCAACCCGTTCCTGCTCCTCCGGCTGAGGAGGCTATGCAAGTGGATCGGTCTCGCTTGACCACACAAGAGAGGACTCGCCGCCGGGACCATAACCTATGCCTTTATTGCGCCAGTTCCGACCATTTCTTAAAGGACTGCTCTATCCGCCCTCAGCGTCAGGGAAACGCTCGCACCTAGCTAACGTAGGAGAGGCGCTGCTAGGTGTGGATTCTTCCTCTCCCCGTCTGACCATTCCTGTGCGGATTTCTCTGACCAAGAGATCCTCTTTCTCCACTGTGGCCTTTCTGGACTCCGGTTCTGCAGGAAACTTCATTGAAGCTTCACTCATCAACAAATTTAATGTTCCAGTTACTCGTCTCGTCAAGCCCTTTTTCATCACCTCTGTAAATGGTCAAAATCTGAACTGTATCGTGCGATATCGCACTGAACCTCTTCTCATGAAGATTGGAGTTCTCCATCATGAAAAGATTAGCTTCTTGGTGTTACCCAACTGTACCTCAGAGATCCTTTTGGGCCTACCCTGGCTCCAGCTACATTCTCCTACCCTCGACTGGTCCTCGGGAGACATCAAGAGTTGGGGTCCTTCCTGCCACAGGCACTGCCTCAAAGCGGTACCCATTAGACAAGTTTCCTTCGCTCCTGCTCTGCCTAGTCTTCCCGAGCCTTACCAGGACTTTTCCGACGTGTTCTGCAAGAAGCAAGCGGAGGTCTTGCCACCACACAGATCCTTTGATTGCCCTATTGATCTCCTCCCTGGTACCACCCCGTCCCGTGGCAGGATCTACCCTCTCTCCATCCCGGAGACACAAGCCATGACAGACTACATCCAGGAGAACCTCAAGAGAGGCTTCATCCGCAAGTCCTCTTCCCCTGCTGGAGCAGGGTTCTTCTTTGTCGCCAAAAAGGACGGGACCTTACGTCCCTGCATCGACTATCGTAGTCTTAATAAAATCACGGTGAAAAATCGTTATCCGCTGCCCCTTATCTCTGAACTTGCGGGGCAAGAATTTTTACCAAGCTGGACCTCCGGGGCGCATATAATCTCATCCGTATCCGTAAAGGCGATGAATGGAAAACCGCCTTTAACACCCGTGACGGACACTTTGAATATCTCGTCATGCCTTTCGGTTTATGCAATGCTCCTGCGGTTTTTCAAGACTTTGTTAATGAGATTTTCAGGGATTTGCTGTACTCTTGTGTTGTTGTCTATCTGGACGATATCCTGGTTTTCTCCTCTAGCTTGGAGGTGCATCGTCTTCATGTCCGTCAAGTACTCCAACGGCTCCGGGATCATCACCTTTACGCCAAACTAGAGAAATGTCTCTTTGAACGCTGCAGTCTTCCCTTCCTGGGTTACGTAGTCTCTGGACAAGGTCTCCAAATGGACCCTGAGAAGCTTTCCGCCGTCCTAAACTGGCCACGTCCTACTGGACTGCGGGCTATCCAGCGGTTCCTCGGATTCGCCAATTATTATCGCCAGTTTATTCCTCACTTCTCCACCATTGTCGCGCCTATTGTGGCGCTAACCAAAAAGGCTGCGAATCCTAGGTCCTGGCCTCCTCAAGCTGATGAGGCATTTAACCGCCTTAAGTCAGCCTTTGCCTCTGCACCCGTTTTGTCCAGGCCTGACCCTCTCAAACCGTTTCTCCTAGAAGTCGATGCCTCCTCTGTGGGAGCTGGAGCTGTGCTTCTTCAGAAAGGTTCTAAGGGCAAGAACATTACCTGTGGGTTTTTCTCTAAGACCTTTTCTCCCCCCGAGAAGAACTACGCCATCGGAGACCGTGAATTATTGGCCATTAAGCTGGCACTTGAGGAATGGAGACATCTCCTTGAGGGATCCGTTCACCCCATCACGATCTTCACTGATCACAAAAATCTCTCTTACCTCCAGTCTGCCCAGCGATTAAACCCACGTCAAGCTAGGTGGTCCTTGTTTTTTGCACGCTTCAATTTTGAGATCCATTTTCGTCCCGCGGACAAAAATGTCAGGGCTGATGCCCTATCACGTTCCACCGATACTTCTGAGTCCGACTCTCCGGTACAACACATTATACCCCCTGAGTGTCTGATCTCTTCTGCCCCTGCCTCTTTTGTGCAAGTTCCTCCTGGGAAAACCTTGGTCCCCCCTCGTCTTCGTCTTCAGATTCTCAAATGGGGCCACTCCTCTCTACTAGCTGGTCATCCTGGAGTCAAAAAGTCCTCCCAACTAATTTCCAGGTATTACTGGTGGCCCTCCTTAAAAAAGGATGTGACGGACTTTGTACAGGCCTGTACTATTTGTGCTCGAAACAAGACCCCTCACCAAAAGCCTGCTGGTCTTCTTCATCCTTTGCCTGTGCCGGAACTACCTTGGGCCCACATAGCTATGGACTTCATCACGGACCTCCCTCCTTCCCACGGCCATACAGCCATATGGGTGGTCGTTGACCGCTTCTCCAAAATGGCGCATTTTGTCCCACTTCCAGGTCTCCCTTCTGCACCTGTACTTGCAAAACATTTCTTCCTCCAGATTTTTCGGCTTCATGGACTTCCATCTCACATCGTCTCGGATAGAGGCGTTCAGTTCGTATCTAAATTCTGGAGAGCCCTCTGCAGTCAATTGAAAATCAAACTGGACTTTTCCTCTGCCTACCATCCACAGTCCAATGGACAAGTGGAGAGAGTCAACCAAATCCTTGGGGCCTACCTGCGACACTTTGTCTCTGCTCGTCAAGACGACTGGGCTGACCTCTTGCCCTGGGCCGAATTCTCTTACAACCTGAAGGAGTCTGAGTCCTCCTCTAGATCACCTTTCTTTGTAGTATACGGCCGTCATCCTTTACCCCCCCTACCCTTCCCCACCTCTTCCGGAGTTCCTGCTGTAGACGAAGTCACCCAAGAGCTATCGTCCATTTGGAAAGAGACTCAAAAGTCGCTTGCCCTGGCCTCTTCTCGCATGAAGAAACATGCTGACAGCAAAAGAAGATCTCCTCCGGTATTCTCCCCGGGCGACAGGGTGTGGCTCTCCTCCAAGTACATTAGGTTCTGCATCCCCAGTTACAAGTTGGGTCCCCGCTACCTCGGCCCATTCAAGATCAAGGCTCGGATCAATTCCGTGTCCTACAAACTGCATCTTCCTCCTTCCCTTCGCATTCCCAACTCCTTCCATGTTTCTCTCCTCAAACCCTTTGTTCTTAATCGCTTTTCCCCCAAGGTCACCGCTCCTGCTCCGTTCACCGGCTCCTCCGACATCTTCTCCGTTAAAGAGATCCTTGCCTCTAGAACCGTCCGAGGTAAACGTTTCTATCTTGTTGACTGGGAGAACTGTGGGCCTGAGGAGAGGTCTTGGGAACCGGAGGGTAACATCATTGACAAAGATCTCATCCACAGGTTCTTGGGTTCCAGGAGGAGGACGAGGCCCAAGAGGAGGGGGAGACCCAAGGGGGGGGGTACTGTAACGCCGAGCGCTCCGGGTATCTCCTCCACCCCGGAGCGCTCACGGCGTTCTCCCTCCTGCAGCGCCTCGGTCAGCTCCCCTGACCACAGGCGCTGCAGCGTTGCTGGGATGCGATCCTCGGTCTGCCCGGGGATCGCATCCCACTCCTCTCACCTGTCCCCCGCTCCTTCCGGCGTGCGTGCGCTCCTGCTCCCCAGGCGCGCGCGCGCGAGTGT
>CM053031.1:233657363-233919263 GCA_028564925.1 Lithobates sylvaticus
ATTAGGTTTCGCCTAGGGTGTCAAAAATCCTTGCACCAGCCCTGGACAGGTAAGCTTTAACCTTCCTTCTAGTGACATTAACAGCCACATTTAGCAAGGAAGTTCAAAAATCATCAAATACTGTATGTACAAAGTACAGGAACAAACTAGAGTCAATCAGGTTTAATTTTGCTGTATTCAGTTTAGAAGAATACAAAACCTAATTTTGTGCTTCCTGCATTTTGCATGTAGTTGCTCGTTGAATTGCTTTACAAAGCCAGTGAAAAAGATCAAAGGAGCGTGATTAGATGATTTTAAATGTTCAGTTTTCTGTTGGTAGGGCAGCAATGCCCCCCAAAAAGGCTGACTATCTGTCATAAAATGATTTGTAATGAAGGATCACTATCTCTGCTTCTGAATCCTAAAAAAATATGGATCAGGATCCATCAGCATTTTTAACAGAGGCCATGGCATCTTTATAGTTATTCATCTAATGCAATTAAATACATTTATACTAAAATTGAAATCTTTTAATATTATAGTTATTGAAACCAACCCATCACGATTGATACAAAAAAAAGAAAACAAAAAACAAACGGCTGTCAGAGTTCAAGCCCCTCCATTGCAAACAAATACGTGGCCTTTCTGATTTGCCAAGCTCAGGCACATAAAGTGGTTGTAAACGATCACCTTGTAAAACAATCCATTCTGTTTATCCACTTGCCGACCGGCGCACGACGATATACGTTGACAGAATGGCACGTACAGGCAGGAGGGCGTATATATACGTCCCTCCTTTAGCCTGTCCGTGCCATCGGGAGCGCGCCGGGAGCGGCGCGCTCCCGCGCCGGTCGGGACCCCCGTGAGTCCGGCCGCGGTCCCCGCGGACTCGATCGCCGCGGGGACTCCCGCGATCGTCTCACGGAGCGGCTGAACGGGGAGATGCCGAGATAAACAGCATCTCCCCGTTCTGCCTAGCAACTAGTGACGCCGATCTCTGCTCCCTGTGATTGGAGCAGAGATCAGCATTCACTAGCTGACAGCCACGCCCCCCCACAGTAAAAAAAACACCCCTAGGCATACTTAACCCCTACACTGCCACCTTGTGGTTAACCCCTAAACTGTCAGTGTCATTTATACAGAAATCAATGCATTTAAATGCATTAATTGCTGTAAAAATGACAATGGTCCCAAAAATGTGTCAAAAATGTCCGATGTGTCCGCCATAATGTCGCAGTCACAAAAAAAATCGCAGATCTCCGCCATTAATAATAAAAAAAAATTATTAATAAAAATGCTATAAAACTATCCCCTATCTTGTAAACGCTATAACTTCTGCGCAAACCGATCAATAATCACTTATTGCGATTTTTTTTACCAAAAATATGTAGAAGAATACGTATCGGCCTAAACTGAGGAAAAAAAATGTTTTTTTATATATTTTTGGGGGATATTTATTATAGCAAAAAATAAAAAATAATGCATTTTTTTCAAAATTGTCGCTCTATTTTTGTTTATAGCGCAAAAAATAAAAACCGCAGGGGCGATCAAATACCACCAAAAGAAAGCTCTATTTGTGGGAAAAAAAGGACGTCAATTTTGTTTGGGAGCCACGTCGCACGACCGCGCAATTGTCAGTTAAAGCGACGCAGTGCCGAATCGCAAAAAGGGGCCTGGTCCTTTGGCTGCAAATTGGTCCGGTCTGAAAGTGGTTAAAATTTAAATGAAAGGCATATAAGGATATAAAAAAACATTATAAATACCTGTGTTCCCTTTTTTATAAGTGATCACATTCCCTCTGTTCTTAGCTGCATAACAGCTGGGGGGGAGGAGAAGCAACAGCACACTGAGCTTCCCAGTGAAAGGCTGTGCAGGGAGGGCGTGTCAGGACAAGTCTGATCATTGGAGGAGAGCAGCCTGCGTTCCCAGCTTAGCTGTAGAACTGACCATGGTGATCTCTCCTGCCTACCCTAGTGTGGTCATTTTTTAACAGGAAGGCAGAGGGTCTGGCAGGAACACCAGGGATTTCACACAAAGGAAGCAAAAAAAAAAGAACGGGAGACTTTCTCATATAATTACATGGCACAGCAGGAATTTAAAATGCAGATTAACACACACTTGACAGTGTGAAAGCTTACCTATCGCTTTCTAACTCATGTACAAGGGTTCTTCAAAAAGTTTCCTCAATTTTTATAACTCTACTAAATATAAAAAAGTGCAAAAACTTTTTAAAGACCCCCTCATACAATAAAATTGGCCAGTAAAGCAACCCAACAAAGTGGAAATGTATGCCCATTCAGACAAAAAAGCATTTTTGGGGTTGGTTGTATTTAAATATATTTCTTAGTAGCCACAATGGATATATTATGCTATAGCAAACTAAATGTCAGCAGCCAAGTAGTAAACCCCTAGCATTGGTGTCAGCAGAAGTAGTGAAGTCTTCTAGCATTGGTGTCAGTGGGAATATTTAAACCACCCAGCATTGGTGTCATTTAGAGTAATCAAAGATCCAGAAAGATTTATAGCAATCAGCAGCATGTCAGCGACCCTCTAAGATACGTCATCATGAGTTAACACGGGTCACCAGGCCATCTGGTTATGAATCATCATCTTGCCCCAGACAAATAAACCTACAATGATATATATATATAGCACAGTGCTTATGCCAGCATCTCTCTAAACATTATTTGATAGTTGCAGATTTAAAGTGGTGTTCCACAAAAAAAAACTTGAAGTGATTGTAGCCGTATTAGTGCAATTGTGACAGAGAAAATTGAGTACTGTCCGTGATACTTTTTTATTTGCACTAACATATAATTTTTCATGGACGAGCTTTCAAAAGCTCGTCCATGAAAAATTATATGTTAGTGCAAATAAAAAAAGTATCACGGACAGTACAAAAAAAAACAAAATCATTAAAATTCCTAAAAAAAATAAAAAATAAACATTTGGAAATTATTATTTTTTTAACTCACCTCTAAATGCCTGTTGCTAGGGGGTCCCTCGTAGTCTGCCTCCTTAAGTGCCTGGGCTGGTGACATCACTTGCCCTCGGCGCAGGAAGGGCTCAGCTCTGCCCCCTCCCTCCTGTCAGTCATCTGGGACACGTGACAGGTCCCAGATGACTGCACGGCCAATCACGTGAAGCTACAGCCGGGTGCCCACCGTTACAATGCCGGTGGTGCCGAGCGGAGGGGGAGACGAGCAGAGCTTCGACCCCCGCATCGATGGACCCTGGAACAGGTAAGTGTCCAATTATTAAAAGTCAGCAGCTGCTGTATTTGTAGCTGCTGACTTTAAATTTTTTTTTTTTTCAATGGAAACACCTCTTTAAGCCACCTTGTGTACTGAAATGGCCAAGCATGTTTTGGGCATATTACTACAGATTAGAGAATACCTTTTCCTTTTTTCTCTTTGGAGGGACAGCAAATGTGTACTTTGTTCTTGGTACTAGGAGCCTTGCACTGAATACTAGGAGCCCCGCACTGAATACTAGGAGCCCTGCACTGAATACTAGGAGCCCTGCACTGAATACTAGGAGCCCTGCACTGAATACTAGGAGCCTGCACTGAATACTAGGAGCCCTGCACTGAATACTAGGAAACCGCACTGAATACTAGGAGCCCGCACTGAATACTAGGAGCCCTGAATACTAGGAGCCCTGCACTGAATAGTAGGAACCCCGCACTGAATACTAGGAGCCCTGCACTGAATACTAGGAACCCCGCACTGAATACTAGGAGCCCCGCACTGAATACTAGGAGCCCTGCACTGAATACTAGGAGCCCTGCACTGAATACTAGGAGCCCCGCACTGAATACTAGGAGCCCTGCACTGAATACTAGGAGCCCTGCACTGAATACTAGGAGCCCGCACTGAATACTAGGAGCCCTGCACTGAATACTAGGAGCCCGCACTGAATACTAGGAGCCCTGCACTGAATACTAGGAGCCCGCACTGAATACTAGGAGCCCCGCACTGAATACTAGGAGCCCGCACTGAATACTAGGAGCCCGCACTGAATACTAGGAGCCCCGCACTGAATACTAGGAGCCCCGCACTGAATACTAGGAGCCCGCACTGAATACTAGGAGCCCGCACTGAATACTAGGAGCCCGCACTGAATACTAGGAGCCCTGCACTGAATACTAGGAGCCCCGCACTGAATACTAGGAGCCCGCACTGAATACTAGGAGCCCGGCAATGAATACTAGGAGCCCCGCACTGAATACTAGGAACCCCGCACTGAATACTAGGAGCCCCTCACTGAATACTAAGAGCCCCGCACTGAATACTAGGAACCCCGCACTGAATACTAGGAGCCCCGCACTGAATACTAGGAGCCCCGCACTGAATACTAGGAGCCTGCACTGAATACTAGGAGCCCGTACTGAATACTAGGAGCCCTGCACTGAATACTAAAAGCCCCGCACTGAATACTAGGAGCCCCGCACTGAATACTGAATTCCTTGTCTAATTTCACTATGCGTTTAAAGACGGTAGAAGTAACATCTGTTGAGAGAAATGTTCAGTATTTGTTTTTTTCTTGTAGCCGTGTGGTCTACAGCAGTTTATCATAGTCTACAGCTAATAATGAAACACAGTGTAGAAAAGCAATGTTGCGTCTTCATTTCTCATCTACGGCAATGTGCAAATTGTGATTCTAGACTTCTAGACTCCTTATGCACTTGTTGCTTTTTCTCCTCTGCTATGTGCGTCTCCAATTTCCACATGCTGACGTGTGTACTTAATCTAGACTGACACAGAGTATGGTCCTGCTTTACCGCTATTATTTATTTCATGCTCAGTGTACCAAATATATGCATATGCAATAACGTATCTTTTGCATTTAACATGACACAAAGAAGACAGCACATTACTCAAAAATACAACAGCAGTGAAGGTCATTCTACTTCTTTTGCTGCGTACACACGATCAGATTTTCTGACAACAAATGTTGGATGTGAGCTTGTTGGAGGAAAGTTCGACCGTGTGTATGCTCCATCGAACATTTGTTGTCGGACTTTAAGCCAACAAATGTTGGCTAGCAGGTTCTCAAATTTTCCACCAACAAATGTTGTTGTTGGACTTTCCGATGTACACAAGTCTGCCAAAAAGTCCACGCATGCTCGGAATAAAGTACGAGCCGGAAGCACTCGGTCTTGTAAAACTAGTGTTCGTAATGGAGATATCACATACGTCTTGTATGTCACTACGTTCATAATTGTTGGCCAACATTCGTGTGTATGCAAGACAAGTTGGAGCCATCATCCTTCGAACCAAAATCCACAGTTTTGTTGTCGGAAAGTCCGAACGTGTGTGCGGGGCATAATAGTTTTACATTGTATAGCAAATGGATAACATGCAATAGGGTGGATTTACTAAAGGCAAATAGACTGTGCACTCTGCAAGAGCAGTTGCTCAAGAGCTTAGTAAATGAAGGGAAGCTCTGCTGACTTTGATCATCCAATCATGTGCAAGCAAATATGCTGTTTCTTTTATCTTACATTTGATTGGGTATTCTTTGCAAAGTAAAAAAGAGAATAGGTAAACTGCGCTAAAAATTATGCTCACTAACATACATAAAGAGCATATATAAACCAAAACAGTAAAAAAAAAAAGTAACTGGAAATAGAGAAGCTGCGCTAAAAAGAAGAATAAGTCATTGATCAGATCAAAACATATGAATATGGAGAAAGTCCATAATTAGTCACTTCAGCTTGTTGATGTCACCACAGTGTTTAAAAACAGACAGGAGAGTGCCCGCCACCGTAATATGGATCTGCTTACCAGATGACAAGCATAATGGACAGATGGATATAACCCAGCCACGGCCTTTAGCTTGTAGATGTTAACACCAAAAACGTCAGATCGCTCACTCCCTCCAACTATGATGTCCGTCACTCTTGCTCCAGCAGACATTTAAATCTCCAGGCTGCACATTGTATTTCCCGCACAGCCTGGACATCAGGAGGAGGCAGATGCAGCTCTGAGTGACAGAGCAGCAGACCAATTGGCTTCCAGCTACATTTGGGAGAATTAGCAGTCAGACATCCTGCTGGGAGGCAAAAATATGTAGATAGCAGTGTAGGAGAGGCTTCCGCGGTGCAGTTCTCCTCACTGACACAAGGGACACGAGTAGAGATGAGAGTGTAATGTGCTGTAATTTCTGCATATTCTTTGCAAAGTGAAGCTTCATCTCATTTGCAAAGCTCTAGTGCAGTAGTCTCCAAACTGCAGCCCAGGGGCCAGATGTGGCCCTTTATTTGCCTGTATCCAGCCCTTGGGGCACTTTTCCTCCCACTCATGCAAGACACTATTCTGCCTACTGACACCAACAATGGGGCATAATTCCTGTTACTGACATCAACGGGGCACTATTTCACCCATTGAAACCAACAAGGGGCACTATTCCTCCTACTGATGCAAGACACTGTTCCTCCCACTGACGCTAACGATGAAGCACTATTCTTCAACTGACACCAATGATTGGCACTATTCCTCCCCCGAATGCGTCAGGATCATTTTTACTCCCAATGGCCACAGTCTGGCCCCCCTAAAGTCTGAAGGACAGTAAACTGTCCCTTTGTTTATAAAGTTTGGAGACCCCCACAATAGAGCAACTGCACTTGGAGAGTACAACTGCACTTGCAAAGTGCACAGAATTTTAGCCTTTAGTAAATCCACCCCAATGTCGTCCAATGGAAACTGTAGTTGCCTTTTTTAAAGCTAAACATTAGAGTTCCACCTGCTGGCTAAATGGAGGAGTACATACAGTGCCTTGAAAAAGTATTCATACCCCATGAAATGTTTCACATTTTGTCACGTTACAACCAAAAACGTAAATGTATTTTATTGTGTACAGTTAAATCACACTTGTTTAATAATAAAAGTAAATAGAACAAACGTAGTCTAAAACATAGTCAAAGTTTGGTAACCGGAATGGATAGACAGATAAGTCAGAAAGACAGGGAGCCAGGAATCAGCGTAGTGGAACAGCAAGCAGGATCTGGAGCCAGAAGGAATGTCAGCCAAGCAAGTCTTTAACAGGAGCACTGGAGAAAGTCTCTGTGATGTTGACCAAGGCGAAGGCAGAGATCATCTGGGCTGGATGGCTTAAGTAAGCAGGACTGACGAGCAGGATATCATCAACAGGTGAGTCACTGTGGAGAGATAGGAGCTGGCAATTAGCCCAGCCCTGACAAGTGGAAGGAAAATGATAAATGATTTTCCAAATTTTCTTTACAAATAAATACCTGAAAAGTGTGGTGGGCATTTGTATTCAGCCCCCCCCCCCCCTTACTCTGATACCCCTAACTAAAATCTAGTGGAACCAATTGTCTTCAGAAGTCACCTATTTAGGAAATTTAGTCCATCTGTGTGTAATTTAATTTCAGTATAAATACAGCTGTTCTGTGAAGCCCTCAGAGGTTTGTTAGAGAACCTTAGTGAACAAACAGTATTATGAAGGCCAAGGAACACACCAGACAGGTTTAGGGATAAAGTTGTGGAGAAGTTTAAAGCAGGGTTAGGTTAATATCTCAAAAAAATATCTCAAGCTTTGAACGTCTCACGGAGCACTGTTCAATCCATCATCCGAAAATGAAAAGAGTATGGCACAACTGCAAACCTATGTAAATAAGTTAAAAAAACCTGCACTACGGAGACAATTGTAACTAAAAATAAATAACAATGTGAATATGTGGTTTGGGCTGCTGCTGTAGTGCAAGGTAAAAGACCCCAAGTTATGAAAAATATGAATGTTATACTCAGCGCTGCTCCAGTAAACAATAAACACTAATACAATATATAATAAAGTTCCTACATCAGTATAATCAATAACATGATATTACTTAACAATATAAAGTGCTCAGTCCAATTATAGTGCAAAAAAAATAAAGGCAATCATATAAAGTCCATCCATATAGTCATGTGGTGTGTTGAACTAAATACGCAGTTGGTGTAGATCTTAGTGACACTCCGTGCTCCCCTCCTGGGTCCCCACTCACCAGCAATAATCTTTAAATGCGCCTGTTATTAAATTTAGAATGGTGTCTCCCGTCAATGGCTATGGCTGTTGAATGTGATCAGTATATGGGTGAGGATAACACCTTCTTTCGACCGATATATTAGAGACGTCTGGTATATCCTACATCCAAATATAATTATCACCTTCCCAACTTTCCTGGTGATCGGATATCCATTTTAGACGTAGGGCAAAGAAGAGAAAAGGATATTTAGTGTAATACTGCTAATTTTAATTATAAAAATCCAAAATCATTACACTTACATCAAAACTTTTAAAATCGTGCAGAAAAACGCTAAGTAATATCATGTTATTGTTTATACTGATGTAGGCACTTTATTATATATTGTATTAATGTTTATTGTGCTGAGTATAACATTCATATTTTTCACAACTGCAAACCAAGAGGCCCATGGTAACTCTGGAGGAGCGGCAGAGATCCACAGCTCAGGTGGGAGAATCTGTCCACAGGACAACTATTAGTCGTGCACTCCACAAATCTGGCCTTTATGGAAGAGTGGCAAGAAAAAAGCCAATGTTGAAAGAGAGCCATAAGAAGTAACATTTGCAGTTTGCAAGAAGCCATGTGGGGGACAAAGCAAACATGTGGTCAAGAAAGTGCTCTAGTCAAATGAGAGCAAAATTGAACTTTTTGGTCTAAAAGCAAAGCGCTATGTGTGTGATGGAAAACTAACACTGCACATCACCCTGAACACACCATCCCAACCGTGAAACATGGTGGTGGCAGCATCATGTTGTGGGGATGCTTTTCTTCAGCAGGGACAGGGAAGCTGGTCAGAGTTGATGGGAAGATGGATGGAGCCAAATACAGGGTAATCTTAGAAGAAAACCTGTTAGAGTCTGCAAAAGACTTGAGACCGGGGTGGGGGTTCACCTTCCAGATTGACAACGACCCTAAACATACAGTCAGAGTTACAATGGAATGGTTTAGATGAAAGCATATTCATGTGTTAGAATGGCCCAGGCAAAGTCCAGACCTAAATCCAATTGAGAATCTGTGGCAAAACTTGAAAAATGCTGTTCACAGACGCTCTCCATCCAATCTGACAGAGCTTGAGTTATTTTGCAAAGAAGAATGTGCAAAAAAGTCACTCTCTAGATGTGCGAAGCTGGTAGAGACACCCAAAAAGACTTGCAGCTGTAATTGCAGCAAAAGGTGGTTCTACAAAAAATTGCCACTTTGTGTTGGTCTGTCACATAAAATCCCAATAAAATACATTTATGTTTTTGGTTGTAACATGACAAAATGTGGAAAATTGTAAGGGGTATAAATACTTTTTCAAGGCTTGGTAATATTAAAACGTAATATTTAAATATACACAGTTTGGTGAATGTCATATTCACTGCTTTAAAAAAAAATGCCTCATATTAAAGTAATATTTGTTTATGTTTATATATACATTTTCCCTAAATATATAAACTTTTTTTTTTTATCAAATTATTATTTTTTTTATTATTAAACATACAAACAAAGTATGTCAAGTTAATCCATTAAGTATCAGGAAATAAGAAAGCACACACACCAAACAATCCTTGCACCTCTCGGATTAAAGTAATTTAGCATATAATAAACAAAACATAATAGGAGCATGAATACATTTTACTCATCAAATTGAGCTCCCATAATATCAATCATCAGACTATGGCAACTTCCTATATGCAGCATCAAATGATCTTCTCATCTACCTCAGCCCTTTACTCCAATCTATCTCCTCTACCTTTACTCCTCTCTACTAGATAAACCATCATATAATTCATTACTAGGTTCTATCCAGCATGACAATATTTTACCAAACCTTTGGGGTGTACCTCTATGCTTATATGTTACTTTTTCTCTTTTCTTTTCAAAAGTTTTTATTGAGCATAAAACAAGTATACAGATATTACAAACATGGAGTAACATCCAATCAGAATCAATATATGGAACTTATGTGTTACAGAACGTAATGAACTCAGGCATATACATGGCTGTACATAAATTTCTGATATTAGTGTACAGAAAGGAAACACATCATAACGTAAAATAATAAAGCATGGACATAAAACACTACTTGTAACATCTGGTGATGTATGGGATGCTCACCAAAAAGAACAAAATAGATCTGTGTCTATAAATGATAAAATGTAGACAAATATTATTATCTCTAAAGCTCAAGAGTACAAAACTGCTATTATGGGAAGGAATTCTATATCTAGACACCCAAAATGGGATTAAACTTATGACAGAGAGATGGAGCTTTAAGGTATGTATACTTTTTCTCTTTTAAGTACATAGTTAAGTTTCTCAACCCATTGTTTATGGGTTGGAGGATCAGCAGATGACCATTTTCGTAAAATAACTTTACGTGTTAAGTATAGGGATCTTATCCACATAGTATGCATCTCTACTGGTATTGCTTCATCAGGTATTAGTCCCAATAGTGCAAGTTTGGGCATCCCTGTTATCTCAGTGTAGGATAGCAAATTTAAGGTTATAAATATTTTTTCCCAGTAACAATGAAGCTTCGGACATCTCCAGAGCATGTGGAGGAGAGAACCATTAAATAGAAAGCATCGTGGGCATAACAGTGTTGTATATTTTCCCCAAGCATAGAGTTTTTGTGGGGTATAATGAGCCATATGTATGATAAAAAGCTGAGATAGCCTTTAAGAGGGTGAGAGAGATGTCCTGGGAAGTGTTTCCAGGGCTCCTGTCCAGTCCACCTCATCTAGATCTTATATGTCTACTTGCCCACGGTCAAAACTATTTTTATGTTTTTCAGTGTTCTCTATTATTTGTAAGTTGGAATAAAGATCCTATTAATCCTCATTTAGTAGAGGCAACCAAATTTGCCTTTGTTAGAATTTTAGAGTGTTCACACTGTAATTGGATTTTTGAGTTTTGAATTTGTAATGCATGACGTTTTTGAAGATATTGGTAGAAGTTATTGTTCGCTAACTGATAGCGGTCTTTTAATATATTAAAAGGAAGTAGAACATCCCCTTCATATAAATGGTACAAAAATATTAGGCCCACCTTTTTCCAATCTGAAAATTCCAAAAGTCTATTCAATTCATAAAGGTAAAAGTTATCCCATTATTCCATAATGTTTCTAATCTAATTCTAGATTTTGCACCCTTCCACACAAAATCCCTAAAGACCGAATCAATAGTCCTAAATAATCGTAACGTCAACCATATAGGGCAATTGTGCAATAACATCTGGGGCAGCCACACCATCTTCACCAAATTCACCCTCCCTACCATAGACAATGGAAATTTACTCCATGTTTTACTCAATTGTCAAAATTTGGCAATAAGAGAGAGTATATTTCTATCTGTATATTATGTAATATTCTGTGTAATTACCACACCCAAATATCAAAATATTTATTAAAATTATATTTACATTTAATATATAATTATATTTACATTTAATATATTAAATGTAAATATATAATGATAACAAAAAAAAAAAGAAAAGGAAACTTGAAAATAGCACATAAAGTATATTAACTGGGTATATAATACACCCATTGTGGGTTGTAGATATATAAAGAGCAGACTTTACAAATGCAGCAGGTTAATGCTCAGGAATAAATGAGAAAGGGTCAAACGAGTAGACCCTTACTAGAGTAGAGACCTCTTATATGGTAGATGCTGGCCTTACCAGTAACACATACACAAGTGGTCTCCAAGCTGCGGCCCTTTGCTTGCCTTTATCCGACCCTTGGGGCACTTTTCCTCCCACTGACACCAACAATGGAGTAAAATTCCTGTTACTGACATCAACAATAAGGCACTTTCCTCCCACTGACACCGACAATAGGATACTTTTCCTCCCACTGATACCAATGATGTGGCACTATTTTTCCACTGACACCAATGATGCGGCACTATTCCTCCCACTGACACCAAAAATGGGGCACTATTCCTCTTACTGGCACCAATGATGGGGCATTATTCCTCCCACTGACACCAACAATATCCTCTCCCTAATGCCAAAGATACACTGTTTACTCTCCACTGTTGCCAAGACAATTTCTACGCCCAATGGCAACAGTCCAGCCCCCCACAAGTCTGAAAAATTGTAAACTGGCCCTTTGTTTAGAAAGTTTGTAGAACCCTGACATACACTATACAGTGGTGAAAATAATTATTTGATCCCCTGCAGATTTTGTACGTTTGCCCACTTACAAAGAAATGAAGGGTCTATAATTATTATCATAGGTGTATTTTAAATGGAGATAGAATATCAACCAAAAAATCTGAAAAAAACACATGATACAAATGTTATAAATTGAGATGCAGTTCAGTGAGTAAAATAAGTAATTGATCCCCTACCAACCAACAATAATTCTGGCTCCCACAGACTAGCTACAGTAGGTTCTCATGTGGTAAACAGATTAGTCCTGTCAATTAAAAAAGGTGCTCCTAATGGCAACTCATTATGTGTTTTAAAGACACCTGTCCACAGAATTTCTTTCTTCCATTCAGACCTCACCATCATGGGCAAGACCAACAAGCTGTCAAAGGACATCAGGGACAAGATTGTAGACCTGCATAAGATGGAATGGGCTACTGTTGGATCAATTATTCACAAATGGAAGAAATACAATATAACCATCAATCGCACTCGGTCTGGAGCTCCATGCATGAGTTTGCCTCATGGGGTAAGGTTGATCATGAGAAAAGTGAGGAATCTGCCCAGAACTACATGGGAGGAGCTTGTGAATGATCTCAAGGTAGTTGGGAGCCTGAAAGGTCCCCCTCCTCTCAAAGCCACATGTACAGGCTCATCTGAAGTTTGCCAGTGAACATCTAAATGATCCAGAGAAGGATTGGGAGAAAGTGCTGTGGTCAGATGAGACCGAAATTGAGCTCTTTAATTAACTCGACTCCCCATGTTTGGAAAGAGAAAAATGCCTACTATGACCCTAAGAACTGAGGTGGGAACATTATGCTTTTGGGCTGTTTCTCTGCTAAAGGTACTTTGCCACATTGAGGGGCCAATGGACGGGACCATGTATTGTAAAATCTTGGATGAGAACCTTCCAAGATGGGTGGATGGGTCTTCCAGCATGACAATGGCCCAAAACATACCACCAAGGCAACAAAGGAGTGGCTCAACAAGAAGCACATTAAGGTCATGGAGTGGCCTACTCAGTGTCCAGACCTTAATCCTATAGAAAATTTATGGAGGGAGCTGAAACTTCGAGTTGCCAAGCGACAGCCAAGAAGATCTGTAAAGAAGAATGAACCAAAATCCCTCCTGAGTTGTGTGCAAAGTGGTCAAATGCACAAAATCTGCAGGGGATCAAATAATTATTTTCGTCACTGTATATGCTGAGGAAGTCATGGAGTTGAACCACCTCAGGTCTCTCATGTTTCCAGTGTTCTCACAGTGGGGGGGGGGACTGACAAATCATGGGGCCCCCAGGTAATAGGAGATTATGGGGCCCCCAGGCAATCAGAGATTATGGGGCCACACAGTATACACACACACAGTATACAATCACACAGTATACACATACATGTACACACAGTATACACAGACATGTTTCTATTGGCTGAGAAGGTACTGGAGAGGTGGGGCAGCTATAATCTCGGGATTTTTAGACCAAAAGGATGTCGGTAAGGGGCATTTCAGAGACAGATGTCAAAAAAACACAGATTTTTACATACTGTCCCTGGTTTTACTGAGGCTGGCAACCCTGATGGGGCCCCCTATAATATATTTTAAAAAAATCATATGAAGAATTTAAATAATGGCCATACATATGGCGATTGTCATGCAATTTCAACTGCTGTACTTTCTATTCTTGAAAGATTATGTTTAATAACATTTTTTACAACGTTACTATGTAGAATAATAGGAATACAGATAACAGAACAGAGGTCACCCAAAAACCAAGGCCCAGGGATATATGACATGACATATAGATTAAGCAATCATAGACCCTAACGGAAAGAATAATTGTGTCAGCAAAGGACAAGTGTTATAAAGAATACAATAGTTATGTTGTAACAGTGGCCCAGTACTGAAGGTGACAGCTACTGTCCTGTGGGAGGGAGAGAAACAAAGAAATTGAGACAGGTGGAAAGCAGAGAGTAAGAAAAATGAAGGGAAGAGGAATGCAGAATGAATAGGAAAGGGAAGAGGGGACACATAGGCCAGAGAAGGTACACACGACTATAATGAGGAAAGTATCATAGATTAATTTACACCACTAGCATCTCTCAGAAGGGTCTGTGGTACAGTAATAAATCCAGGGACTCCAGATGTCATAGATTTGAGTATGTTGATCATATACAGTAGGTTCACTGTATATTTCTTCATGTACTTCAGGTATTGCATCTCATCCACCCATTCCAGGGAAGGCATGGTAGCAGACTTCCAAATAACTACCATCAACCGGATTTTGACTGCAAAAATAAGAAATGGGTCAATGCAAATTATTTTCAAACGGCTTCAACTTGTGGCCATGGGCTGCTTCAACTTTGGTCATTTTTTTTTTACAGCTAGTTGATAGTGGCTGAAATTGCTTGAAAATAGATAGCTGTGTACATCTAGCATTAGAAAGGGTTCAATCAACATGACTCTGAGTTTAGAAGCTACTCTTCTTCAATGAGTCAGCCTTGGATACTTGGATATGGTTGTATATTTTGCATTAGACAGAGTTTAATCAACATGACTCCAAATCTAGGAGCTATTTTTCTTCAGTGATTCAGCATTGAATAGGGTTGTATATCCAGTGTTAGATGGGGTTCAACCGACATGACTCAGAGTCTATGAACTACATACTATCAATGAGTCAACAAATTACCAAGTACATGTACTATGCTAATAGGAAAAGCAAGGATGAATTGCTGTAGTAAACTTAAGATCTCATCCTGGACAGATGGATAATAAAATAACCTGGGGAAGAGATATTTGACAAAATATTAGAGTTTCTGGACTGAAGCAGCAACAATTCCATCCAAACAAATAAAGGCGTTCCCAGCTAATCTTACATAGGATCTAGGCATAAGATGGTATGAATAAATATGGTTTGCAACACATAGTTGCCTTTAATTCAATGGAAAGTACTGCATCACACCTGAATTTTGCAGAGAAAGTTTTTATGACAATATTTTGCTGCTACATCTTTTTGATCAGATTCATCATGAGGAAATCCAGCTTTAACATTCAGTAATATTTCTGCTTAACAGCATTTTACAGCACTAAAAACAATGAATTTAAAAAAGTAAGTATGAAGAAAATCAAGTGCTCCTGTTGTGGGTGGTGGAAACCCCACATTTGTAAATCTAGGTTCAATGAACACTGGTAAACACACAGCTGAAATATGCATGTGAGCTTTCTTACTTGCCCATATATTTGTAATTCTGTTCAGCCAAATCTATTTCACAGTATGTTTGGCATCATGGTTTACGTTATATCATTTTCACAAGCACATCCTTTTTTTCCTTAGTTTTCAAACCTGAGTCCAACTCCAATGGAACAGATGGGCACTCCACCAACAGTGTTAAGACACATGGCTCAAGAGATGTTAAGCCACTTATATTACTGTAAGACACTTGTTTCTTCATTGGCCCTGTGGCAGACAATGTCTGGTTCTCCTTTTCAAGTTCTCTACAGAGCTCAACTCTGCTGGTTCTCCCCTGGTATCATCATCACCTTCTGCTCTACCAGGTCTGGAGACTCCAGGTGGCATTCCATTGGCTGATGAAGTGGATCACTAGGACTTTCCTTGTCCACCCCTGCTGCGTGATCATTGCCATGCCTCTATTATTCACATGGTGCTACCCTCCCAGGGAGTACCTTGTAGAGGAAGGTCAGACAAGCCCTGCATTGAGCTTATGGTGACATCTTATGGATGAGTTCCCCATAGTCACCACACACCACCAGAATTTATGCTAGTCCCGTCTTGCAGACTGCAAAGCCTCTCCTGGTGGTTACCTATATCTCCATATCAAGAAGAACATCATTGTAGTGGGAAGCTGTATAGCAGGGTCTCGCTACCCTTGCTGCAGAATAACGTTCAGAGTACAGGTTTACACAGAAACAGCACATTATGACTAAAGAATGCACCCAGCACAGTCCAGAGGCACGCCCTGCTTTCACACCAACTCATGCTTCTCGTCCACTCAGAGAGGTTGACACAACTTCACAGGGGGAGGGGCTAGATCCTGTTGCATATGCCACAAATGTAGGGGAGTCATGATTGGGCAGATGTTGGATAGAGCACTGATGCCCCTGCCCCTGTACCAGCCATAATGTAAACATGTCTCCTGGCCAGAGGTCTGCACACACATTCCTGGCCTGAGGTCTAACTCAAACAAAGGTATGAACACACAGACACATTTTCAGCACTTTACTGCAACTTCACGTCTTCACATTTGACATACTGACAGAGGTTTCAGCACAGAGTGCCACTAGTATGAATATGCATGAATATGCAGGTTTGGGACCACTTCCCAATCTATACTAAATTAACTACCTTAGGCTATCCATCTCAGAGTGACAAGACCCAATGCTGAGGGTCAGGGGGGAAAGATGCCTCCATTAGTATACCAGTCTCTTTCAAAAGTCTGTTATATAGCTCTTTCCCAGGTTGACTCAATTTATAATGATATCTATTCCTAGGTTTCAGCTTCTACTCACATAAAAGGACTCAGTTCCAGGCCTCCAAGGCACTATGCACCATGCCACAGGACCTGCAGAAGGTCAGGGGTAGGCAAGGCGACTACAGCCAGTCCTCACATGATCTGTACCACCTTGCCTGGTAATGCAGCCCTGCACAGGGCCCTTTGGATCAGTTCAGTACAGGATTACATGGTTGCAGCTCTGGGATATCCTGTTCCAATACCCCGAAAACTCACTGGGTCTCACCTACAGCTAAAATCTATATGGGCATTATCTCCCTACATTACTACAGGAGGGGTTTCTCTAAATGGTGAGCTAACACCTGCTTACAACCTTCCCCTTGCTATGTCATAGTGGCAACAGAGCCATCTAGTAGCAGGTAAGTTAGCTGCACCTGCTAGCAGGCTGACCTTATGCTATGCAATCTGATTCTACAATCTCATTTAGGCATCATGCACACTGGGCGTTTAGCCCTGCTGCATGAAACTCTGGCATTTAGGTGCAGGTGGAAGGCACAGGCGCATTCAGCCCTACTTCCGGGGACCTGTAATACTGTATGAAAGGGCTGAAAGCTGCTATGGTCCGACGGATCTGGATGGTGCACTGAGTTTTACTAATATTAAAGGCAGAATGCACCCAGGAACAAATGCTCAGAAAGCCAGCAGTCTGTGTTCTGAGCATTCATCCTTGGGTACATACTGCCCTTAAATGTTAGTAGTAGGTACACAATCCTGCCCCATCCAACCACAGCAGCTTTCAGTCTCTCATAGAGTTTTACAGGCTGCCTTCAGTGGACTGGACGATGAACCTGTTCCTTCCGCCCACACCTTAATGCTGGAGTCTCATGGAGTCACCAGGGTTTAACGCTTAGTGTGCATGAGGCTTAGATCTACCATTAACTATATAGTGTACCTAAGAATATGGGTTGGATAGGAACCACATCCTTATTTGCATAATAATAGTTCAAAACAGAGGTTGTACATTGCAGGTATCACACAAAACAATCTATTTCAATTAAAGCAATTATTTTTATGATCACACAACATAAAAATGGTTCAAATCCTACAAGTTACATTGATGTTCGATTTTTCAATTTAGATCACTGCTCATAATATTATGCCTTGTACCATTATACCGTCACCTTAGTTTTCAGATTGACCTGTGTATATCAACTTGATTCCAGATCATAACAACTTATATAACTGAATATACAGAAAAACATGCTCCTGGTTAATGGCTAACCAACACCCATTTTCCTAGTGGATGCTGGTTTACTATTAACCAGGAGCATGTTTGGCATTAATGTACACTCTGTGATATGAGTCGTAATGGCTAGGAATCAAGTCAATATACACAGATCAATCTGTGTCTATAAGGGCAAGGGTACCTGCTAAGTCTGACCACTCTTTTAAACTGTTATCACTATCATATAGTATAATGACCTGCCTTATTTGATATTAATTGAATTGTTAGGTTTGTCCTCATATAACAAATTTACAAAGCTAAAGGAGATTGTAAAGATTTTGAATGAGCAGCTTGAGGCATGATGCCAAAAATACTGAAATATAGATTTTGTTTTTACATACACTTAAATTGTTTTTTAATGATATATACATGTAGCTTGATTAAATTATATGTTTTCTATCTACCCGGAGTTCAGCTATAAAGGATTTCGCAAATTCATCAGGTGCTGTCTTAGCGATCAAGTCTTCTGCTTCCCCATACAGTCAGTAGTGCAAGAGATAGGGGGGCAAGATGTGTGTCATGCTGGCTATTAGTTAATAATAACCAGCCACACACCTGTAAATGCATGTAATCTGCAACAGGTTTTGTACTGTTCACCTAAGGAGTTCTCACCAGGTAATAAGAGATCTTCTCCCCAAGTGACGTACAGAAAAGATCTCAGATCCCATTGATATAAGAAAGTATTCCCTTAATTGTAATGGTATCACAGTGACAAAGTGAGCACAATATTGCTTCAGAGTAGTGGTCTCCAGCCCTTGGGGAACTATTCCTTAAACTGATAGGAAGTAGTATTCCTCTGACTGATATTTGGCAGTACTCTTCCCACTGACACCAATTATGAGGCACCACTCCTTCCACTCACAGCAAAGATGGGGAATTTCTCCCATTGACCACCCAGGCTGAGACATTGTTATCTCGCTGTTAGGGCATTTCCTACTCTCAATGGCCATATTCCCCCTCCCGGAAATAGAAAGTACAGTAAACTAGCCATTTGCTTAGAAAGTTTGGAGACCCTTGCCTTAGGGTAATTCTTTTTATACTTGCTTGTGCTTTGAACTCTTTTGCTACATGTCTCTGTACTGTACAGGGTTTGGTTGCTTTCATTAAATGTATTTATTAATACAACATGATACCATGTAACAACAGCCTACCAGTTACCAATATATTTAAGGGTACTAGGTTTGTGTACTCAGGGATCTCACCCATACAGGGTGAGGAATTCCGGGATAGCAGTACAGAAGAGAGGACTGACTCGCAGTTCTCTCTGCATTAGCAGTGGCGTAGTTGGGACACAGAATTTCAGAGGCCCTGGAGTGACATTCGGGTGGGAAAAGGGCCTCCACTCCTGACCACAGGGACTCCAGTCCTCAAAGGGTTAAGAGTCTCCAGGAAGCAGCTCTTAAAAACAGGTATTAGGTGTGGTGGGAGTAGGAGTTGTGGTGAGACACCTGTTTGAAGAGCTGCGAGTTTGTTGGAAGCTGCCAAATAGCCTGACAGGGACTGTGCTACACCCTGGGGTAAAGACCAGTCCATGAACTGTATGTGACTTTTTATTTTTGCTTTGTGCTGAAGATAAGTGGACTTGCTTTTGTGTTTCATTCTTGTGCTACTGCTAGAAGCATTTCTTTGAGTTTCTTTGAAAATAAACACCTCTTTGTTTAAATTTATTGGCTTTTGTACTTGGTCTTGTCGAGCTACAACCCCCCCTCCCAAAAAAACCTTTATGTAACAAGGTCCCAGGCCTCCTTTGGTCTATTGAGAACCTCCAGGGCCAGAGATAGCTGACATTATTCTGTATATAGTGGGTTGTAAGGCATAGTGGGTGTAATGCAAGGTAGATTCATTGGGCGCCAGGCAGATTTTTATTTCTCTTAACAGAACTTTGGGAGAGAGGGTTAGGGCCAGGACACCCTTAGGTAGTTGCAATGTTAATTGGCAGACTCAGAGACTTCAACAGGAGGACAGCCATGCAGGGAAAGGCCTCCAGCAAGATGCCACATCTGCATGTGTAGGAATGCTGTCTCCTATGGCAACAGTCTTTAACAGTTTCTAACAAAAGGTGTAACAGTTCCTTCACATCCACTACAATCACTTCTTGTAGTTCTTCAGCCCACTGAACTCCCAGTCTCTCTCACTAGACTAGATGATTCACTGCCACTGAATCCTGTGAGCTCCTCTAATCTTCACTGTAGTATCTTCCTCAAGCGTCACCCTCACTTCTCTGCTGGGTCCCTAGCTTGGCACTCAATATACTTCTCAAGCTTCACCCCACTGGCCTGCTCGGTCCCTGGATTGACACACAAGGCTGCTCTGCAAGAGTCACCTCCACTAACTGGGTCTCTGGCTTGATACCCACTCAAGTTTCCAGATTCTTCACCGTCCAGAATGCTGCTCCGGTACTTGCTTCAGTTACTCACTGTGGTCCCTGGTAATAAGGTGGATGGTCCCTTAGTGGTGACGGCTTCCCCTTCACCTCCGACCAATGACAGGTTCTGCGGCCAGCAGAACCGGCACTTCTGGTTGGACTGCAAGCTGCAATCCCAACCCTGCACTGCTCAGTGCTCTCTTGCTTCTGAATAGGCCCTCAGACAACCTAGCAGCCAGATGTGCCCGGGATAGGCCCAATCTCCAGCCTAGCAGCCCGGGCAATACAACACATGTCCATCCAGACAGCCGTCCAGGTAGCACATAACAGCAATCACCTGACTCCACACAAATATATAGGTTCTCCCAGCAGACCAAGGAATTTAAGAAAACCCTGCCCATTGGCTGGGATACCCCATATACCCATAATCTGACCTTGCATTGCCCTTCTCGTATCTAATGTCACCAGGAACCCGGCCACCTAGCGACAAAAGAGAGTCCAGCAATTACAGAATTAAAGTGAAATCAATTGATCCCTAACAATGGGCCAAGGTAGCTTTACCTGGCAGGTAAATTTAGAAAACAACCCTGCCTAAACACCAGGGTGCTACATTTACAATTTATATAATTACCACTTTACTTGCAAAAGTTGCAGCTTTTTAGCTCAGCACCCAGTAAAGTAGATAAAGGCTATGATCTTTATTCATTGACCAACGAGATGGCTGAAGCCTCGGCAAATATGAAAGTACTGACCATGCTCTGCCTTTCTCTGCAGCCTCAGCTGCGCTGGACAGTGAATGAATGGGAAGTGCTCTGTGCTGAGCGGCTTCCTGATCATTCACAAGCTAAAGCATCGTAAAGGCATACCCCCTGCACACGCCTATGATGGCATACATGGACCAGGCAACTGGCAATGTGCAAGGACAGTTGGAGTGTTATGTGCTACCCCCTTCTTAGAATTACCAAAGTGACTGAAGCAGGGCAGTGAAAAAGAATGGTAAAGGTTAAGTTTACGGAGGGTATTGTCTATACATTGGGGGTATTTTGGGGGCAGGGGTTGTTTTAAATAAAGGTTTGCTTTAAAGCTCAAAGTAGATATAAACCCAGTGTCTAGCAATGCTCTTCACCCAAAACTCTGCCTATGATGTGCCTCGGCTGTACTATACTTCCAGGAGAGCAGAAAAAATATTGGGCTTGTTTTACAATACAAATTACAATAATTCCAATGGGTTTTATTATAGTTTACATTTAAACTGTAATTTGGGAGTCACTACTTTTACTATATTTTACCTTTACAGAAGCTGTTTAATTTTCTAAATAGTTTTTTTTTGTCAACTAGTATTTGACTTTAAGCAAGAAAAAACACTAACGACTTCTAAAAAAAATCATGAATTTATAAGATTACAACACTTACATCCCAATACTATATACTTTTAGTATGTAAAAAGGTTTGTCGCAGTAGTTTTGCACTTAAAATGTTCATTAATGGGATTTTCTATTCAGTAGCATTGCCTGACCTTCCAGCCACTGATATATCATGACTGAGTACCTCTCATAAACAGCAAATGACCACAGCAACCAGCCAAGTCAGTACCACAGCTTAGATTTCTTATTTTAAAAAAAAAAGTGATTAAAAGGAATGCATAGTGACAGTGCCATCTGGAGGCATAAGATATTTTTGATTAGGAGATTTTGCTTGGGGGGAAGATGGTAATTTTGACTTTGGGGAGATTTTTTTTGAGGGGGGGGTCAGGTTCTTTTTAACCATGTTCCTTTAAGTCCCTCCTACTTGTATTCCAATGCGGCTACAGCAATACAGACTGCATAACTGCTTTTCCAAGAATGACCTATATCTTTACAATCCTAGAAATGCCCCTGCATAGCTATCAATTTGAGGTTAACTTTTAAGAAACCCTGTCAAAAAAAACTATTTTTAAAAATGTCAGTTGCTCAACTGTGTTCAGCTTCAATAACTGAGTCACAGGCCAGGAACAAACATGCAGTCAATTCTATACTAGTTCAAGGTCAATAACTCCAAAGTTATTGATATCAGTCTTCCCAGACCATCAGTACAACAGTATTGCATAAAATGTAACTGCGCTAATCCTAAAGTGCTTATACAATTTTTACCACTAAAACAGTGTCTACAAAATGTGCACAAATAAATACAATCATCAAAGTTATATAACTGTATAGTGCACAGTATCAGTCTGTAAATATATAGTGCAAATTATCAAGTGCCAAATATCAAACACCAGGACATAGGTTTTTAACAATAGTCCCCAAAGTCCTCTTCACAATTTTATCATTTAAATCCCATGTGCATAATGTGCGCAAGTTCACATCCGTGCTTTAAGGCCCTTTCCACCACTTCGTGAATCACCACCACCTTCTGAAATGGACACTCACCAGAACCTAGAAAAAACTTTGCCTTTAGTTTATATTGGAATAACCACTCCACTTTCATGGGCCTATCTGGCGTCTTTCCAACTAGGTTGCCACTAGTTACTCCTCATGTCTCCATATTAGTCTTGATATCTCATAAAGTAAACATCCATCATTGCGCAACATGCTTTTATAAAATGTATTTTAAATCAATAAGGCAAACTTATAAAATGTGCGCTTACAATTCAGGTGCTTTTAGACTGGCACTGAGTCTTTCCAGCAGTGTATTTTTTGGGTTAAATTATAAAATTGTGAAGAGGACTTTGGGGACTATTGTTAAAAACCTATGTCCTGGTGTTTGATACTTTGGGGACTATTGTTAAAAACCTATGTGCTGGTGTTTGATATTTGGCACTATATATTTACATATTGATACTTTGCACTATACAGTTATATAGCTTTGATGACTGTATTTATTTGTGCACATTTTGTAAACACAGTTTTAGTGGTAAAAATTGTATAAGCACTTTAGGATTAGCACCGATACATTTTATGCAATACTATTTTCTTCCCTAAACAGTTATAGGGGACTATTAACTGCAGCATATCTATTAAGGATAAGGATGAGTTCAGGCACCTGGTACTGCGAGTTTAAGATCTCCTTTGAATTCCAAAAGACAATAGCTTCACTCACTGAATTCAGCCACCACCGGATAAGCCCCTCTCACTGGACCTAGCAGCCGGTGGGGTACTACGACACAGTCTTTGCCACAGACTTGTGAATTTAAGCTTAAGTGTTACTGAGGGGTTTAGATAAATTCAAAGAACTGCCATACAGTACCAGAGTCTCTCAGCCGATCCCTCAATACTGTACGGGTGTTGATCTGGGTTGCGTCCTCCAACTGAGTCTCCAGGCAATCTCCAGAGATACCATCCTTGCGCTCGGTCCTCCCCTGGAAAAAGTCCTCCCCTGGATCCTCCAGTTTCTGGGCCTCTCTTGCAGTTGAGACAGCACCGGACCATCCCTAGATCAATAGGCCCCAAAACTCTTCTGGACCTATACCCTCAGTTGTGTAGTCTCGGGCCAGCCGGTGCCGAGACACAGGATGCATAGGCTGCCCACCCCAGGCCAGGATGGCCCTGAGGTTTGGGGAAGCGGACCCCAAGCGCAGCCAGGGAAAAACCCTGAAAATCTCCACCCAAAAACATGGCGTCCGTACCTTAAATACCACCCCCCAGAACGCACAGTGGGAGAAACACTCCCACTGGGCTGGTTCCGAGCAATAGGTGACATTCAATGCATCCAGCTAAGCTGCGTTTCTACTCTTGCCGGCGGTGACAGCGACACCTGCGGTCAAGGAGAACCCAGTGCAACCCAGCTGGACTGGTACAGAAACCAGTAATTTAGAGAAATTAGCCTGAAGCCCAACTGTGACTTCAGGCAACTTAATTTTGAAAAAGAATAGCGCCTGCTCGTCAGGAGCCAGCGCTACATAATTAATTGAGCACTACTTTTTGCGCCGGTGACATACTTTTTTACCTTAATTCATCAGTACAACAGCCAAGCATTTAGTAGA
This sequence comes from Lithobates sylvaticus, assembly GCA_028564925.1. Taxonomy (NCBI): domain Eukaryota; kingdom Metazoa; phylum Chordata; class Amphibia; order Anura; family Ranidae; genus Lithobates; species Lithobates sylvaticus. Next base: position 233,681,586 of record CM053031.1, read on the forward strand.
GTTTAAAGATGGAAGCCTACATATTTCTCTCAAGGCAGGTTCCCTATAGGTTTTAATAATAAACACATAATAAGAGCCGGTTCACACCTGAATTGCACAGAAATGTGGTTCGTGTTCCTGTGTGACTCAGTGGTTGCAATTTTTAGTCCATTCATTTGAATGGGCTGAAATTGCACTGGATCACACAAAAAGTATTGCATGTATTACTTTTCAAAAATGCCTTGCACCAATCTGGTGCAGGCAAATGTACCGTGTTTGTATTATGAAGTTGGGGTGTCATTAAGACTATGTTGGCTCCCATAGCAGATCACACACCCAGTATGTTTTGAACGTGGTGCAGCAAATGTGCATGGAATGTACTGTACCTTCCCCACAACATGTTCTGTTGTGAACTGGCTATTTATATCAGTTCTCTAAACATGACTAATATTTCCAGTTTTTCGCCCATTTTCAAAGCATTGTGTTAGTGGCACCTCTTCTTTTTATTTTTTTTTATGTTGACATATACCTTTTACCTTATGGATGAAACTGTTGTAATGACAAATGTCTTTCCTGCAAATGTCAACCAGTAATATTCTCATACAACTCCTACTCCTGTTGTGGGAATTGGAGAATCTGGTGCAACACTTCCTTAGAGAAGAAATTATAATAAGAAAAAGCCTTGTATGACATTTCATTTATGTTATTGGCCGACATGGTGTACTGAGCCAAATGGCAGAGATAACACATCTAGTTAGTGAGCTGTTTGCTTTCCACTTGGAGGCATGACGCCATCATTGTATATCAGGCTTTGACACTGCAGTGTTATATTCAGCAGGACCTCCTGAGCAGGACAATAATGATGTTGCAGCTGGCACAAGAGTTTAAAAGGTAAGCATAACTTAGCCTGTGCACTGAGCACTGACTCTATGTATACTTATGCCCCGTACACACGGTCGGATATTCAGATGGAAAAAGTCCGATCGGATTATGTTGTCGGAAAATCCGATCATGTGTGCGCTGTAGCGGGCTTTTTCCGTCAGAGTTTCCGACGAAAAAAATTTGAGAGCAGGATCTCAAATTTTCCGACAACAAAATCCGATCAGACTTTTTCCGATCGTGTGTCGAGAATTCCGACGGACAAAGTGCCACCCATGCTCAGATCAAATTACGAGACCAAAGCTATTGGCCACTAGCCTCTACGTAATTCCGTCGTACGCAACAAACGTCACCACGTTCAGAATGATCAGATTTTCCGACAACTTTGTCCGACCGTGTGTATGCAACACCAGTTTCGGATAAAATCGGATTTTGTGGTTGGAATTTCCGACCGTGTGTACCTTAGCCTTAGTGAGCCAATCCATGACCAATAAAATCAAGAAATTAAACACACTCAAGGATTATTTATGACATTTGGACAATGTTAAGTTTTATAATGGTAATCTGAATTTATGAACATCGAATTCATCAAATCAGAGAGTTTATCTAATATACACTATATGGCTAAAATTATGTGGGCACCAATTTTTGATTGTCCACGTAGCTTATCTGGATACCAATTTTTTGAGTTCAGATGTTAACACTAAACATTAATGTTAATGCTACAATATACAAGGACATTTTATACAATTGTGCTCTTCCAACCTTGTGGCAATAGTTCCAGCATGACATACCCCTGTGCATAAAGACATAGTTTGTTGAGTTGGGTGTGGAGGAATTTGAGTGGCCTGAACAGAGCTCAAAACTTACTGTAACCCTACTAAACAATTTTAAAATGCTGATTGTGAACCAGGTTTTCTTGTCCAATTTTTAGTACCTGACCTCAAAAATGCAAAACGGGGGCAATTCCAAGGTAATGCTCATGGGTTTGGAATTGGGCTTTTAACAAGTTCATATAGGTGTTCACAAAGGTTTGTCCATATAGTGTATTTGAAAATCTATTTGGGATTATTCACTGATCAATCCTACATTCCCTGGAGAAAAAGAAGCAGACCTTTTACTACCTGTGCACCACATACATTTATCAGACGATAGAATATATGCCAGTCAAACATTTGGGAAAAGTAGCTGCTGGTCAAGATGTAAATTTAAATATAACCTATAATATTTTCTCAATATTGGTGAGAGGTAAGGGTGTCTACTCCAGTAGACATAAACATGGATTCTGAGGTGTTTTACGCATGCATGCACACATAACATTTTTTAACTGTCCAACTGCTGCCTAATTCCTTTGGCAAGATTTACTTTTTTTTTTTTATTTCATGATCTGCATATGGCTTTATGGAGTACTCATGATGAATATACAATGTGCTAATGTCTGCATTAGCATGACACAAAGGAAACAGCACAATCCACAAGAAAAAGTATCATGTAAAAATACAATACAATACAAGATGATGAACATGCCTCTTTTGAGATGCATAACATATAGATAGTGACACTGAATAGACTACATACAATATCTATTATCAGGGAACTAAGTATTGCAATCCTTCTTCTATATAGAAGAAAATGACATTTCAAAAATGCAAAGAAACCGTATACAGAGTCATTTGTGGCCATTTTGCCAGTTTTGCGTTAGAAAACATGCTTTCCGACTACCACACTTTGCCCCCTAATTATTCCACCAGTGATGTTTTCCACCCATTACTCAACTAGGAAAAGCTACCCACAATGCAAGGTTTTAATGCTTGTTTCTGTCATGGGATTTGGAAAAGGAATTTTACTTACCTGATTCTCCACTCCCCAGATGGTGGTGCCCTACACTTCAGCACCGGCACTGTGCACCTTCAGTATACTCGTATCCATTGCAGGGACATGGACCTTGGTCTTGGTGATGTCAGAGGACCTTACACTGTAAGAGCTTAGGGGAGAGGAGGGACTGGTCTAGCAGCACAGAGAAGCCTGAAAGAATGGAGGATCAGGTGAGTAAAACTACTGTGCCTGGTCCTCTTAGGCATAAACAAGCAGCTGACCCTTGCAGTGAGGACTTTTCGTTTTCTCAGAGTTCAGCTTTAACCATGTCGTTGCCCCCTGCTTCAAAAATGGCAAACATGAAGCAGGCATGGCTCAGAAAGAACACATAATTCATCCCAAATGTGTTCAGTAGGGTTGAGGTCAGTTCCTCCACACCAAATTCATCAAACCATGCCTTTATGGAGTTGGCTTTCTGCACAGGGACACAATCATGCTGAAACAAAAAAGGGTCTTCCTCAAACTGCTGTCACAAGGTTGGAAGCACAAAAAAATTCTAAAATATCCTTGTATGTGTAGCAAGAGCCCCGACCCCTAGAGGCCTAATAGTGACCTCCAGAGTCAGGAAGAGCTGACATCCTTCCTTGGAGAGTGGGTTACCAGGCATGGTGGGTGTAATGCAAGAAAGTTATGGGCGCCAGTCACTTTTTGAATGCAAACAAGAGATTTATTTTCTCTTAACAGAACTGTGGGATAGAGGGTTAGGGCCAGGACACCCTTGAGTAGATGCAATGCAAATTGTCAGACTCTGAGACTTCTATTGGTGGACAGCTATACAGTTGGAAGGCCTCCAGCCGGATAACACTTCTGTATAGGTAGGACCGCTGTCTCCTATGAAAACCAAATTTTGAAACAGTCACTAAAGGTAGTACATAACTCTTGGTAACATAGAACAGTCCGTTTCTCATATCACAGTATCCCACTGTAGATCTTCACTCACTGAGCTCCCAGTCTCTCACTAGACTTTCAGATCCCAGTCGCCACTGGATCCCCTGAGCTCTTCCACAGCTATCCCGCTGTAACTCATCAAGCATCACCCCCGCTACCCTGCTGGGTCCCTGGTTTGGCACTTGATGATGCTTTCCCACTTCTTCATCATCCCCGGTTGGTGAGAAGACTGCTCTAATACTTGCTCAAGCTTACTCACTGTAGTCTCTGGTAGTAGGATGGATGGTCCCTTAGTGGCGACAGCTTCCCCACGAGCTACGACCACAACTGGTTCCCTGTTTGGCTGAACCTTCTCAACTTGGTTGGACTCCAGTCCTGCAGTCCCAACCCTACCCTGCTTCTCCTGCTCCTGGATAGGCCTCAGGCAGCCTAGCAGCCAGGTGTCCCCGGATAGGCCTCAGGCTCTGGCCTAACAGCCCAGGGCGACATAACACATGTCCACCTAGACAGTCGTCCAGGTGACACAGAACCCTGATCACCTGACTCCACCCAAATAAATAGTCTCTCCTACCAGTCTAAGGAACTAAAGAAACCCCTGGCAATTGGCTGAGATACCCATCCATTCCTGATCTGACCTTGCTAAGACCTTACATAGTTGTCATTCTAATGTTACCAGCCATAGTGCCACCTAGTGACAGAAGAGAAGAGGTGCAGCAATTCCAGAGTTAGAGAGGAATCAATTGATCTTCTAACAATTAACCAGGAAAATTACCCCCTGGCAAACTAAATTTATTAGCAACCCTGCCTAAACACCAGGGTGCTACATCTGCTTTAAAGGAGGGGTTGCCAAAAAAAGGACAGTTTATTGTCCTTCAGAATTTAGAAGAGGCGTATTGTGGCCAGTGGGAGTACAAAATGCCCCAGTATCATTGAGAGTAAACAATAACCTCAAGCATGGTGGTGAGTGGGAGTTAAAAAAAATGTTAATAGTACCTCATTGTTGGTGTCAGTGGAAGGAATGCTGTGTCCTCGTTGGTATCAGTATTAGTGGGAGGAATAGTCTGCCATCATTGGTGTCAGTAAGGGGAATAGTGTCCCATAGTTGGTATCAGTGGGAGGAATAATGTTTTACTGTTTATATAGTATCAGTGGGAGGACTAGTGCCCCATCGTTGGCGTCACTGGGAGGAATAGTGTCCCATAGTTGGTGTCACAGGGAGGAATAGTGCCCCATAGTTGTTGTCACTGGGAGGAATAGTGCACCATAGTTGGAGTCAGTGGAAGAAATATTGCCCCATCATTGGTGTCAAAGGCAGGAATCATGCTTCATCATTGGTATTAGTGGGAGCAATATTGTTCTATTGTTTATATCAGTGGGAGGAATAATGCCCGATTATTAGTGTCTTTGGGAGGAATAGTGCCCCATCACTGGTGTCAGTGGGAGGAATAGTGCCCTAACACTGGTGTCAGTGGGAGGAATAGTGCACCATCATTGGTGTCATTGGGAGAAATTGTGTCCCATCATTGGTTTCATTGAGAGGAATTGTTCCCACTTGTTGGTGTCATTGGTAGGAATAGTGCCCCATCATTGGTGTTAGAGGGAGAAATATTGCCCAATAACCAGTGACAAATTGAGAATTCGTGCTCCATCATTAGTATCAGAGGGAGGAATAATGTTCTATTGTTTATATCAGTGGGAGAAATAGTGCCACATCATTAGTGTCATAGAAGGAATGGTGCCCTATCATTGGTCTCAACCGTCATTGGTGGTGTGACCCTGACTTGCTGGAGCTTAACCCCTTCCCACCCACTCCTGGGTGTCCTTTAACTGGGTCTTAAGGTCGAAAGGCAGAACAGATTAACTAAACATGTGATCACTGTGATTGGCTGTCACGGTGATCACATGATCGGGAGCCCAGCATTAAACCCTGGAATTGGACTTTAACGAGCAATTAAGTCTTGCAGTGTCGGGGGCCCACTGCCATGGGTACATTTTACCTATTTTCCAGAGTTCAGCTTTAAGACAGCAGTTAATGTTTTTCAGAGTCCCCCCATAACATAGTTATATAACCTGTTGAACCGGCCAGTTGATTCATTATTTTTCCACTTCTTTTAACTTCAGCATAACACTGACAGAGGTCCTCACAATGGGCAGCTTTTTTTCCATATGGCTTAAACCTTTTTCTTCCAAAAGAACAAAAAACGTTTGCTGTGACTGCTATTAAATGGTTAACTGGAGTTGGATTATTTTGGCTCTTATCTAAAGTCCACTTAAAACATGTCCATCTAAGATTACTCTGTCCACATGGTGACAACCCTACTGTGCAACTGCACTGCAGAATGAAAAGAATTGTCCCCTCTTATAGGAAGTGTATAAATAATGGATCTCCTGGCAGGATGAATAGGTAATACAACTATGTTATGGCAGGACTCATATCATAAATGCTATTTTTAAAGTGGTTCTAAAGGCAAAAGGTTTTCTACCTTAATGTATTCTATGCATTAAGGTAAAAAAACATTTTGGGTGCAGCTCCCCCCCCCCCCCAGCACCCCCATTATACTTTCCTGAGCCCCATCTTGATCCAGTGATGGGCATGAGAGCAGCGGCTCTCCCAGGTCTCTCTCTCCTCATTGCCTCATACAGCAGCAGGAGCCGCTGGCTCCTATTGCTGTCAATCACAGGCAGTGAGCCAATGAGGAGAGATTGGGGGGGTGGGACTGAGCCAAGCTCTGTGTTTGAATAGACAATATCAATTCACAGGAGCCCGACTCAGGAGTGAGCCTGCTTGGGTGCCCCATAGCAAGAGAATTGCTATAGGAGTACTCGGCAAGGGGGGAGGAGTCAGGACCTAAAAAGAAAAGGCACACACAATCTTGCCTCTCCATGGTGGGTCGGCTGGAAATTGGATCGTGTGAGGTGCTAACCCAGTCGTAGCTGTAGTATTTCTATAGAAAGATCGGGATGGTTACACACCTAAACGTAAATGGCTAAAATGTACTTTATTCCAGAAGGCCTTGGCAGAGACGGAATATTAGCTGTAGGCTGTGATACTGTGAATCTATTTCAGCTGAGAATACCTTTTTGATTTGTCACCATTCTTATCTTTCTCTGCTACAACTCAATTTAAATTTACCTCTGCAGCATATTCATCTACTTGCATGCTTCTGCACTGTATTTAAACCCATTAGGTGGAGACCGAGATGACAAAGAGGTAAGAAGTTCTGTACTGACGCATTTCACCATAGGCATAGTGCTTTCTCTTTGAGTTCTGTGCCTAGTGTCAGTACAGAAGAAAGATGTCGAGCCATCACCTGGAATGTTACTTTAAAGTGTGGTGTCTAATCTGACCTGGAGCTGCAAATAACACTTCTTTTTTAAATTAAAATAGTCAGGAGGAACAGGTTCTGTCCGACGCATTTCGCACCAGGCACAGCGCTTTCTCTTTGTGCCTTGCACAAACCGTGTTAGTACAGAGCGTGTTCCTGCTGGCTATTTCAATAAAGGAAGAATAGCATTTTGCATTTGTGTGCTGTGTTCTGAAATGATAAAATGACATTCAAAGTGACTTAGCCCCGGTTCACATTGCACACCGCATGTGATTAGCACCACAGTCCTGTACATATCACATGCCATTCTATGTGGTGCAGTTTGAGCCCTTTTATTTTGATCACACCACATCTCCATGAAAAAGGCAGCTTTTCTTTCTTTTTTCTGGACCAGATCACATGAATATTTACACCCAATGCCATCAGATTCAGCATTTTGCAACCTGCTTTTGGGCTGTCCTTAATTTTTAATAACCACCTGCAGCAGATTGTATAACAGTGTGATTGCTATGCGGTGTGGAAAATGCACAGGAATCGTTGCATCAGCGTGAACCAAAGTTGAAGACATACATTTTTTATTTTTTTTTGACCAGCAAGGGTAACCTCCATCATTTCTTGTACAGGCTTTTTCCCCCCTTTCCTTTTACAAGTATAGGAGTTAGTGAGGATGTGATGGTGACACAGCATTCTATAACTTGTCATAAAGTGTGACCGGCAAAATCAGACGTTTCAATCTGTTATCATGACAGCGCTGAAGGAGAAAAATTATCTTTTCACGCCATTCTTCTGCTGTTTTACTTCTGCCTAGGTGCAATGAAAGCAGCATGAGGTCAGCAGTGTGTGTGCTGACACTTCTTATAGGAGGTGAGTATAGGGGAAAGAATGATGTCCCCCCACATATAGGCAGAGAAATCTCACAAGTTTAATCCCATCAGCCAAAAAAATATATATAATATTTATATTCACTGGCCACTTTATTCTCTGTGCTGTGCTCTGCATGCCTTTCTCTGTATGCTCTGCACTGTTTGCTCTGTCCTGCATGCTCTGGTGCTCTGTGCTACATGCTCTGCACTGTGCACTCTGCTCTGCATTGTGTACTCTGCGCTGTGTGCGCCGCAATATGTGCTCTGCCATGCATGCTCTGTGTGTTCTGCGTGCTCTGCCATGTGTGCTCACGCGCATCTCGTGCTGCCATGTGTGCTCCTGAAATGAATGTCTTCTCTTCCTCAGATGTGGGTCATCATTCTGAACCATTAGCAACACCGGTATACCCCTCCTCGGGATTGCTGCTATTCACACTTTTCTCTATTGTAACTCAGAACGGCCTCTAATAGGCATGCCTCGGATTCCCGTCCGACGCATGCACAGTACGACCTAGAGAAATCCGTCATCTACTGCGCATGCGCTGGATTCCCGTCCGACGCATGCGCAGGACGACCTGTCAAAATCTGGCATCTACTGCGCATGCGTCAGATTCCCGTTCGACGCATGCGCAGTACGACATAGATAAATCCAACATCTACTGCGCATGCATCGGATTCCCGTCCGACACATGCACAGTACGACCCAAATAAATCCATCATCTACTGCGCATGCGTCGGATTCCCGTCCGGCGCATGCGCAATACGGTTGGGGGAGGGAAGGGAAAGGGAAGAGGGTTTATAGGAGAGGAAGGGGAAATAGGGAATGGGGGAGGTAAGGGGATGGGTCACCAGCATATCAAGTGTGGAAGTTTCAAAACAGTATAGAACAGGGGTCTTCAAACTACGGCCCTCCACTGGTTGAGGAACTACAATTCCCATCATGCCGAGTCATGTCTGTGAATGTCAGAGTTTTACAATGCCTCATGGGATGTGTAGTTGTGCAACAGCTGGAGGGCCGTAGTTTGAAGATTCCTGGTATAGAACAATATGGTTCAAAACAGTCTAGAACAGAACAATTCACATGTGAACTTTACATTAGGACCATTGTACAGAAAATGTGTTTAGTTGCACTTTTTTCTTAGCTATTATCTTTTCCAAATGACATTGTTGATTAAGATCTGCAATTGTGCTAGATATGAAGGGGGTTTCTGAGTTTTCCATAACCTAGTAATATTTAGCTTGGCTGCTAGCAAAAGATTTATTATGACAGTTCTTGTGTTTGAAGGGTATTTTTCTAACCCTATCTGGAGCAGCGTTAGTGAAGGGGTAGAAGGCAAGTCAGAGACAGTGGAGATCAAAGTGAATATTTGTCTCCAATAGGAGGTGAGGGATTTACAATACCATAGTACGTGGGCTATGGAACCTATGCTACCACAGTTCTTCCAGCAGCATGGTGGGCTTCCTGGGTATATCTTTGATAGTTGGTAAGGCGTTAGATACCATCTATGTAGGGTTTTTTGGTATGTTCCCCAGTAAGGATGGGCCCGGTGCTCGATGCGAACCCACGTTCGCATCGAGCACCGGGCGTTCGCTCGCTCGGCGAGCCCAGAACTATTTTGGCCGCTCGCATCACGTTCGTGTGATGCGAGCGGCCCCGCAATGCATTGCGGCCGGCGCGGCCGACGCAGTGCATTGCTGGCTGATGATTGGCCAAGCATGCACTGTGACCCCGCATGCTTGGCCAATCACAGCCCCGGAAACTCGAAGAGCCATAATTGGCTACAGGCAGGACGCCTGTAGCCAATTACAGCTCAGGGGCTGTAGTACACGCCCCCCCTATAAAACGCCGCCACGCCGTCTGCGCGGTCACATGCTGTTCCGGCGCAGATTGAGCAGGCTGTTTCTGTGACACTCTGCTGCATTTAGATAGTTAGAGAGATTCACTTACAGAGATTGAGTTAGATAGATTCAGTTACAAAGATTGATTGACAAAGAGGGGCTTGTAGTGTGCTCGTGGCAGGCAGGCAGAGCTCCTATATTTTGTTACCAGAAGCACCTATAGGACTTGTAGTGTGTTCGTGGCAGGCAGGCAGAGCTCCTATATTTTGTTACCAGAAGCACCTATAGGACTTGTAGTGTGTTCGTGGCAGGCAGGCAGAGCTCCTATATTTTGTTACCAGAAGCACCTATAGGACTTGTAGTGTGTTAGTGGCAGGCAGGCAGAGCTCCTATATTTTGTTACCAGAAGCACCTATAGGACTTGTAGTGTGTTCGTGCCAGGCAGGCAGAGCTCCTATATTTTGTTCCCAGAGGCACCTATAGGACTTGAAGTGTGTTAGTCCCATTACACACACAGAGCTATATTTTCTTCCCAGAAGCACCTATAGGACTTGAAGTGTGTTAGTCCCATTACACACACAGAGCTATATTTTCTTCCCAGAAGCACCTATAGGACTTGAAGTGTGTTAGTCCCATTACACACACAGAGCTATATTTTCTTCCCAGAAGCACCTATAGGACTTGAAGTGTGTTAGTCCCATTACACACACAGAGCTATATTTTGTTCCCAGAAGCACCTATAGGACTTGAAGTGTGTTAGTCCCATCACACACACAGAGCTATATTTTGTTCCCAGAAGCACCTATAGGACTTGAAGTGTGTTAGTCCCATTACACACACAGAGCTATATTTTGTTCCCAGAAGCACCTATAGGACTTGAAGTGTGTTAGTCCCATCACACACACAGAGCTATATTTTCTTCCCAGAAGCACCTATAGGACTTGAAGTGTGTTAGTCCCATTACACACACAGAGCTATATTTTGTTCCCAGAAGCACCTATAGGACTTGAAGTGTGTTAGTCCCATCACACACACAGAGCTATATTTTCTTCCCAGAAGCACCTATAGGACTTGAAGTGTGTTAGTCCCATCACACACACAGAGCTATATTTTGTTCCCAGAAGCACCTATAGGACTTGAAGTGTGTTAGTCCCATTACACACACAGAGCTATATTTTCTTCCCAGAAGCACCTATAGGACTTGAAGTGTGTTAGTCCCATTACACACACAGAGCTATATTTTCTTCCCAGAAGCACCTATAGGACTTGAAGTGTGTTAGTCCCATTACACACAAAGAGCTATACTTTGTTCCCAGAAGCACCTATAGGACTTGAAGTGTGTTAGTCCCATTACACACACAGAGCTATATTTTCTTCCCAGAAGCACCTATAGGACTTGAAGTGTGTTAGTCCCATCACACACACAGAGCTATATTTTGTTCCCAGAAGCACCTATAGGACTTGAAGTGTGTTAGTCCCATTACACACACAGAGCTATATTTTCTTCCCAGAAGCACCTATAGGACTTGAAGTGTGTTAGTCCCATTACACACACAGAGCTATATTTTCTTCCCAGAAGCACCTATAGGACTTGAAGTGTGTTAGTCCCATTACACACAAAGAGCTATACTTTGTTCCCAGAAGCACCTATAGGACTTGAAGTGTGTTAGTCCCATCACACACACAGAGCTATATTTTGTTCCCAGAAGCACCTATAGGACTTGAAGTGTGTTAGTCCCATTACACACACAGAGCTATATTTTGTTCCCAGAAGCACCTATAGGACTTGAAGTGTGTTAGTCCCATCACACACACAGAGCTATATTTTCTTCCCAGAAGCACCTATAGGACTTGAAGTGTGTTAGTCCCATTACACACACAGAGCTATATTTTGTTCCCAGAAGCACCTATAGGACTTGAAGTGTGTTAGTCCCATCACACACACAGAGCTATATTTTCTTCCCAGAAGCACCTATAGGACTGAAGTGTGTTAGTCCCATCACACACACAGAGCTATATTTTGTTCCCAGAAGCACCTATAGGACTTGAAGTGTGTTAGTCCCATTACACACACAGAGCTATATTTTCTTCCCAGAAGCACCTATAGGACTTGAAGTGTGTTAGTCCCATTACACACACAGAGCTATATTTTCTTCCCAGAAGCACCTATAGGACTTGAAGTGTGTTAGTCCCATTACACACAAAGAGCTATACTTTGTTCCCAGAAGCACCTATAGGACTTGAAGTGTGTTAGTCCCATTACACACACAGAGCTATATTTTCTTCCCAGAAGCACCTATAGGACTTGAAGTGTGTTAGTCCCATCACACACACAGAGCTATATTTTGTTCCCAGAAGCACCTATAGGACTTGAAGTGTGTTAGTCCCATTACACACACAGAGCTATATTTTCTTCCCAGAAGCACCTATAGGACTTGAAGTGTGTTAGTCCCATCACACACACAGAGCTATATTTTGTTCCCAGAAGCACCTATAGGACTTGAAGTGTGTTAGTCCCATTACACACACAGAGCTATATTTTCTTCCCAGAAGCACCTATAGGACTTGAAGTGTGTTAGTCCCATCACACACACAGAGCTATATTTTCTTCCCAGAAGCACCTATAGGACTTGAAGTGTGTTAGTCCCATCACACACACAGAGCTATATTTTCTTCCCAGAAGCACCTATAGGACTTGAAGTGTGTTAGTCCCATCACACAGAGCTCCTCTATTTTCTTTGCAGAAGCACCCATAGGACTTCTAGTGTGTTAGTGGCATCACACAGAGCTCCTATATATTCTTCTCAGCAGCACCCACAGGACTTCTAGTGTGTTAGTGGCATCACACAGAGCTCCTCTATTTTCTTTGCATAAGCACCCACAGGACTTCTAGTGTGTTAGTGGCATCACACAGAGCTCCTCTATTTTCTTTGCATAAGCACCCACAGGACTTCTAGTGTGTTAGTGGCATCACACAGAGCTCCTCTATTTTCTTTGCAGAAGCACCCACAGGACTTCTAGTGTGTTAGTGGCATCACACAGAGCTCCTCTATTTTCTTTGCATAAGCACCCACAGGACTTCTAGTGTGTTAGTGGCATCACACAGAGCTCCTCTATTTTCTTTGCAGAAGCACCCATAGGACTTCTAGTGTGTTAGTGGCATCACACAGAGCTCCTATATATTCTTCTCAGCAGCACCCACAGGACTTCTAGTGTGTTAGTGGCATCACACAGAGCTCCTCTATTTTCTTTGCATAAGCACCCACAGGACTTCTAGTGTGTTAGTGGCATCACACAGAGCTCCTCTATTTTCTTTGCAGAAGCACCCACAGGACTTCTAGTGTGTTAGTGGCATCACACAGAGCTCCTCTATTTTCTTTGCATAAGCACCCACAGGACTTCTAGTGTGTTAGTGGCATCACACAGAGCTCCTCTATTTTCTTTGCATAAGCACCCACAGGACTTCTAGTGTGTTAGTGGCATCACACAGAGCTCCTCTATTTTCTTTGCAGAAGCACCCACAGGACTTCTAGTGTGTTAGTGGCATCACACAGAGCTCCTCTATTTTCTTTGCATAAGCACCCACAGGACTTCTAGTGTGTTAGTGGCATCACACAGAGCTCCTCTATTTTCTTTGCAGAAGCACCCATAGGACTTCTAGTGTGTTAGTGGCATCACACAGAGCTCCTATATATTCTTCTCAGCAGCACCCACAGGACTTCTAGTGTGTTAGTGGCATCACACAGAGCTCCTCTATTTTCTTTGCATAAGCACCCACAGGACTTCTAGTGTGTTAGTGGCATCACACAGAGCTCCTCTATTTTCTTTGCAGAAGCACCCACAGGACTTCTCGTGTGTTAGTGGCATCACACAGAGCTCCTCTATTTTCTTTGCATAAGCACCCACAGGACTTCTAGTGTGTTAGTGGCATCACACAGAGCTCCTCTATTTTCTTTGCATAAGCACCCACAGGACTTCTAGTGTGTTAGTGGCATCACACAGAGCTCCTCTATTTTCTTTGCAGAAGCACCCACAGGACTTCTAGTGTGTTAGTGGCATCACACAGAGCTCCTCTATTTTCTTTGCATAAGCACCCACAGGACTTCTAGTGTGTTAGTGGCATCACACAGAGCTCCTCTATTTTCTTTGCAGAAGCACCCACAGGACTTCTAGTGTGTTAGTGGCATCACACAGAGCTCCTCTATATTCTTTGCATAAGCACCCACAGGACTTCTAGTGTGTTAGTGGCATCACACAGAGCTCCTCTATTTTCTTTGCATAAGCACCCACAGGACTTCTAGTGTGTTAGTGGCATCACACAGAGCTCCTCTATTTTCTTTGCAGAAGCACCCACAGGACTTCTAGTGTGTTAGTGGCATCACACAGAGCTCCTCTATTTTCTTTGCAGAAGCACCCATAGGACTTCTAGTGTGTTAGTGGCATCACACAGAGCTCCTATATTTTCTTCTCAGCAGCACCCACAGGACTACCGACTACAATGGCTGGAAGACCGCCAAGGGGAGGCAGAGCGTGCAGAGCCAAGAACACAGGGCAGGCAGGCTCTGTTTCTAGTGGACGTGGCCGTGGACGTGGACGTGGTCGTGCATCGTCATCAGCACGTGGCCATGGGACACGCGCGTCTTTGTTTTCGGCAGCTGGACATGTGGAGCCGCATCATGCTGAAGGCTTGGTAGAATGGATGACCAAGCCCTCCTCATCCTCCGCATCCTCTCTCACCCAGGCTCATGGTACTGACAGAGCATCATCAGCCATCCCTTCCCTAGACCCACCATGTCCTCCTGAGGAGGCCCCCGAACTCTTTGAGCACAGTGTTGGGTACATGCTCCAGGAGGATGCCCAACGATTCGAAGGCTCGGATGACGATACCCAGCTTGAGGAATCTGGCAGTACAGTTCCACCAGCTGCAGCTTACTGCCAGGTTTGCTCTAGTGGTGAAGAGGGAGGGGATGATGAGGTCACTGACTCCACGTGGGTGCCTCAAGGGAGAGAGGATGAGGAGGAGGACGAGGAGGAGGAGGATGCGGCGTCACATGTCCAACGAGGCAGGATGCCCCCTGGAGGCCAGGTAGAGGCCAGCACAGCAACTGTACAACACCGCAGAGCTCCGCCTGTGCAGGGCGCTGCCTCTGCACGTTATCAGAAAAGTTCTTTGGTGTGGGCCTTTTTTGAGACGAGTGCAGCAGATCGCACCACTGCTATTTGCAATATTTGTCTCAAGCGTATCTCGCGTGGCCAAAACATCAGCCGCTTGGGCACGACAAGCATGACCAGACATATGGCGACCTGCCATGCAGCTCGTTGGCAGGCACACATAAAAGACCCACACCAAAGAACTAAGCGGACCTCTCCTTGCTCCTCCTCAGCTGGGATCTCCATCCCCACTACACCTTCAGTCCTCTCTGAAAGCTGCTCTGAGAGGACTGAAGGTGTAGAATTCGGTGTGTCACAACCAAGTACTTGCAGTACACCGACGTCCGAATGCAGCAGGCAAATTTCCCTGCCCCAGCTGCTGGACCGTAGAAAGAAGTACACTCCCAGCCATCCACATGCCCAGCGGTTGAATGCTAGCCTTGCTAAATTGCTAGCACTTCAACTGCTGCCTTTTCAGTTGGTAGACTCGGCCCCCTTCCGTGAGTTTGTTCAATGTGCGGTTCCTCAGTGGCAGGTTCCCAAACGCCACTTTTTCTCGCGGAAGGCGATTCCGTCTCTCTACCGGCATGTGGAGGGCAATGTCCATGCCTCGCTGGACAGGGCGGTCAGCGGTAAGGTGCATATTACCGCTGACTCATGGTCCAGCAGGCATGGACAGGGACGGTACCTTTCTTTCACGGCCCATTGGGTCACTCTATTGGCAGCTGGGAGGGATGCAGGACAAGGTGCAGTAGTGTTGGAGGTTGTTCCGCCACCACGCCTCCAAAACGCGACTACTGCTACTGGTTGTGACACACCTCTCTCCTCCACCCCCTCCTCTTCTTCTTCCTCCAGTGCTCTGTCCTTGGAACCAGCGGTGCTCCGTAGGCGTACAAGGGGCTACGCAAGTACGCAGGCAAAAAGATGCCATGCCGTGCTTGCGCTGGTGTGTTTGGGGGACAGGAGCCACACTGGGCCAGAGGTTCTGGCAGCTCTGCAGGGGCAGGCCGAGAGGTGGTTGACGCCACGTCAGCTTAAGCCAGGAATGGTCGTTTCTGACAATGGCACCAACCTCCTCTCCGCCCTGCGACAGGGGCAGCTCACCCATGTGCCCTGCATGGCTCACGTCCTCAACCTGGTGGTGCAGCGGTTCTTGGGCAGGTTCCCAGGCTTACAGGATGTCCTGAGGCAGGCCAGGAAAGTCTGTGTGCATTTCCGCCGATCTTATAATGCCAGTGCTCGGCTGACTGAGCTGCAAAAGGAGCTGAACCTGCCCAAGAACCGCCTAATATCTGACATGCCCACCAGGTGGAACTCAACGTTGGCCATGCTGCAGCGACTGCACACGCAGCAGAGGGCCATCAATGAGTACCTTTGCGACTACGGCACCAGGACAGGGTCAGGGGAGCTTGGTTTTTTTTCCCCACGTCAGTGGAGCATGATCAGGGATGCATGCACTGTCCTCTCACCATTTGAGGAGGCCACGAGGATGGTGAGCAGTGACAGTGCATGCATCAGTGACACTGTCCCTCTTGTCCACCTGTTGGAGCATACGCTGCGTGGGATAATGGACAGGGCACTTGAGGCAGAACAGAGGCAGGAAGAGGAGGACTTCCTTGCCTCTCAAGGCCCCCTTTATCCGGACAGTGTTCCTTCTGTCCCACCCATCACACAGGAAGAGGATGAGGAGGAGGAGGAGGAGGAGGAGGAGGAGGAGGAGGATTGTGTGAGCATGGAGGTGGAGCCTGGCACTCAGCATCAGCAGCAGCAGTCTTTTAGGGATGATGTACAGTCCCAACAAGCCAGTGGACTTGTACGTGGCTGGGAGGAGGTGGCTGGCGATCATGTCATCCTCAGTGACCCAGAAGACTCCGGACCGAATGCCTCAGCTAACCTACGCTGCATGGCCTCCCTGATCCTGCAAAGCCTGCGGAAGGATCCTCGTGTTCTTCGGATCAAGGAGAGGGACCATTACTGGCTGGCCACTCTCCTTGATCCGCGGTACAAGGGTAAGGTTGCGGACCTTATCTTGCCGTCGCAGAGGGAGCAGAGGATGAGACATCTCAGGGAGGCCTTGCAGAAAGGTCTGTGCAACGCGTTCCCAGAAACTGGGAGGCTACAAACTCCTGGTCCTGGGCGACGAGTTGCTGAGGCTTCGGTCAGTGGCAGAAGGAGCGGTGGGGAAGGTGGACGTCTGACCGATGCGTTCAGACAATTTTTTAGTCCGCAGCCCCAAGGTATGATCGGTTCCAGCAACCATCGCCAGCGTCTGATATACATGGTGCAGGAATACCTTGGGGCAAGGTCAGACTTGGACACCTTTCCCACCGAAAATCCTCTGGCTTACTGGGTCCTGAGGATGGATCACTGGCCAGAGCTTGCACAGTATGCAATTGAGCTACTGGCCTGTCCTGCCTCCAGCGTTCTTTCCGAACGCACATTCAGTGCTGCTGGAGGATTTGTGACTGATCATAGGGTGCGCCTGTCCACCGCCTCGGTTGATCGACTGACATTCATCAAAATGAATCAGTCTTGGATCACCACCAGCTACCAGGCACCTGAGGCGGATATAACCGAATAATTTTTAATGTCACATCCCTTCAAGACTGCCTATGCTGATGCTGAGTGACTGTCCTCTTATGTTCACTGACTATCCTCTTCCTCCTCCTCAATGATCCATGCCACCACACCAGTGCCTAAGGCACAATTTTTTCAGCCCCTGTTTAACAGGGGCGTGTACTTACAATTTTTAAAAAAAATGCTTCGCAACACGTGTGACTGCTGTGCTCCAAGTACAGTCTCTGTGAGGGCCGTGTTGCAGTGTTGTGGCACCAGCACCAGTGCCTAAGGCACAATTTTTCAGCCCCTGTTTAACAGGGGCGTGTACTTACAATTTTTAAAAAAAATGCTTCGCAACACGTGTGACTGCTGTGCTCCAAGTACAGTCTCTGTGAGGGCCGTGTTGCAGTGTTGTGGCACCAGTGCCTAAGGCACAATTTTTCAGCCCCTGTTTAACAGGGGCGTGTACTTACAATTTTTTAAAAAAATGCTTCGCAACACGTGTGACTGCTGTGCTCCAAGTACAGTATCTGTGAGGGCCGGGTTGCAGTGTTGTGGCACCAGCACCAGTGCCTAAGGCACAATTTTTCAGCCCCTGTTTAACAGGGCGTGTACTTACAATTTTTTAAAAAAAATGCTTCGCAACACGTGTGACTGCTGTGCTCCAAGTACAGTATCTGTGAGGGCCGGGTTGCAGTGTTGTGGCACCAGCACCAGTGCCTAAGGCACAATTTTTCAGCCCCTGTTTAACAGGGGCGTGTACTTACAATTTTTTAAAAAAATGCTTCGCAACACGTGTGACTGCTGTGCTCCAAGTACAGTCTCTGTGAGGGGTTGCAGTGTTGTGGCACCAGCACCAGTGCCTAAGGCACAATTTTTCAGCCCCTGTTTAACAGGGGCGGGTAATTACAAATCTTGATCTAATAGTTCACAGCAGGGCCCATTCCTGCGCCCACCAAGAGTAACTATGAGGGCCTGCAGTCTTGTGGCAACACCGTCCACCACCACCGCCAAAGGCCCAATTTTTCTGCCCTGTTCATCAGGTGCTTGCAATTACAAATCTTGATCTAATAACTCACAGCAGGGCCCATTCCTGCGCCCACCAAGAGTAACTATGAGGGCCTACAGTCTTGTGGCAACACCGTCCACCACCACCGCCAAAGGCCCAATTTTTCTGCCCTGTTCATCAGGTGCTTGCAATTACAAATCTTGATCTAATAACTCACAGCAGGGCCCATTCCTGCGCCCACCAAGAGTAACTGTGAGAGCTTACAGTCTTGTGGCAAAACCGTCCACCACCACCACCACCACCACCACCCCCAATTTTTCTGCCCTGTTCAACAGGTGCATGCAATTACAAATCTTGATCTATTAACTCACAGCAGGGCCATTCCTGTGCCCACCAGTCTTGTGGCTACACCAACATCTAATAGGGCAAATTTCTGCAGAGTATATACGCCAGGCCCCTACTTTCAAACATCCAACTTACAAACGACTCCTACTTGCAAATGGAAAGAGAAAACAGGAAGTGAGAGGAAATCTACCCCTAGGAAGGGAAATTCTATCCTGTTAGATTTAATTTGGGAAAAAGGTATCTCCTCTCTACTGATACTTTATCACCAATCCTTGTTTCAATTAAAACCCCACTTTTCCAAAAACATTTGTCATTGGGACGGAAAGTGAGGTGACATGTTCTGAACAGATGTGCAAAGACAGCAAATGTTACAGGGGTGATAACCCCTCCCTATGTTCTCCAAAAAGCTTAAAAATAGATTTTTTTGGGATGGAGCTACACTTCATAATGTACCTGTTCAGATTCTACTTAAGATCAAACCTAAAGCCGCAAGTGGTTTTAAATGGCTTCTTTTTTTCCTTTACAAATGTCATTTTGTGCAAGGACAGTTCTAAACACGGGAAACACATGCCACTTCACAGGCATACTTTGGACACCCCCCCAGGTACCATATTTAAAGGAAAATGTCACTTTTTTTTTTTCACTTTATGCATCATTAAAATGACTGCTCCCGAAAAAACGTTAGTTTTTAAAAGTTCTTTTTGCATTGATATATGTCCCCTGGGGCAGGACCCGGGTCCCCAAACCTGTTTTATGACATTAACATGCATATTGGCCGTTGTAATTAGCACTTTTGATTTCGAACGTTCGCGTCCATTATAACGTATAGGGTTCGAAAATTCGCACGAACTTTCGGTCCGTTCGAAGGTTCTGGTTCGAACCGAACCCGGGGGTGTTCGGCTCATCCCTATTCCCCAGTAGTTGCAGCAGTGAGATGCAGCGAAGGTGGACCTAAAGGCTCCTTGCCACATATCAGGGGTAATGTGGATCCTCAGCTCATCAGCCCATTTGGTTAAAGTAGCAATTTGCAAGTAAGGACGATCATCATTCAGTAAGGTGTAGAATAATGATATTCCTTTTTTGGGGTATGGGGATCGTGTGTAATAATGGAACAGTGGTTCCGGCAGCCTGACTGTAGAGGGCAGTTTTGAGGATTTAAGAAAGTGGGAGATTCTCATATAGGTGTAGAGATCTGAATGTGGGAGGTAAAATTAATGTTGAATGTTCTCAAATGGTTTTAATGTCTTGTGATTGATAAGATCAAGGATATTTGTGATACCTTGGTTGTTCCATGCGGAGAGTTTGAGGTCTGAAAGGTGTCCCAATTTTTTTTAACATGAATAAACTCTTGAATTAACTTTCAGGTCTCAGAGTACCCCTACTGATAATTATATCTAAAGTTCAAGGGACATCAGTGTGAACAGTAAGTGGAAGTGGATATAGGAATATACTTATTTGACACCTTGGGCTGCTCTATTTAACAACATTTTTTCAGTAATAGTAATGAATTTAAACAAAAAATAATAAGAAAAGAAACTCGGACCGTGAGAATTGTAAGAATGCCCCTTCACATTTATAAGCAGTAATCTTCTAAAAGCAATCCCATTCAGTCACATGTGTCATTCAATCTTGAGCTACTGAGCACTGTAAACAGTAAGGTTTATTCAGCAAACCAGTTAAAGAGAAACTTCACTAGTTTCTTAACAATACAACAAACCAAGCCTTAGAAACACTTAGTAATGGCAATCTTCAAACAGATATTTTAGATAATTGCGGTCTTTTTATTCTTTGCATACCTTTTTTTTCTTTTTCTTCCTATTCTTCTCACGGTGGTCATATTTACTAAGTGCAGATTAATCCATTTCCCTTTACTTCATTGAATGCTGTGTCTGCCTCCTGGAACATGTGACAGTGCACATGGGGGTGATGTATGCTGGGGATGTGGACTTCCCAGGATGCATCTGTGAGGCCCTGGTTAAATCACCATTGCCTCACTCAACCAGGAAGTGGAAAAACAGTAATTGTAAGTATCTGTTTAACTAATGATTGCATTTGGTGCATTGGTCAGTGCGATTTTTTTTTTTTTTGGGGGGGGGGGGGGTCCATGTTAACATTAGCATGGTGAAATATATAAAGGAGCCTAGAGCTCCACCCACAGGCTGCAAATTGGCTGCAATGTTTTATATTTACCTGACTAAAAAGTAAGGCCTCGTTCACACAGGCAGAGGGTCACAGAACAAAACAGCAACTTATGTTGTGGTAGCGACACCCACGTCTGTTATTTTTCTTTACTGCTGAATTGGGCAGTTCAGTCTAGCACACATTTGTGTCATTTTGTGGTAGTTCTAGTAGCTAAGCATGCCGTGTTCTGTTACACCTGTCAAATGCATTAATTAACGTCAATGGGACCGTGTCACAACCGCATACCAAATGCAGCTGTGGCAGATGTGTCATGGTATTTAAATGTAAAATCCCTATTAGGTAAAAAAAACTGATGTTTAGGCGGTAGAAGTATCACCTTTTGTCCACCTGCAAACTGACTCGAAACCGCGATCTGGCTAACAAAATATAAGCCTAAACTTTATAAAGAAAGAATTGATATATAAATATACACTATAGAAACTTTTCATTTTAAATTTATGTTTTTATTTTTTCATGAGATTGGGGTTTTTCTTTAATGCGAACCAAAGCTAAGAGAAATAAATGCTATAGATAACAGGGTCTGTCTGTCTTTAAAGTCCAATCCTGTATTTGTCCCTTACCTGCCAATTACCTTTATTTTCAACATGTCTCCAGGCTAGTCACGCAATGCGGTAGGTCCTTTTCACATCTTCTATGTCAATGGGTGGCCCTGATGATGCAAAAAACAGCACTGACATGGTGTCAGGGCCATTCGCTGCATCATTATATTGTGAATAAAAAGGGTATCATGTTGACTTGCCGTAGGCAGCAGGATCTTCTCAGTCTGGCAGTCAATCAGTCCGGAATACTGAGGACATCTTGTAGTAAAAAAACACGACTGCAGGCTGAAGGTTAGTATTGCATCCAGCTGACATTTTTAGATGGAGAGGTCTAGTAGCCTCTGCATCCAGCTAACATTTTTAGATGAAAAGGTCTGTAGCCTCTGCATAACGCACAACATGGGTTTTCTTTAAGATATTTGATGCTAATCCTAATGCTCCAGGCATGATGTGTTTTAGATTACTCTCTGGCATAACTGTCAGAAATATTCCGAAAGAGCAGTTGGAAAATGGTTATCAGTTAGTGTGGGAATTTACATTGTCTCCTCTTGTATAAGTTGGCACCAAAAATGGCCAAAGGGGACCTTCATTCCTAGAGTACAGTTAGGATTTTCATGTCCAGAGGCACAGATCCCACAGAGGAGGAACCAGAAGGCATGTTCATAAGCAATATTGTTCTAATGGGATGACATAAAATAATTAAAAAAAAATATTAGGCTTAATGCCTAAACAATACAAATAGCATGATAACTAACAATGTCTGCTAAGATCTCAGCTCCCGTCTTCTCTGGGAATATAATTTCACCATATAGCTGACATAAACAGTGCTGGATTAAATCCTGTGGAAGCCCCTAGGCAGTCGAAAACCTTGGAGCCCCTCTTGCAAGTTTGTGGAGGTTTCTAGTGCCATGCTTCAGTGGGAAAACACTGAACCAAGTAGTGTGTGCGTCGGTTGTTAGATAGAGATGACCATCACTACTGTACATTACATGTACGTAGATTGCACCAATATTTTTACAAACTGACAGCTGTAAGAGGATGCAGAAGACATAAAACTGTAATGTGAGCTTGATGTCTATGGTTTAAGTACTTTAACCACCTCAATACAATGCACTTACACCCCCTTCCTGCCCAGGCCAATTTTCAGCTTTCGGCGCTCTCACACTTTGAATGACAATTAGGCTGCTTTCACACTGGAGCGGTGGGGGCGCTGGCGGTAAAGCGGCGCTATATTTAGCGCCGCTTTACCGGCGTTTTAGCGGCACATTTCGGCCGCTAGCGGGGTGGTTTTACCCCCCGCGAGCGGCCGAAAAAGGGTCAATACGGCCCGCAAACCGCCGCTGCTGTTTTGCGGGCGGGTTCGGCGCGCTCCCCCATTGTTTTCAATGGGACCGGGCGCTATAGGAGCGGTAAATATACCGTTCCTATAGCGAGCCAAAGATGCGGCTTGCAGGACATTTTTGAGCGTCCTGCAAGCGCACCGCTTCAGTGTGAAAGCCCTCGGGCTTTCACACTAAAGGAACAGCAACAGTTGTTTCGGGTCGGTTTGCAGGCGCTATTCTTAGCGCAATAACGCCTGCAAACCGCCCCAGTGTGAAAGCAGCCTTACTCAGTCATGCTACAATGTACCCGTATGAAATTTGCGTCTTTTCTTTCACATAAATAGAGCTTTCTTTTGGTGGTATTTAATCACTAGTGGGTTTTTAATTTTTTTGTGCTATAAATAAAAAAAGACCGTACATTTTGTGAAAAAAAATGCCTTTTTCTTTGTTTCTGTCATAAAATTTTGCTAATTAGTAAATTTTTCTTCATAAATTTTGTCCAAAATTTATACTGCTACATATCTTTGGTAAAAATAACCCAAATTAGTGTATATTATTTGGTCTTTGTGAAAGTTATAAACTATGGTGCCAATCACTGAAAATTGATCACATCAGGTCTTCAGTACATCAGGTGCATCTCATTTCTTGAGACACTAACAAGTCAGGAAAGTACAAATACTCCCCAAATGACCCCTTTTTTAGAAAGTAGACATTCCAAGGTATTAAGTAAGTAGCATGGTTAGTTTTTTTAAGTTGTAATTTTTTCCCACAACTCTTTGCAAAATTAAGATTTTTTTTTTTTTTTTTTTTTTTTTACAAAATTGTCATATTATCAGGTTATTTCTCACAGACAGAATATGCATACAACAAATTACACCCCACATTCTGCTACTCTTCCCGAGTTTGGCGATATCACATGTGTGAGAATTTTACACAGCCTGGCCACATACAGAGGACCAACATTAATGTAGCACCATCAGGCGTTCTAGGACCATAAATGACACATCTCATTTCTCAACCACCTATTACATTTTTGAAGGCCCTGGAGCACCAGGACAATGGAATTGCCCACAAAATGACCCCATTTTGGAAAGCAAACACCCCAATGTATAATCTATGAGGCATAATGAGTCTTTTGAACGGTTCATTTTTTTTTCCAGAAGTTTGTGGAAAATGTGGAAAAAAAAAAAAATAAAATGCATTTTTTTTTACACAAAGTTGTCAATTTATAAGATATTTCTAAAACATAGCATGTACATAGCAAAAATTACACCCCAAAATACATTCTGCTACTCTTCCTGAGTATGGCGATACCACATGTTTGAGACTTTTACACAGCCTGGCCACATACAGAGCCCCCCCCTGGCCCCAACATTGAACGCCCAACAGTGTATGCCCAGACTCCACACCCACTGCTGAAACAGGAATAAACATTTCTAACTCGATGTGCACTTTCTAAAGAATGTAGAAATCTGAAGACAGCAGATATACATGTAAAACATATGTAGGGAGATTTGTTTAATCTTATAGTTGTTATTGGGTACATTATTTTCTATACAGTATTTTATCTATAGAGTCTTTAAATTAGTCTTTATTTCTATGAGTTGATACATTTTTTCTATATTCTGTAAACAATTTAACCATTTCATAACCAGGCTACAGTCAAAAGACAGCTACAGCGTGGCTCTGTTGTTTCAGGAGGGCGTCTATGGACATTCTCCCAGAATAACGCCCCTCTGTGCATCCCTGGGGCATGCATCTGGTGTGCTCTGTGATCAGCTGTGTCCTTTGGACACAGCTGATCACAGATCACAGTAAAGGACCAATCACAGTGACCCTTTACCATGTGATCAGCTGTGTCCAATCACAGCTCATCACAATGTAAACAGACTTGCCGGTTATTGGGAGTGCTTTCCTCATGCGCTCTCACAGCTCGATGAAGAGCAGAGCTGGTAACTGGCAAGTGTGACAGAGGAAATGTACACAGATAATCAGGGCCCTGATTATCATTGCAGCCCCATCAGTACCTACCAGTGCCCATCAGTGCCGCCTCATCAGTATCCATCAAAGCTGCCCCATCAGTGCCTGTCAGTGCAGTCTCATCACTGCACATCAGTGAAGGAGAAAACTACTTATTTGCAAAATTTTATAACAGAAACTAAAAAAAAAATTGTTGTTTTTCAAGAATTTTTGGTCTTTATTTCTTTTTTTTTAGCAAAAAATAAAAAACCCAGTGGTGAAAAAAAACACCAAAAGAAAGCTCTATTTGTGTGAAAAAAATGATAAGTAAAATTTTTAGGTAGAGCGTTGCTTGACTGCAGAATTGCCATTGAAAGTGCGACGGCACTGAAAGCTGAAAATTGGCCTGGGCAGGAAGGGGGTGAAAGTACCCAGTAGGCAAGTTGTTAAGAAAGCTTCATTGTAATTTTCTCTCAAGATCAAATCAATATCATTTTGATCCATTGTCACAACTCATCAGCTCTCATTTTGGACTGAATTAGATCTCTCACTCAGGTGCATATACAGATTGCATATAAGCCTGCATTTATAAAGGGGGTGAAAATGTATGAATAATTTCTCTTCTACCTAGATAGCTCAAATAGCCAAGTGGTTAAAGGGTAATTTCATGTTTCCTGTGTTTAGAACAGTCTGAGAGCAAAATAACATTTCTAAAGGAAAAAAAGTAATTTAAAACTCCTAGCGGCTATAATGAATTGTCGGTCCTGGCAATACACATAAAAGTCATTGAAAAAAACCTTCGGGTCTGGTATGAATATTAAGGGGAACCCCGAACAAACGCCATAGGCATATAAAAAACAGATAGCAAATTCAATGGGTAAAATTGCGGCCGCAATTTTACCCATTGAATTTTCTATCTGTTTTTTATACGCCTATGGCGTTTGTTTTATATTAATAAATACCCAGCGGGTTTTACCTATCGCCATCTCATTTGTTTTTCTTTGAGCCATATTTGCACCACCATTTTTTGCATCTGGAGGCAGATCGTAGGCGGCGTTCAGATTTTTTTTTCGGTCCGTCAGAGTGAGAGAAGAAGATGAATGGACTTCGTCAGACACTTTTATTTTTTAATAAAGGACTTTTTTTTTTTACCATTTTCAACCATTTTCACACATTTTTGGTGAAACGGTAGGGGTACATTTGTACCCCGTTACCATTTCACATAGGGGGGCGGGATTTGGCAGTCCCCTTGTTAAAGGGGGCTTCCAGATTCTGATAAGCCCCCCACCCACAGACCCCCACAACCACCGGGCAAGGGTTGTGGGGATGAGGCCCTTCTCCCCAACAACATGAGGACAAGGTGCTTTGGGGGGCCGCTACCCCAAAGCACCCTCCCCGTGTTGAGGGCATGTGGCCTGGTGCTCTCTTGTCCCCCCTCTTTTCCTGCGGACTGCCAGGTTGCATGCTCGGATAAGGGTCTTGAGGGGGACCCCCACGCTGTTTTTTTTTTATTTTGGCACAGGGTTCCCCTTAATATCCAGAACTGAAGGGCCTGGTATGGAATTTGGGGGGACCCCCATGCATATTTTTTTAAATTTTGGTTCGGGGTTCCCTTTAATATTCATACCAGACCCAAGGGGTCTGGTAATGGACTGTGGGGGAATCCCATGCCGTTTTTATCAATGAACTTTTATGTGTATTGCGGGGACCGACAACTCATTATAGCCATACTTTTAAATTACTTTATTTGCTTTATAAATGTAATTTTGCTCTCAGACTGTTCTAAACATGGGAAACATGCGCCACTTTACAGGCATACTATAGACCCCCCCCCCCCCCGGTACGAAATTTAAAGGAATATTTCACTTTTATTGTTTCACTTTAAGCATTATTAAAATCACTGCTCCCGAAAAAACTGCTGTTTTTTAAAAAAAAATTTGAATTGATACATGTCCCCTGAGGCTGGACCCAGGCCCCCAAACACTTTTTATGACAATACCATGCATATAAGCCTTTAAAATTATCGCTTTTGATTTCTTCCATAGACTTTTAAAGGGTGTTCCGCGGCTTTCGAATTTGCCGCAAACACCCCAAATTGTTTGCTTTTCGGTGAACGGGCGAACAGCCAATGTTTGAGTCGAACTCAAGTTCGACCTGAACATAAAGCTCATCCCTAATGAGAAGCACATCAGAGGCATTTTCTTCCAGTAAGGTGACAAAGAAGAAAGAAGAGATTCTTATTGTGTAGGGCGGTCAAGAGATTGCGCTGACCAATGAGCCTTGCCATTGTGGCTATTATGGTAGATACTTGCTCTGGAGCTAGGTATTGTGGTATATGGTTCACTATAATAGTAGCACGAGGCATCATGGCTGCTCGGTGCAGTGGAGTCCAGAGAGGTGCCTAGTACATTTGGATTTAGTTCACCTTTTCATTTTTTCGTGAAAGGGTATACTTATCCTTTAAGACCTAATGCAGGAAGCTGTAATAGGGTGTCACTTATTTTTCCAAATGGAATTAAAATGAGTGTCTTCATATATACACTAATTTGAATATAGGACATGTATTTTTTTTTTTTTGTAAAAATGTTTAATAAAACAAATTTAAGCTTAAAACAAAGAAATGGCAGTATCCCTTTAAATCCACTTTTACTCTTAGGAATCAACGACAAACAGTAGTACAGGTATGAGTCCCTATATCCTCACAGCACACTACACTGTACCAAAAAGTCAGTAATTAAAGCTTTCACCAATTCCTGGACCTAGACAGCATCTCATTCTAACAATTAATCAAAGCAAATAATAATGAGGCTTTAATGACACTGATAAATGAAGCAAACGTAAGTTCCTCGAGAATCCCAAGTTAAAAAGATGCCTTTGGGCACCAATGCTTGCTGTGATTCATGCATAATTTAATATGTATGTGTGATGTATCTAAAACGCGTTCGCAGTTGCATGGTTGGATTGATGCAAATTACTTTAAACAAACCACCATACATCAAGATATAAAATCGTTCCTTTAATGCGTAAAGCTGTACTGATAGATAAGAGTACTGAACAGATCACACATTTCAATAGTTCTTTCCAAACAGCTAAGCATGAATGAGCCATATGCAGGCATTCTTTGCATTAGTAATGCAATTAAAGAGAAGCTAATGGGATTTGTTTTTTTAAAAGCATATACCAAGGTTTGGTCCCAATACAGTCCGTTCAATATTGCTTCTTTGTGATTCACCCCAATAGCATCTATCCACAAGCGGACTTGCTTCTCATATGCTATGGCAACTCCAGCAGTAGTATCTCTCTACCTGGCTCTGGCTCTTTAGGCAAGATGCAGCAATCCTTTGGCTGCAATTTCAAAGTAGGATAAATTAAACAGCCAAAAGGCAGAGACAAACTCCCTCGGCCATAGCATATCGGTGGAGCTGGGAACTCGGGTAACAATTTAATTTCCAAAGTTCAGAAGGGATATAAGAAGTTGGTAGGTGAATCAATCTGCCGGCATCTATTCAAAATTAAAATTATTTTTAGGTTGGCTGACCCTTTAAATAGAAAAAATGCTGACGGCTGTTAAATACAAAAATCATTTGAGAAAGCAAGAGATAAAAGTTCTTAAACAAGCAATTTACATTAAGATTATCTGTTACAGTGGCTTGCAGATCTGGTCCTTGGGGCACCAATGATGGGGAGTGAGACCAATCTATCAAACGGAATAAGAATTGCAGATGCTTAACATAGAAATCAAATGATATCTAGCTATCATTTTGAACAGTATATTTGAAAATATAAAGAAGAACTTGACCGGTTGCTAGGGACAACAACTTCACATGCACATAATTTAGAATTGATTGAGAATACTGTATAATTGCATGTTTTCCAGCTTTCCACAGGTGTATTCAGATTACTTTATTAACTAAGTGAAAAAATTATTAATCACTATTAAAGAAAATACATACATTCTGTTATCTGTGACTGCTGATCAACAACAAAGCACCCTTATGACATACTGTATATCCATAACTAAAGATATATTTGCACTAACACTTCAATTTGTTTTTCGCTTTTATTTATAAACTCATTTGCATTTAGGATAACTGATCCTATATTTTTCACACTGCATATGTTAAGCCATGCATTTACATCTGGAAACATGCACTCTATCAGGATATAAAGCAGTTGATCATATTGTTACCATATCACCATGGTAATGGTTAATGATATATAACATGGTTAATGATATATAACAAAAGGCTGTATGATGGATTCTATAATAGACCCTAAATTATGGACCTTTCACCCCCATAAGCTCCTCCGGATCTTCTATGCAAGCCCCCCTTTTAATGAGAATAATTTCTGTCTATTAGTGATAAAGAAAGCAGAGAATGTATGCGAATATAAGCTTTGTTATCATATAAGGTTGCTGTCTTCACTAATATTCTATCTAGACACATGCCCAGTTGTCTTTAAATACTGTCTGTATTTTGTTCTCTCTTGTCCTTCAGATGTTGGTGCTGTCATGGCATGCTGTGTTAAAGTGGAATGCCAATGCATGTCAATAGGAAGCTGTCCATGGTGCTGAAGGTGGCATCTGTGCTCTTTCCTAAGGACAGAGCCAACTAAGATCACATTTCTCTCATTCACTAAACATAGCAAGTTTGTGCAGAAAAGAACTTACCTCTTGATGTGAAATAATGAGAAGTCCTCTTCTGCTTTCTAAACTGTGCCTTTTTCACATAGTTCACCGGTGAAGCAGAGATCAGTCCACGCTCTGTAAGGCAAATGCTGCTCTATACATCCTCTCTTGCTGTGCTGTACTCTACTTTCAATAACACATGTCCATTCTGCTTGGATGCCTACAAAGTGATCCCTCCAACAACCAGCTTGTTACTTACTTTGTGCTGCTGGTTGACTTGTGGTTAAATGAGGATCTGTGTCATTAATCCACTCTCTGCTCCTGATCTTGTGAAAAGTCAAAGGCTGACTGTGCAGCTCCTAGTCCTGTCTGAGCCTCAGTCCAATGCCTGTCAGATCAGCAAAGTGCAGATTTCATGCTTAGAACATAAAAAATTGTCAGCGATGCTGAAGTCTAGAAGCAAGCTGCCTTGCTGTGATCATTGCTGTTACAGTTTTAAAGGTCCAGCTATGAATGGGGACTGTGCTCCTCCCAACAATAAAGGTAAGCTATTGAGCACTAGGCTTAGCTTGTGATGGTCTGCATATATGCTGGGGTTGATTTACCAATAACAAAAAAAAAAAAGAGCCATGCTGGAAGAACTAATCAGTGATAGATTTTATTTTTTGGAAAGAATAAAAAATATATCCTATTTAAAAAAAATACGCTGTTCATTTAAATGCAGTTGATTTTATGTTGCACTCCTCTGGGGTAATGCTACGGACAATGGTTCTATTTTGCTTCAGTTTCTATTTTATATGGCCCGATCAATGAAAAGCAATTTGGTTGCTACAGGTGATAGCTAAACTGTTGCTTTATTTTCTTTTGCTTTATTTTTGAGCAATCACTCTAGATGCGTCTCTGTGATGTGTTGTATTCTCTGCATTTTCATTTATTTCTGTTAAAAAAAAAGCAAAAAAAAAAAGGTTGGAAGCTGTGCTTTTTTCCATTTTTATAAAAAGCCATAGCACAACGATTGTGCTTCTACTGGAAATGATTAATTGTTCGGGATTCCTACTGGAAGATGTACCAGGAATGTGTCAAGCAAGTATAATACAGAAAGAATGAGCATTTTGGTCAAATTATTTTAGCAGGATAGTTACACAGTGATACCTTCTAAGGGCTGATTAAGGTGCCAGTAAATAATAAATGATCCATGCTCATTTGCTGCCTTCTCAACATTAACATGAGAGAGGTTGAATGGATTGTTCAGGTAGGCTTACACAGTAGTCATTTTTTTATTTTATTTAATAAGGTTTTAGTGCAATAGCAGAAAGTGTAAAATGTACAGCGTAAGTTGACAGCAAGATTCCCAGGCACATCTCTTGGCAACTAAACAAGAAGATGTATTAAAGGGGTTGTAAACCCTCAAGGTTTTTCACCTTAATGCATTCTATGCATTAA
This sequence comes from Lithobates sylvaticus, assembly GCA_028564925.1. Classification (NCBI taxonomy): domain Eukaryota; kingdom Metazoa; phylum Chordata; class Amphibia; order Anura; family Ranidae; genus Lithobates; species Lithobates sylvaticus. The sequence continues at coordinate 233,712,394 of CM053031.1, forward strand.
AACAGGGTTCCACCCTAAAGTGGAACGTCTGCTCATCGGAACCCTCTGCCCCCTCCGGTGTCACATTTGGCACCTTTCAGGGGGGAGGGGGTGCAGATACCTGTCTAAGACGGGAGTCCCACGGGAGTCTATGCCTCTTCCTGTCCCGCCGCTGGGACACACACGGGTCCCAGAGACAGCGCGGAGCATTCCTATTGCATTGCGCGACACGCGCATGCGCAGTAGGGAACCGGGAAGTGAAGCCGCAGAGCTGCATTTTACTGATTCCTGTACCCATGATGGTGGCGGCAGCATCCAAGGGACGGTTTGGCCTCGGGTGCCGACATCGCTGGACCCTGTGACAGGTGAATGTCCTTATTTTAAAAGTCAGCAGCTGCAGTATTTGTGGCTGCTGACTTTTAGAAAAAAAATTTTTGCGGGACTCCCTCTTTAAGGTGAAAAACCTTCTGTAGTGCAGCAGCCCCCCTTTTACTTACCTGAACCCGATTGTTCCATCGACAGGGATGACCACAGGAGCTCATCCGCTCTCTCGGGTCCTCATTGGATAGATTAATAGCAGCGGGAGCCATTAGCTCCCGCTGTTGTCAATCAAATACAGTGACATGGGAGCCGGGGGCAGGACCAAGTCCAGCTGTCTGTGTCAATGGACACAGCAGCAAGACTCGGAAGTGCGCCCGCACTAGTGCCTCCATGGAAAGCGGCTCTCTGTGGGGCACTCACGAAGAGGAGCACTGTTGGGGAACCACAGAAGAGGAGGATCGGGGCTACTCTGTGCAAAACCCTTGCACAGAGGAGGTAAGTATAACATATTTGTTATTTAAAAAAAAAAAAACCTTAACAACCCCTTTAAGGTACAATATGGTGCAGGATGAATATCAAAGGGTAGAACTAGCTCCTCTAAAGCCTATGGAAGGAATTGGTAACAGAAAATGTTCATGCCAAGGTGGTGGGTTCTAGTCCATAGTGAATATGAATCACAACCACATGCTTGTGACAAGCATAGATCCATATGAATATAAATTTGAAAAAATAGGGGACAGACCAGGTGGACCACATGTTTTTTTTTCTGCTATCACTTTTCTCTGTTTCTGTGTTTCAACATGCCTGTTGATTGGTACCAAATTAGATGGTAATTCTATTCTAAGTGTCGCCTAAGATGTCTGAAAAGGAGAAACAAGCGTAGGAAAGTCACCAGAGAGAAAAAGAAGGAGAGCAGAAAAAGTACAGGCAGTCTCCAGGTTACAAACAAGATAGCTTCTGTAGGTTTGTTCTGAAGTTGAATTTGTATGTAAGTTGGAACAGGTACATTTTTTAAGTGTAACTCCAGCCAAAAAAATAATGTTTACATTTTTTTGGATAGCATAGGGAAAGGTTAACACCCCTGTAATATTTGTTTTGCTGTCTGTGTCCCTGTTCAGAAGATTTCACTTCACTTTCTGTCCCTGTGAAAACTGGATTTTGAATATTTTGGGGTGTCGTAGAAACAAGAATTGGTGATAAAGCTTCAGTGGAGCCACCTTTTCCTATGAGAACTCTTACAGAAGTGCAATTCCCTTCCTAGAGGTATATTTCCTCTCACTTCCTGTTTTCTTCTTCCCTTTTTGTGAGTCGTATGTAAGTTGGATGTTTGTAACTCGGGCACTGCCTCTATAATGAAAAAGGGCTTGGCGAGCATACGGAGGAAAGAGAAAGTACAAGTTGAAGGGAATAGGAATCGGTGTCTTAAATCAAGACTTGGAGTGACTGGGACTGGTAATAATGGTTGTAAACTATTCTAAATCCATTTGAAAAATGTTGTGGTTTTAAGCAGTGCTTCAGCAGGGTGACACTGAAGATGCACAGAGTAGAAATGTGCCAAAGTCCCGATAATGTTTGTGAGAAATAAGAAGCTAATAAATTGGACTTTTGAAAGGCACATGAATAATTAATCTAAAAATAGTTTAATTTATTTAATCAAAATAAAATAAAAACACAATTACATATGTAGAAAATTCAAATGGATTATAGTATTAGTGGACCTAAGCATTACAACCCTGACACCAAATAATAGTATTAGTAACAATGATACAAAGTACAAAACCGTATTCCAAAGTAGTAATTGGGGTAGGTTTGTTGAAGAATATGGTCTCCAAGTAGCAAACTCAAAATTGTGTAGATGCAGGGTCAGAAATGAAGGTCCATAGTTGATTCAATGATTAGCTCGACATGTTCCGCGTCGACAAAAGACGCTTCTTCAGGAGAAATTATACTCTACAAAAATGTGCACAGAAAATCGCATAATTACTATATTGTGTAAGAAAATTACATATAATTAGAATACATCAAAAAAATATATAAGATAAAATCCCCCACACAAAACAGAGGGGGAGGTGCGTCGGTTGGACCAAAGCGGCAAAAAAGACCCAAACCCCCATGGGACCCAGTTGTGAGGACAAGCATCTAAATCCATATACTTGATCAAAGGACTGTCATTAAATAAAGTTCAAGTCTACTGTGTAATTGTGAAGTCTCTCCATCCTCATAATATGACACGTCTCTCACTATATAGATATTGGTGAGTTTTGCTGATTTAACTTTGAGCACCCTCCTGGGTAGGTGCTAAGATTAGATAAGTTAGTATTAGTTGTGTTTTGACTGTAGTCAGTGTGACTGTATTTGATTTTGACAGGCAAAAGCATATTCTGTTCACTGTAATCAGTGAAGCTGCAATCTGCTAGTCAGGTCTGTTCAGTGTGTTCAGCTGCTGTCAGTCTAGTCTTTAGCTTCCTCTGTATCCAGGAGACTTGAGAAGTTTTTGGATAGTAGGTGTAAAACTATGCAAATAGCAGCACAAATATGGATACAACCCCAGCTTATCCCAGGCAGGTTCTGATGGCATGCTGGGAGACTGTATTTATTCAGTGAACACACTGAGCTCTGGGTCTTTTTCCAGAGTAAAGGAGTCCAGCCTGAGAGGGGCACGCTACCCTCTCAGGCACAGGCTGCCATATGAAGGCCTCAGGTGGGTAACCCAAGGGAGGAAATCAGGGACTCGGGTACTTAGAAGAAGCTGACTGAGGGGAGCTGTCTGCCACTGATCTGTCTGGAATCACTGGAGGGCATCACTTGGAAGATTGGAAAGAGGCATCCATCTGTCCTTGGGCCTTCTGAGTACAGACATTGCTGGAGCTTGGAAATCTTGGGGTCAATTCACTAAACTTTACTGCATGCGATAAGGGTATCAGATTACTAATTTGCAGTATTAACCAAAATAAAATGTGCCGGTACCCCCTACCCATTCACCAAAAAAGTGTAAAAAAAAGTAATAAAAACACAGACAGTTTTTTACAATTCCTTTATTAAAAAATGTAAAAACTTTCCCCGGATGTAACTCCATCATCATTAGCATCACCTGTCGCATGTGGAAAAAAAACAAAAAAAGCTCCCATCGTTGATGAAGAGTGGCCGCCTACGGAAGGCTCCATTGTTTGACATTTCTTATGTAGGTAAGGGACCAGGCCACTTAGCTACATCACCTGGTGATCCCGCCCCCTTGTGACATCACCGGCCCAACATGCACTGGTCCAAGATGTCACAAGGGGTGGGAAATTCGCTGACAGCATTAAGAAGGCAGTGGCTGGCTTCCCAGCATGCTCCTTAGCAACCAGCTCAGTGCGGTAAATTACTGCATTAAATATGTGGTAATTACCGCTAAATCAAACAAATGCTGCATTCGATATTTAACACAAAATTCTTAATGAATTGAACACTTGCACAAGAGGAAGCTGCAAGGACTGGTCTTGCAGCATGGAGAGAGGCTGTGGGAGTGGAGTATTGAGTATGGTAACCTGTGTTTCTTGTTCTACAAGACCAGTTTTCACAGTAAAGACTAACTCCAGGGAAAGTAAAAATTCAGTGCTTCTGCCCTCATACTGCAAGGGTTAAATGCCTATTTAGGTGTAGGGGATGAGAAAAGCTCACTCCCAGCACACTTACCAAGCTGTCTCTGACAGCTCTGCATCACAGCTTCTAATCAGAAGCCAGTGGCATAGGCTCCCAATCAGGTAACTGCTGTGTGAACCAATCCCAATGGTCATGTGATAAAGAAGCCATGTCACCTCCCAGCATTAAAGCCCTCCAGGTGGTGCATGAAGGGGTTAAAGACTCTCAGAGTCCTTTCTGAACATCAGTATTGCACTAACTGCTGCCTTATCACCTGTTGCAACACAGCATCCTGGCTAACATGACTCACAATGACAAATCAAAGCAAGGACCTTCTTGTTCTGGTGACAACCACATCAAAGTGATCACAAGGACAATTAGAGAGGGGGAAACTCTACCGGGAACACAGGCAGCAATAACAATTTGGCAAGGGTTCTAATCCTTCTCCACTCCATCTAAAACTTAATAACATTTTTGGCTATACAAACCATTTAAGGCTATTCTAGCAGTTTGTGAATTATTTCTAAATAAACTGTGCCAGATCTGTTTTACAGATATACATTAAAACATTTCTAGAAATCTGTAACTAATAGCGGTTTATCCAATAAGAGCAAATATAAATAATGTTCTTTTAAAATAAACTTCTCAAACTATACTTAAACTATATATTTTATTAGGTAAATCTTCTCTGTTGCCAAACAGAAAACAGGGTAGCTGCATCTCAATTCATAAAACCTGCACACATGATCAATAAATTGTATTTCATTTGACCAAACAATGGGGTAGATGTGTGATCTAAGCAACCTTGACCGTGAAATGGTTGCTGGTACCAAATGTGGCACTTGTATCATCTTAGAAACAGTTGTCCTCCTGGAACCTTCGGGAAACTTCAGTCAAATCAGTTTACATAAAATCTTGCAAAAAAAAGCAACAGACATCAAGTGAGCAGTTGTTCTATGAGCAAATAATTTAATTCATGTTAGAGAAGAATAACTAGGCTTGTTGAAACTGACAGATAGTCACCAACTTCTCAAAAAAATGACAATGCTTACTGTAGTGGTGTGCAGTAGGCCAACTCTGGACACTGGACAGTTTACACATGTTGACAATCCCAGATTTTACTTTTGTCAACTAAGAAAAACTATACATATATATATACAGCGGGTTCAGGATCACAAACACGATGATTAAAAATTTCAACAACATTGCCTGGACTGACTTACACCATATTAAGTATTGGGACGCCTGCCTCTATACGCACATGATTTTTAATGGCATCCCAGTCTTAGTCTGTAGGGTTCAATATTGAGTTGGCCCACCTTTTGCAGATATAACAGCTTCAACTCTTCAGGGAAGGCTGTCCACAAGGTTTAGGAGTGTGCCTATTGGAACGTTTGACCATTCTTCCAGAAGCGCATTTCCAGAAGTGCAATCCCTAAGAAACAGGAGTGTGAAAAGTTAAAGCAGATCATGCAACTGCTATGGGGCCCAGAAACACAGGTTGCCCAGCCGTGCCTGGCTACACAAAGAGTTATACAGCAATAGCATTTGGGAATACATTTAAATGAACTTTACCTCTTCACGCCCACGCTATAGCCGAAAGATGGCTACAGCACGGGCCTAAATTGCCAGGAGGGCTTCCATGTACATCGTCCCGTGCATGTGCTGCCTGCACACCCCCAGCTGTTCCCGGCCCCTTACGACATGATCAGCTGTCAGCCATTGACAGCTGATCACGTGATGTAAACAGAAGTCAGTAATCAGCTTTTTTTTTCTCACGCTGGGAGCGTGATAAGAAAAAAAAAGGAAATTACCGGCTTGTGTAAATGGGACATCGGTCGAGGAGAGCCACTGCCGCCTCATCAGTGCCCACCAGTACCTCCTACCAGTGCCCACCAATGCCACCCATCAGTGCCACCTATCAGTGCAGCCTCATCAGTACAGCTAAGAAGTGCCCATCAGTGCCCTCCAGTATCACCTATCTGTGCCCACCAGTGCTGCCAATCAGTGCTCATCAGTGCCTCATCAGTGCCACCTATCAGCGCTGTCCATCAGTGTCACCTACCAGTGCCCATCAGTGCCACCCATCAGTGTCACCTATCAGTGCGGCCTCATCAGTGCTTGATAATCAGTGCCCACCAGTGCTGCCTCATCAGTGCCCATCAGTGCAAAATTTTATAACAAACTATGAAAACTATTTTGTTTTTTTCTGTCTTTTTTTGTTTATTTAGCAAAAAATAAAAACCCCAGTAGTGATAAAATACCACCAAAAAAAAAGCTTGATTTGTGTGTAAAAATGATAAAAATGTAATATGGGTACAGTGTAGCATGACTGTGTAATTTTCATTCAAAGAGTGACAGTGCTGAAAGCTGAAAATTGGCCTGGGCAGAAAGGGGGTTTAAGTGCCCAGTAAGCAAGTGGTTAATATTTATATAGTTTGTGATCCTCCTCTGTATGACTGCTCTGAAAACATACATAACTCTATATCACTAGAGGAATTGTCTTTAACATTGCAATGGAAGAGGCAGGGGACCCCCTAAATTCTTTGCATCACACACAGTTACAGCAATTCTGATGATTCTTTCCAGAACCTTGTTGAAATAATGCAATATTGAATATGGGCCATTCTGAATAAAAGGTAGTCACATCAAGGTCACTGTATCAAATAAAGTGGCTGTGCAGTAAACATAAGCCATGTACCATGTATGTAATTTATTACAAAATTATTCTCAATGGACAATGATAAATGGATAGTGCACTATGTATATGATTATTGCACACATTATGGCTCACTGTTTAGTTGCTAGAGGTTACAGCAAATGATTTATGTTTGTTAATTGGTTGCTAGAGATTACTGTACAGTATTACTGCTCACTGATTGGTTGCTAGAGGTTACAGCACATCATCTCCTCACCGCAGGGGGGGATGATGTACATATGAATGCCGCCTTTATTTACATATCAATGCCGCCGGCCGCAGCTATTTCCTTATGAATGCTGCCGCTATTTACATATGAATTCTGGTTATTTACATGTAAACACATGATCTGCAGGTGAGTCATCTGTACACAACAATAAGGCAGAGCTGGGCAGCATTAGTACCAGCACTCCACACTAGACATGTGCGATTAGTTTCGTACGAATTCGTAATTCGTACGAATTTTTCGAAATTCGTACAAATTTTTCGAAATTCGTACAAATTTTTCGAAATTCGTACAAATTTTTCGAAATTCGTACAAATTTACGAATCCGTAGTACAAATTTTTTCTAATACGAATTCCGTACGGAATACGAAATTCCGTTTACGAATTTCGTCGCCGAAATTATTCGAATCCGACTACCAAATATCGAATTTCAACTAATATGAAAGGAATTATTATAGCGGATATAACGAATGAATTTGAATGAATTCGAATGATTCGAATGACAAAGTGTAATTTTTGCAGGAAAAAAAGCTATTTAAAATCACTCGCGGCTATTGCCGGCAAATGAATTGTCGGCTCCGTAACACAGAGAACAGTTATTCATTGATATAAAAAAAAAGCGTAGGGGTCCTCCCAAATTCAATAACCAGGCCCTTCAGGTCTGGTATGGATATTAAGGGGAACCCCAGCCAAAAAATAAAAAATAAAATGGCGTGGGGTCCCCCCTAAATATCCATACCAGACCCTTCAGGTTTGGGATGGATTTTAAGGGGAACGCCGGCCAAAAAAAAAAAATGGCGTGGGGTCCCCCTCAAAAATCCATACCAGACCCTTATCCGAGCACGCAACCTGGCAGGCCGCAGGAAAAGAGGGGGGACGAGAGCGGCCCCCCCTCCCGCCTGAACCATACCAGGCCACATGCCCTCAACATTGGGAGGGTGCTTTGGGGTCCCCCCCCAAAGCACCTTGTCCCCATGTTGATGGGGACAAGGGCCTCATCCCTGGCCGGTGGTTGTGGGGGTCTGCGGACGGGGGGCTTATCGGAATCTGGAAGCCCCCTTCAACAAGGGGACATTGTTTCATATTTTCTGGGCAAGTCCGAAACTGGAATTTTTTTGGAAGGAGGTATACCGTATATCACAGATATTCACTGATTACGTTTTACCTGAAGGGCCTGGTATGGATATTTAGGGGGGACCCCACGCCATTTTTGTTTAGGCTGGGGTTCCCCTTAATATCCATACCAGACCTGAAGGGCCTGGTTAATGAATTTGGGGGGACCCCTACGCTTTTTTTTTTTTTTATCAATGAATGACTGTTCTCTGTGTTACGGAGCCGACAATTCATTAGCCGCGAGTGATTTTAAATAGCTTTTTTTCCTGCAAAAATGACACTTTGTGCAGGAACAGTTCTCTATATTAGATATACTGAATCTCAAATTCATTCGAATCATTTGAAGCATTCGTTATATCCGCTATTATAATTTCTTTCATATTAGTTGAAATTCGATATATGTAGTTGGATTTATTAACGATTCGTAACGAATCGTAACGATTCGTAACGATTCGTAACTTGAAATTGAAATTCGATATTTGTAGTTGGATTCGAATTGTTCTCTGTGTTGCGAGAACCGACAATTCATTAGCCGCGTTAACGATTCGTAACGATTCGTAACGATTCGTTACTTTACTAACGATTCGAAAAAAAATTACGATTCGTACGAAATTCGTATTCGGACGAATTCGAACGGAATTTCGTACACGAATTACGATTACGCGAGTGATTTTTTTATTTTTTTTATTTATTTATATTTTCCACAATACACACAGCAGTTCATTCGACCATACATAGCATTAACTCTGTCACCTCTAAATTAAATGTATATCAAGAACGTATTTCTCTTCTATTCAGATTGGTATAAGTACATAACAATAAGCTATATGGTGAATACTTTCTGAGTACCTATTTATCTTCAGGTGTATCAGGTCCTAACCTATTCAATAAACACCCCCCCCCCCCCCCCCAAACAAAAAAACACACAACAAAAAGAAACAATATGATATATATGTGCACCCACCTGGAGGATAAAATCATCTACTGATTTAATTTACAAAAAGGGCCTTCCCCTCCTCTGAAAATTTAAATGTATTCCACTGAGTCCAAGTTTCCAAATATAGCTCATGCTTATTTTGAGCTGAGAGTATCAGGTCCTCCATCTTATTTATCTCCTCCACTCTAATTAACCAAGAAGCAATAGAGGGAGGCCTTAGATCTCTCCATTGTCGTGCAATACACGATTTTGCAGCGTTAAAAAGATGTCGTAAGATTAATTTATTATATCTCTTTTCTGGTATGTGTGTAACATGTAGTAAAAGTAAAGCAGGATCTTCAGGTAAAACGTAATCAGTGAATATCTGTGATATACGGTATACCTCCTTCCAAAAAAATTACAGTTTCGGACATTCCCAGAAAATATGAAACAATGTCCCCTTATCCTCCAGGCATCTCCAGCATTCATCTGGAATCAAAGGGGTGTATTTATGGAGTTTTGATGGTGTACAATACCAGTTTGTCAGTATTTTAAAGTTGGTTTCCTGGACTCGTGTACATATAGATGATTTTAAGGCCATATTTATTATTTGTTTCTGTTGTGTCGGAGAGAAAGTCCTGTCTAGTATCCTTTCCCATTTCTTAATAAATGGGGGGATGTATCCCTCCTCAGGAGTTATCAGTAACTCATACATTTGGGAAAGTGTATGGAGTAGTGGGCCCCTCTCTTCACATAATTTTTCAAACTGAGTCAATGGTCTTTGGAATCTGTCTGGGGGTGGGAGAGTGTTTAGGAAGTGTCGAAGTTGTGCCCGCTCCAATAGTCAAGGCTAAATCGATCCCTTGATGAGGTCAACAACATTAGTGAGGGCCAAGTCCTTGTTTGTGCGAAGTGCGAGGCCTGATAGCATTGCGACTCCGTTAATGTTTTAAATGGACCCTCCTGTAGTCCCGGGGGATAACAAGGATTCCCCACAATAGGGTACAGGGGGGAGTAGGCAGGTGATAACCCAGTCCGGGAACACACTCGGGAGCATATACGCAGTGTGGGGCCTATGGTTGGATGTTTCCTCAAAGTCCTACTAAGGTCTGCATAACACCAAGCTGCCCGTTTTAATGGGACCGTACTCTGAGACTGCTCCATCCTTGGCCACAAAGGTCTGCATGTCTACACCAGTCTATTAATCTCCCCATATGTGCTGCCTGGTAATATTTCTGGATGTCTGGTACCGCCATCCCTCCATGCTGCTTTGGCAAAGTCATAAGTCGGCGTTGTAACCTAGGTTTTTTTATTAGCCCAAATAAACTGGGTTATTGTCACATTGGCCTGTTTAAAGAATTCTTGAGGGATAAGAATCGGCAATGTTTGAAACAAGTACACTAGTTTGGGTAAGATTGACATTTTAATTATATTGCACCTCCCAAACCAGGAGAAAAGGCCCTGATGCCATTTGGCTAATAGGATCCGTATTTTACTAAGTAAAGGTGGAAAATTTAATACGTACACTTGAGATAACTTAGGTGGGATAAATGTACCCAGGTATTTAAGGGCTGTTGTAGTCCATCTAAACTTAAAATTAGCTTTCAATGTTTCAATCTGTGATAGGGGAATAGCTACTCCCATTGCCTCAGATTTTGACATATTGATTTTTAGGTTGGAAAGTTTTCCATATTGGTCTAATTCTCTCAACAAGTTTGGTAAAGAAATACTTGGTTTGGTGAGTGAAAATAGAAGATCATCCGCATAAGCGGATACCTTATAATGTGAACCTCCAATTTGTATCCCCGTAATGTCTGGGTTTTGCCGCACTTTACAAAGAAATGGCTCTAGTGATAATGCAAATAAAAGAGGTGATAGAGGACACCCTTGTCGGGTTCCATTCGTGATTGAAACCGTATCTGATAAGTGTCCATTTATTTTAATTTGGGCTGTTGGTTTCGAATATACACTCGAAATCCATCCGATCATCCTCTCCCCTAACCCCACATATCGTAAGACCGTGAACATAAATCACCAATCCACTCGGTCAAACGCCTTCTCGGCATCCGTACCCAGGAATACAGATGGGGTGTCAGAAATGTCAGCTAGATGGATAAAGTTCAATACCTTTATGGTATTATCTCGGGCTTCCCGAGTTGGTATGAAGCCCACCTGGTCAGCATGGATTAGGTCCGTCAGATGTGGTTGTATTCGTGTAGCTATAATTTTGGTGAATAATTTCAAATCCACGTTTAGTAAAGAAATTGGACGATAACTTCCACATACTGAGGGGTCCTTATCTTCCTTAGGTATAACCGTAATATATGCTTTCAAAGCTTCATTCTGACACCTCATCTCCTGTCCTAAGGCGTTAAATGTTTGTATCATCTGCTTGCCAAGTTGAGGTAGGAATAGTTTATAGTATTTATAGGTGAACCCATCCGGGCCTGGTGATTTACCAGGTTTGGATATGTTAATTGCCTTTTGCAATTCTTCTAACGTAATAGGTGCGTCTAATTCCTCTTTCATCTGTTCTGTTAACTGTGAAATCCCTGACGAATAGGTAAACTGCGCTAAAAATTATGCTCACTAACATACATAAAGAGCATATATACACCAAAACAGTAAAAAAAAAGTAACTGGAAATAGAGAAGCTGCGCTAAAAAGAAGAATAAGTCATTGATCAGATCAAAACATATGAATATGGAGAAAGTCCATAATTAGTCACTTCAGCTTGTTGATGTCACCACAGTGTTTAAAAACAGACAGGAGAGTGCCCGCCACCGTAATATGGATCTGCTTACCAGATGACAAGCATAATGGACAGATGGATATAACCCAGCCACGGCCTTTAGCTTGTAGATGTTAACACCAAAAACGTCAGACTGGATCTTGCAGATCGCTCACTCCCTCCAACTATGATGTCCGTCACTCTTGCTCCAGCAGACATTTAAATCTCCAGGCTGCACATTGTATTTCCCGCACAGCCTGGACATCAGGAGGAGGCAGATGCAGCTCTGAGTGACAGAGCAGCAGACCAATTGGCTTCCAGCTACATTTGGGAGAATTAGCAGTCAGACATCCTGCTGGGAGGCAAAAATATGTAGATAGCAGTGTAGGAGAGGCTTCCGCGGTGCTGTTCTCCTCACTGACACAAGGGACACGAGTAGAGATGAGAGTGTAATGTGCTGTAATTTCTGCATATTCTTTGCAAAGTGAAGCTTCATCTCATTTGCAAAGCTCTAGTGCAGTAGTCTCCAAACTTCAGCCCAGGGGCCAGATGTGGCCCTTTATTTGCCTGTATCCAGCCCTTGGGGCACTTTTCCTCCCACTCATGCAAGACACTATTCTGCCTACTGACACCAACAATGGGGCATAATTCCTGTTACTGACATCAACGGGGCACTATTTCACCCATTGAAACCAACAAGGGGCACTATTCCTCCTACTGATGCAAGACACTGTTCCTCCCACTGACGCTAACGATGAAGCACTATTCTTCAACTGACACCAATGATTGGCACTATTTCTCCCCCGAATGCGTCAGGATCATTTTTACTCCCAATGGCCACAGTCTGGCCCCCCTAAAGTCTGAAGGACAGTAAACTGTCCCTTTGTTTATAAAGTTTGGAGACCCCCACAATAGAGCAACTGCACTTGGAGAGTACAACTGCACTTGCAAAGTGCACAGAATTTTAGCCTTTAGTAAATCCACCCCAATGTCGTCCAATGGAAACTGTAGTTGCCTTTTTTAAAGCTAAACATTAAAGTTCCACCTGCTGGCTAAATGGAGGAGTACATACAGTGCCTTGAAAAAGTATTCATACCCCATGAAATGTTTCACATTTTGTCACGTTACAACCAAAAACGTAAATGTATTTTATTGTGTACAGTTAAATCACACTTGTTTAATAATAAAAGTAAATAGAACAAACGTAGTCTAAAACATAGTCAAAGTTTGGTAACCGGAATGGATAGACAGATAAGTCAGAAAGACAGGGAGCCAGGAATCAGCGTAGTGGAACAGCAAGCAGGATCTGGAGCCAGAAGGAATGTCAGCCAAGCAAGTCTTTAACAGGAGCACTGGAGAAAGTCTCTGTGATGTTGACCAAGGCGAAGGCAGAGATCATCTGGGCTGGATGGCTTAAGTAAGCAGGACTGACGAGCAGGATATCATCAACAGGTGAGTCACTGTGGAGAGATAGGAGCTGGCAATTAGCCCAGCCCTGACAAGTGGAAGGAAAATGATAAATGATTTTCCAAATTTTCTTTACAAATAAATACCTGAAAAGTGTGGTGGGCATTTGTATTCAGCCCCCCCCCCCTTACTCTGATACCCCTAACTAAAATCTAGTGGAACCAATTGTCTTCAGAAGTCACCTATTTAGGAAATTTAGTCCATCTGTGTGTAATTTAATTTCAGTATAAATACAGCTGTTCTGTGAAGCCCTCAGAGGTTTGTTAGAGAACCTTAGTGAACAAATAGTATTATGAAGGCCAAGGAACACACCAGACAGGTTTAGGGATAAAGTTGTGGAGAAGTTTAAAGCAGGGTTAGGTTAATATCTCAAAAAAATATCTCAAGCTTTGAACATCTCACGGAGCACTGTTCAATCCATCATCCGAAAATGAAAAGAGTATGGCACAACTGCAAACCTATGTAAATAAGTTAAAAAAACCTGCACTACGGAGACAATTGTAACTAAAAATAAATAACAATGTGAATATGTGGTTTGGGCTGCTGCTGTAGTGCAAGGTAAAAGACCCCAAGTTATGAAAAATATGAATGTTATACTCAGCGCTGCTCCAGTAAACAATAAACACTAATACAATATATAATAAAGTTCCTACATCAGTATAATCAATAACATGATATTACTGAACAATATAAAGTGCTCAGTCCAATTATAGTGCAAAAAAAATAAAGGCAATCATATAAAGTCCATCCATATAGTCATGTGGTGTGTTGAACTAAATACGCAGTTGGTGTAGATCTTAGTGACACTCCGTGCTCCCCTCCTGGGTCCCCACTCACCAGCAATAATCTTTAAATGCGCCTGTTATTAAATTTAGAATGGTGTCTCCCGTCAATGGCTATGGCTGTTGAATGTGATCAGTATATGGGTGAGGATAACACCTTCTTTCGACCGATATATTAGAGACGTCTGGTATATCCTACATCCAAATATAATTATCACCTTCCCAACTTTCCTGGTGATCGGATATCCATTTTAGACGTAGGGCAAAGAAGAGAAAAGGATATTTAGTGTAATACTGCTAATTTTAATTATAAAAATCCAAAATCATTACACTTACATCAAAACTTTTAAAATCGTGCAGAAAGAAAGAAAGTAATATCATGTTATTGTTTATACTGATGTAGGCACTTTTTTTATATATTGTATTAGTGTTTATTGTGCTGAGTATAACATTCATATTTTTCACAACTGCAAACCAAGAGGCCCATGGTAACTCTGGAGGAGCGGCAGAGATCCACAGCTCAGGTGGGAGAATCTGTCCACAGGACAACTATTAGTCGTGCACTCCACAAATCTGGCCTTTATGGAAGAGTGGCAAGAAAAAAGCCAATGTTGAAAGAGAGCCATAAGAAGTAACATTTGCAGTTTGCAAGAAGCCATGTGGGGGACAAAGCAAACATGTGGTCAAGAAAGTGCTCTAGTCAAATGAGAGCAAAATTGAACTTTTTGGTCTAAAAGCAAAGCGCTATGTGTGTGACGGAAAACTAACACTGCACATCACCCTGAACACACCATCCCAACCGTGAAACATGGTGGTGGCAGCATCATGTTGTGGGGATGCTTTTCTTCAGCAGGGACAGGGAAGCTAGTCAGAGTTGATGGGAAGATGGATGGAGCCAAATACAGGGTAATCTTAGAAGAAAACCTGTTAGAGTCTGCAAAAGACTTGAGACCGGGGTGGGGGTTCACCTTCCAGATGGACAACGACCCTAAACATACAGTCAGAGTTACAATGGAATGGTTTAGATGAAAGCATATTCATGTGTTAGAATGGTCCAGTCAAAGTTCAGACCTAAATCCAATTGAGAATCTGTGGCAAAACTTGAAAAATGCTGTTCACAGACGCTCTCCATCCAATCTGACAGAGCTTGAGCTATTTTGCAAAGAAGAATGTGCAAAAAAGTCACTCTCTAGATGTGCAAAGCTGGTAGAGACACCCAAAAAGACTTGCAGCTGTAATTGCAGCAAAAGGTGGTTCTACAAAAAATTGCCACTTTGTGTTGGTCTGTCACATAAAATCCCAATAAAATACATTTATGTTTTTGGTTGTAACATGACAAAATGTGGAAAATTGTAAGGGGTATAAATACTTTTTCAAGGCTTGGTAATATTAAAACGTAATATTTAAATATACACAGTTTGGTGAATGTCATATTCACTGCTTTAAAAAAAAATGCCTCATATTAAAGTAATATTTGTTTATGTTTATATATACATTTTCCCTAAATATATAAACTTTTTTTTTTATCAAATTATTATTTTTTTTATTATTAAACATACAAACAAAGTATGTCAAGTTAATCCATTAAGTATCAGGAAATAAGAAAGCAAACACACCAAACAATCCTTGCACCTCTCGGATTAAAGTAATTTAGCATATAATAAACAAAACATAATAGGAGCATGAATACATTTTACTCATCAAATTGAGCTCCCATAATATCAATAATCAGACTATGGCAACTTCCTATATGCAGCATCAAATTATCTTCTCATCTACCTCAGCCCTTTACTCCCATCTATCTCCTCTACCTTTACTCCTCTCTACTAGATAAACCATCATATAATTCATTACTAGGTTCTATCCAGCATGACAATATTTTACCAAACCTTTGGGGTGTACCTCTATGCTTATATGTTACTTTTTCTCTTTTAAGTACACAGTTAAGTTTCTCAACCCATTGTTTATGGGTTGGAGGATCAGCAGATGACCATTTTCGTAAAATAACTTTACGTGTTAAGTATAGGGATCTTATCCACATAGTATGCATCTCTACTGGTATTGCTTCATCAGTAGGGATGGGCCCGGTGCTCGATGCGAACCCACGTTCGCATCGAGCACCGGGCGTTCGCTCGCTCGGCGAGCCCAGAACTATTTTGGCCGCTCGCATCACGTTCGTGTGATGCGAGCGGCCCCGCAATGCATTGCGGCCGGCGCGGCCGGCGCAGTGCATTGCTGGCTGATGATTGGCCAAGCATGCACTGTGACCCCGCATGCTTGGCCAATCACAGCCCCGGAAACTCGAAGAGCCATAATTGGCTACAGGCAGGACGCCTGTAGCCAATTACAGCTCAGGGGCTGTAGTACACGCCCCCCCCCTATAAAAGGCCGCCACGCCGTCTGCGCCGGTCACATGCTGTTCCGGCGCAGATTGAGCAGGCTGATTCTGTGACACTCTGCTGGATTTAGTTAGGTAGAGAGATTCACTTACAGAGATTGAGTTAGATAGATTCAGTTACAAAGATTGATTGAGAAAGAGGGGCTTGTAGTGTGTTCGTGGCAGGCAGGCAGAGCTCCTATATTTTGTTACCAGAAGCACCTATAGGACTTGTAGTGTGTTCGTGGCAGGCAGGCAGAGCTCCTATATTTTGTTACCAGAAGCACCTATAGGACTTGTAGTGTGTTCGTGGCAGGCAGGCAGAGCTCCTATATTTTGTTACCAGAAGCACCTATAGGACTTGTAGTGTGTTCGTGGCAGGCAGGCAGAGCTCCTATATTTTGTTCCCAGAAGCACCTATAGGACTTGTAGTGTGTTCGTGGCAGGCAGGCAGAGCTCCTATATTTTGTTCCCAGAAGCACCTATAGGACTTGTAGTGTGTTCGTGGCAGGCAGGCAGAGCTCCTATATTTTGTTCCCAGAAGCACCTATAGGACTTGTAGTGTGTTAGTCCCATCACACACACAGAGCTATATTTTGTTCCCAGAAGCACCTATAGGACTTGAAGTGTGTTAGTCCCATCACACACACAGAGCTATATTTTCTTCCCAGAAGCACCTATAGGACTTGAAGTGTGTTAGTCCCATCACACACACAGAGCTATATTTTCTTCCCAGAAGCACCTATAGGACTTGAAGTGTGTTAGTCCCATCACACACACAGAGCTATATTTTGTTCCCAGAGGCACCTATAGGACTTGAAGTGTGTTAGTCCCATCACACACACAGAGCTATATTTTGTTCCCAGAAGCACCTATAGGACTTGAAGTGTGTTAGTCCCATCACACAGACCTTTATTTCCTTCCCAGAAGCACCTATAGGACTTGAAGTGTGTTAGTCCCATCACACACACAGAGCTATATTTTGTTCCCAGAAGCACCTATAGGACTTGAAGTGTGTTAGTCCCATCACACACACAGAGCTATATTTTCTTCCCAGAAGCACCTATAGGACTTGAAGTGTGTTAGTCCCATCACACACACAGAGCTATATTTTGTTCCCAGAGGCACCTATAGGACTTGAAGTGTGTTAGTCCCATTACACACACAGAGCTATATTTTCTTCCCAGAAGCACCTATAGGACTTGAAGTGTGTTAGTCCCATCACACACACAGAGCTATATTTTGTTCCCAGAAGCACCTATAGGACTTGAAGTGTGTTAGTCCCATCACACACACAGAGCTATATTTTGTTCCCAGAAGCACCTATAGGACTTGAAGTGTGTTAGTCCCATCACACACACAGAGCTATATTTTGTTCCCAGAAGCACCTATAGGACTTGAAGTGTGTTAGTCCCATCACACACACAGAGCTATATTTTGTTCCCAGAAGCACCTATAGGACTTGAAGTGTGTTAGTCCCATCACACAGACCTTTATTTCCTTCCCAGAAGCACCTATAGGACTTGAAGTGTGTTAGTCCCATCACACACACAGAGCTATATTTTGTTCCCAGAAGCACCTATAGGACTTGAAGTGTGTTAGTCCCATCACACACACAGAGCTATATTTTCTTCCCAGAGGCACCTATAGGACTTGAAGTGTGTTAGTCCCATCACACACACAGAGCTATATTTTGTTCCCAGAGGCACCTATAGGACTTGAAGTGTGTTAGTCCCATCACACACACAGAGCTATATTTTGTTCCCAGAAGCACCTATAGGACTTGAAGTGTGTTAGTCCCATCACACAGACCTTTATTTCCTTCCCAGAAGCACCTATAGGACTTGAAGTGTGTTAGTCCCATCACACACACAGAGCTATATTTTGTTCCCAGAAGCACCTATAGGACTTGAAGTGTGTTAGTCCCATCACACACACAGAGCTATATTTTCTTCCCAGAAGCACCTATAGGACTTGAAGTGTGTTAGTCCCATCACACACACAGAGCTATATTTTGTTCCCAGAGGCACCTATAGGACTTGAAGTGTGTTAGTCCCATTACACACACAGAGCTATATTTTCTTCCCAGAAGCACCTATAGGACTTGAAGTGTGTTAGTCTCATCACACACACAGAGCTATATTTTGTTCCCAGAAGCACCTATAGGACTTGAAGTGTGTTAGTCCCATCACACACACAGAGCTATATTTTGTTCCCAGAAGCACCTATAGGACTTGAAGTGTGTTAGTCCCATCACACAGACCTTTATTTCCTTCCCAGAAGCACCTATAGGACTTGAAGTGTGTTAGTCCCATCACACACACAGAGCTATATTTTGTTCCCAGAAGCACCTATAGGACTTGAAGTGTGTTAGTCCCATCACACACACAGAGCTATATTTTCTTCCCAGAAGCACCTATAGGACTTGAAGTGTGTTAGTCCCATCACACACACAGAGCTATATTTTGTTCCCAGAGGCACCTATAGGACTTGAAGTGTGTTAGTCCCATCACACACACAGAGCTATATTTTCTTCCCAGAAGCACCTATAGGACTTGAAGTGTGTTAGTCCCATTACACACACAGAGCTATATTTTCTTCCCAGAAGCACCTATAGGACTTGAAGTGTGTTAGTCCCATCACACACACAGAGCTATATTTTGTTCCAGAAGCACCTATAGGACTTGAAGTGTGTTAGTCCCATCACACACACAGAGCTATATTTTGTTCCCAGAAGCACCTATAGGACTTGAAGTGTGTTAGTCCCATCACACACACAGAGCTATATTTTGTTCCCAGAAGCACCTATAGGACTTGAAGTGTGTTAGTCCCATCACACACACAGAGCTATATTTTGTTCCCAGAAGCACCTATAGGACTTGAAGTGTGTTAGTCCCATCACACAGACCTTTATTTCCTTCCCAGAAGCACCTATAGGACTTGAAGTGTGTTAGTCCCATCACACACACAGAGCTATATTTTGTTCCCAGAAGCACCTATAGGACTTGAAGTGTGTTAGTCCCATCACACAGACCTTTATTTCCTTCCCAGAAGCACCTATAGGACTTGAAGTGTGTTAGTCCCATCACACACACAGAGCTATATTTTGTTCCCAGAAGCACCTATAGGACTTGAAGTGTGTTAGTCCCATCACACACACAGAGCTATATTTTCTTCCCAGAACCACCTATAGGACTTGAAGTGTGTTAGTCCCATCACACACACAGAGCTATATTTTGTTCCCAGAGGCACCTATAGGACTTGAAGTGTGTTAGTCCCATTACACACACAGAGCTATATTTTCTTCCCAGAAGCACCTATAGGACTTGAAGTGTGTTAGTCCCATCACACACACAGAGCTATATTTTGTTCCCAGAAGCACCTATAGGACTTGAAGTGTGTTAGTCCCATCACACACACAGAGCTATATTTTGTTCCCAGAAGCACCTATAGGACTTGAAGTGTGTTAGTCCCATCACACAGACCTTTATTTCCTTCCCAGAAGCACCTATAGGACTTGAAGTGTGTTAGTCCCATCACACACACAGAGCTATATTTTGTTCCCAGAAGCACCTATAGGACTTGAAGTGTGTTAGTCCCATCACACACACAGAGCTATATTTTCTTCCCAGAAGCACCTATAGGACTTGAAGTGTGTTAGTCCCATCACACACACAGAGCTATATTTTGTTCCCAGAGGCACCTATAGGACTTGAAGTGTGTTAGTCCCATTACACACACAGAGCTATATTTTCTTCCCAGAAGCACCTATAGGACTTGAAGTGTGTTAGTCCCATCACACACACAGAGCTATATTTTGTTCCCAGAAGCACCTATAGGACTTGAAGTGTGTTAGTCCCATCACACACACAGAGCTATATTTTGTTCCCAGAAGCACCTATAGGACTTGAAGTGTGTTAGTCCCATCACACACACAGAGCTATATTTTTGTTCCCAGAAGCACCTATAGGACTTGAAGTGTGTTAGTCCCATCACACACACAGAGCTATATTTTGTTCCCAGAAGCACCTATAGGACTTGAAGTGTGTTAGTCCCATCACACACACAGAGCTATATTTTGTTCCCAGAAGCACCTATAGGACTTGAAGTGTGTTAGTCCCATCACACACACACAGCTATATTTTTGTTCCCAGAAGCACCTATAGGACTTGAAGTGTGTTAGTCCATCACACACACAGAGCTATATTTTGTTCCCAGAAGCACCTATAGGACTTCAAGTGTGTTAGTCCCATCACACACACAGAGCTATATTTTGTTCCCAGAAGCAACTATAGGACTTGAAGTGTGTTAGTCCCATCACACAGACCTTTATTTTCTTTCCAGAAGCACCTATAGGACTTGAAGTGTGTTAGTCCCATCACACAGAGCTCCTCTATTTTCTTTGCAGAAGCACCCATAGGACTTCTAGTGTGTTAGTGGCATCACACAGAGCTCCTATATATTCTTCTCAGCAGCACCCGCAGGACTTCTAGTGTGTTAGTGGCATCACACAGAGCTCCTCTATTTTCTTTGCAGAAGCACCCACAGGACTTCTAGTGTGTTAGTGGCATCACACAGAGCTCCTCTATTTTCTTTGCAGAAGCACCCACAGGACTTCTAGTGTGTTAGTGGCATCACACAGAGCTCCTCTATTTTCTTAGCAGAAGCACCCATAGGACTTCTAGTGTGTTAGTGGCATCACACAGAGCTCCTATATATTCTTCTCAGCAGCACCCACAGGACTTCTAGTGTGTTAGTGGCATCACACAGAGCTCCTCTATTTTCTTTGCATAAGCACCCACAGGACTTCTAGTGTGTTAGTGGCATCACATAGAGCTCCTATATTTTCTTTGCAGAAGCACCCATAGGACTTCTAGTGTGTTAGTGGCATCACACAGAGCTCCTATATTTTCTTTGCAGAAGCACCCACAGGACTTCTAGTGTGTTAGTGGCATCACACAGAGCTCCTCTATTTTCTTTGCAGAAGCACCCATAGGACTTCTAGTGTGTTAGTGGCATCACACAGAGCTCCTATATATTCTTCTCAGCAGCACCCACAGGACTTCTAGTGTGTTAGTGGCATCACACAGAGCTCCTCTATTTTCTTTGCATAAGCACCCACAGGACTTCTAGTGTGTTAGTGGCATCACACAGAGCTCCTCTATTTTCTTTGCATAAGCACCCACAGGACTTCTAGTGTGTTAGTGGCATCACACAGAGCTCCTCTATTTTCTTTGCAGAAGCACCCACAGGACTTCTAGTGTGTTAGTGGCATCACACAGAGCTCCTCTATTTTCTTTGCAGAAGCACCCACAGGACTTCTAGTGTGTTAGTGGCATCACACAGAGCTCCTCTATTTTCTTTGCAGAAGCACCCACAGGACTTCTAGTGTGTTAGTGGCATCACACAGAGCTCCTCTATTTTCTTTGCAGAAGCACCCATAGGACTTCTAGTGTGTTAGTGGCATCACACAGAGCTCCTATATATTCTTCTCAGCAGCACCCACAGGACTTCTAGTGTGTTAGTGGCATCACACAGAGCTCCTCTATTTTCTTTGCAGAAGCACCCATAGGACTTCTAGTGTGTTAGTGGCATCACACAGAGCTCCTATATATTCTTCTCAGCAGCACCCACAGGACTACCGACTACAATGGCTGGAAGACCGCCAAGGGGAGGCAGAGCGTGCAGAGCCAAGAACACAGGGCAGGCAGGCTCTGTTTCTAGTGGACGTGGCCGTGGACGTGGACGTGGTCGTGCATCGTCATCAGCACGTGGCCATGGGACACGCGCGTCTTTGTTTTCGGCAGCTGGACATGTGGAGCCGCATCATGCTGAAGGCTTGGTAGAATGGATGACCAAGCCCTCCTCATCCTCCTCATCCTCTCTCACCCAGGCTCAGGGTACTGACAGAGCATCATCAGCCACCCCTTCCCTAGACCCACCATGTCCTCCTGAGGAGTCCCCCGAACTCTTTGAGCACAGTGTTGGGTACATGCTCCAGGAGGATGCCCAACGATTCGAAGGCTCGGATGACGATACCCAGCTTGAGGAATCTGGCAGTACTGTTCCACCAGCTGCAGCTTACTGCCAGGTTTGCTCTAGTGGTGAAGAGGGCGGGGATGATGAGGTCACTGACTCCACGTGGGTGCCTCAAGGGAGAGAGGATGAGGAGGAGGACGAGGAGGAGGAGGATGCGGCGTCACATGTCCAACGAGGCAGGATGCCCCCTGGAGGCCAGGTAGAGGCCAGCACAGCAACTGTACAACACCGCAGAGCTCCGCCTGTGCAGGGCGCTGCCTCTGCACGTTATCAGAAAAGTTCTTTGGTGTGGGCCTTTTTTGAGACGAGTGCAGCAGATCGCACCACTGCTATTTGCAATATTTGTCTCAAGCGTATCTCGCGTGGCCAAAACATCAGCCGCTTGGGCACGACAAGCATGACCAGACATATGGCGACCTGCCATGCAGCTCGTTGGCAGGCACACATAAAAGACCCACACCAAAGAACTAAGCGGACCTCTCCTTGCTCCTCCTCAGCTGGGATCTCCATCCCCACTACACCTTCAGTCCTCTCTGAAAGCTGCTCTGAGAGGACTGAAGGTGTAGAATTCGGTGTGTCACAACCAAGTACTTGCAGTACACCGACGTCCGATTGCAGCAGGCAAATTTCCCTGCCCCAGCTGCTGGACCGTAGAAAGAAGTACACTCCCAGCCATCCACATGCCCAGCGGTTGAATGCTAGCCTTGCTAAATTGCTAGCACTTCAACTGCTGCCTTTTCAGTTGGTAGACTCGGCCCCCTTCCGTGAGTTTGTTCAATGTGCGGTTCCTCAGTGGCAGGTTCCCAAACGCCACTTTTTCTCGCGGAAGGCGATTCCGTCTCTCTACCGGCATGTGGAGGGCAATGTCCATGCCTCGCTGGACAGGGCGGTCAGCGGTAAGGTGCATATTACCGCTGACTCATGGTCCAGCAGGCATGGACAGGGACGGTACCTTTCTTTCACGGCCCATTGGGTCACTCTATTGGCAGCTGGGAGGGATGCAGGACAAGGTGCAGTAGTGTTGGAGGTTGTTCCGCCACCACGCCTCCAAAACGCTACTACTGCTACTGGTTGTGACACACCTCTCTCCTCCACCCCCTCCTCTTCTTCTTCCTCCAGTGCTCTGTCCTTGGAACCAGCGGTGCTCCGTAGGCGTACAAGGGGCTACGCAAGTACGCAGGCAAAAAGATGCCATGCCGTGCTTGCGCTGGTGTGTTTGGGGGACAGGAGCCACACTGGGCCAGAGGTTCTGGCAGCTCTGCAGGGGCAGGCCGAGAGGTGGTTGACGCCACGTCAGCTTAAGCCAGGAATGGTCGTTTCTGACAATGGCACCAACCTCCTCTCCGCCCTGCGACAGGGGCAGCTCACCCATGTGCCCTGCATGGCTCACGTCCTCAACCTGGTGGTGCAGCGGTTCTTGGGCAGGTTCCCAGGCTTACAGGATGTCCTGAGGCAGGCCAGGAAAGTCTGTGTGCATTTCCGCCGATCTTATAATGCCAGTGCTCGGCTGACTGAGCTGCAAAAGGAGCTGAACCTGCCCAAGAACCGCCTAATATGTGACATGCCCACCAGGTGGAACTCAACGTTGGCCATGCTGCAGCGACTGCACACGCAGCAGAGGGCCATCAATGAGTACCTTTGCGACTACGGCACCAGGACAGGGTCAGGGGAGCTTGTTTTTTTTCCCCACGTCAGTGGAGCATGATCAGGGATGCATGCACTGTCCTCTCACCATTTGAGGAGGCCACGAGGATGGTGAGCAGTGACAGTGCATGCATCAGTGACACTGTCCCTCTTGTCCACCTGTTGGAGCATACGCTGCGTGGGATAATGGACAGGGCACTTGAGGCAGAACAGAGGCAGGAAGAGGAGGACTTCCTTGCCTCTCAAGGCCCCCTTTATCCGGACAGTGTTCCTTCTGTCCCACCCATCACACAGGAAGAGGATGAGGAGGAGGAGGAGGAGGAGGAGGAGGATTGTGTGAGCATGGAGGTGGAGCCTGGCACTCAGCATCAGCAGCAGCAGCAGTCTTTTAGGGATGATGTACAGTCCCAACAAACCAGTGGACTTGTACGTGGCTGGGAGGAGGTGGCTGGCGATCATGTCATCCTCAGTGACCCAGAAGACTCCGGACCGAATGCCTCAGCTAACCTACGCTGCATGGCCTCCCTGATCCTGCAAAGCCTGCGGAAGGATCCTCGTGTTCTTCGGATCAAGGAGAGGGACCATTACTGGCTGGCCACTCTCCTTGATCCGCGGTACAAGGGTAAGGTTGCGGACCTTATCTTGCCGTCGCAGAGGGAGCAGAGGATGAGACATCTCAGGGAGGCCTTGCAGAAAGGTCTGTGCAACGCGTTCCCAGAAACTGGGAGGCTACAAACTCCTGGTCCTGGGCGACGAGTTGCTGAGGCTTCGGTCAGTGGCAGAAGGAGCGGTGGGGAAGGTGGACGTCTGACCGATGCGTTCAGACAATTTTTTAGTCCGCAGCCCCAAGGTATGATCGGTTCCAGCAACCATCGCCAGCGTCTGATATACATGGTGCAGGAATACCTTGGGGCAAGGTCAGACTTGGACACCTTTCCCACCGAAAATCCTCTGGCTTACTGGGTCCTGAGGATGGATCACTGGCCAGAGCTTGCACAGTATGCAATTGAGCTACTGGCCTGTCCTGCCTCCAGCGTTCTTTCCGAACGCACATTCAGTGCTGCTGGAGGATTTGTGACTGATCATAGGGTGCGCCTGTCCACCGCCTCGGTTGATCGACTGACATTCATCAAAATGAATCAGTCTTGGATCACCACCAGCTACCAGGCACCTGAGGCGGATATAACCGAATAATTTTTAATGTCACATCCCTTCAAGACTGCCTATGCTGATGCTGAGTGACTGTCCTCTTATGTTCACTGACTATCCTCTTCCTCCTCCTCAATGATCCATGCCACCACACCAGTGCCTAAGGCACAATTTTTCAGCCCCTGTTTAACAGGGGCGTGTACTTCCAATTTTTTAAAAAAATGCTTCGCAACACGTGTGACTGCTGTGCTCCAAGTACAGTCTCTGTGAGGGGTTGCAGTGTTGTGGCACCAGCACCAGTGCCTAAGGCACAATTTTTCAGCCCCTGTTAACAGGGGCGGGTACTTACAATTTTTTAAAAAAATGCTTCGCAACACGTGTGACTGCTGTGCTCCAAGTACAGTATCTGTGAGGGCCGGGTTGCAGTGTTGTGGCACCAGCACCAGTGCCTAAGGCACAATTTTTCAGCCCCTGTTTAACAGGGGCGGGTACTTACAATTTTTTAAAAAAATGCTTCGCAACACGTGTGACTGCTGTGCTCCAAGTACAGTATCTGTGAGGGCCGGGTTGCAGTGTTGTGGCACCAGCACCAGTGCCTAAGGCACAATTTTTCAGCCCCTGTTTAACAGGGGCGGGTACTTACAATTTTTAAAAAAAATGCTTCGCAACACGTGTGACTGCTGTGCTCCAAGTACAGTATCTGTGAGGGCCGGGTTGCAGTGTTGTGGCACCAGCACCAGTGCCTAAGGCACAATTTTTCAGCCCCTGTTTAACAGGGGCGGGTACTTACAATTTTTTAAAAAAAATGCTTCGCAACACGTGTGACTGCTGTGCTCCAAGTTCAGTATCTGTGAGGGCCGGGTTGCAGTGTTGTGGCACCAGCACCAGTGCCTAAGGCACAATTTTTCAGCCCCTGTTTAACAGGGGCGGGTACTTACAATTTTTAAAAAAAATGCTTCGCTAAACGTGTGACTGCTGTGCTCCAAGTACAGTATCTGTGAGGGCCGGGTTGCAGTGTTGTGGCACCAGCACCAGTGCCTAAGGCACAATTTTTCAGCCCCTGTTTAACAGGGGCGTGTACTTCCAATTTTTTAAAAAAATGCTTCGCAACACGTGTGACTGCTGTGCTCCAAGTACAGTCTCTGTGAGGGGTTGCAGTGTTGTGGCACCAGCACCAGTGCCTAAGGCACAATTTTTCAGCCCCTGTTTAACAGGGGCGGGTAATTACAAATCTTGATCTAATAGTTCACAGCAGGGCCCATTCCTGCGCCCACCAAGAGTAACTATGAGGGCCTGCAGTCTTGTGGCAACACCGTCCACCACCACCGCCAAAGGCCCAATTTTTCTGCCCTGTTCATCAGGTGCTTGCAATTACAAATCTTGATCTAATAACTCACAACAGGGCCCATTCCTGCGCCCACCAAGAGTAACTGTGAGGGCCTACAGTCTTGTGGCAACACCGTCCACCACCACCGCCAAAGGCCCAATTTTTCTGCCCTGTTCATCAGGTGCTTGCAATTACAAATCTTGATCTAATAACTCACAGCAGGGCCCATTCCTGCGCCCACCAAGAGTAACTATGAGGGCCTACAGTCTTGTGGCAACACCGTCCACCACCACCGCCAAAGGCCCAATTTTTCTGCCCTGTTCATCAGGTGCTTGCAATTACAAATCTTGATCTAATAACTCACAGCAGGGCCCATTCCTGCGCCCACCAAGAGTAACTGTGAGAGCTTACAGTCTTGTGGCAACACCGTCCACCACCACCACCACCCCCAATTTTTCTGCCCTGTTCAACAGGTGCATGCAATTACAAATCTTGATCTATTAACTCATAGCAGGGCCCATTCCTGTGCCCACCAGTCTTGTGGCTACACCAACATCTAATAGGGCAAATTTCTGCAGAGTATATACGCCAGGCCCCTACTTTCAAACATCCAACTTACAAACGACTCCTACTTGCAAATGGAAAGAGAAAACAGGAAGTGAGAGGAAATCTACCCCTAGGAAGGGAAATTCTATCCTGTTAGATTTAATTTGGGAAAAAGGTATCTCCTCTCTACTGATACTTTATCACCAATCCTTGTTTCAATTAAAACCCCACTTTTCCAAAAACATTTGTCATTGGGACGGAAAGTGAGGTGACATGTTCTGAACAGATGTGCAAAGACAGCAAATGTTACAGGGGTGATAACCCCTCCCTATGTTCTCCAAAAAGCTTAAAAATAGATTTTTTTGGGATGGAGCTACACTTCATAATGTACCTGTTCAGATTCTACTTAAGAACAAACCTAAAGCCGCAAGTGGTTTTAAATGGCTTCTTTTTTTCCTTTACAAATGTCATTTTTTGCAAGGACAGTTCTAAACACGGGAAACACATGCCACTTCACAGGCATACTTTAGACACCCCCCAGGTACCATATTTAAAGGAAAATTTCACTTTTTTTTTTTCACTTTATGCATCATTAAAATGACTGCTCCCGAAAAAACGTTAGTTTTTAAAAGTTCTTTTTGCATTGATATATGTCCCCTGGGGCAGGACCCGGGTCCCCAAACCTGTTTTATGACATTAACATGCATATTGGCCGTTGTAATTAGCACTTTTGATTTCGAACGTTCGCGTCCATTATAACGTATAGGGTTCGAAAATTCGCGCAAACTTTCGGTCCGTTCGAAGGTTCTGGTTCGAACCGAACCCGGGGGTGTTCGGCTCATCCCTATTCATCAGGACATCTCCAGAGCATGTGGAGGAGAGAATCATTAAATAGAAAGTATCGTGGGCATAACAGTGTTGTATATTTTCCCCAAGCATAGAGTTTTTGTGGGGTATAATGAGCCCTATGTATGATAAAAAGCTGAGATAGCCTTTAAGAGGGTGAGAGAGATGTCCTGGGAAGTGTTTCCAGGGCTCCTGTCCAGTCCACCTCATCTAGATCTTATATGTCTCCTTGCCCACGGTCAAAACTATTTTTATGTTTTTCAGTGTTCTCTATTATTTGTAAGTTGGAATAAAGATCCTATTAATCCTCATTTAGTAGAGGCAACCAAATTTGCCTTTGTTAGAATTTTAGAGTGTTCACACTGTAATTGGATTTTTGAGTTTTGAATTTGTAATGCATGACGTTTTTGAAGATATTGGTAGAAGTTATTGTTCGCTAACTGATAGCGGTCTTTTAATATATTAAAAGGAAGTAGAACATCCCCTTCATATAACTGGTACAAAAATATTAGGCCCACCTTTTTCCAATCTGAAAAATCCAATAGTCTATTCAATTCATAAAGGTAAAGTTATCCCATTATTCCATAATGTTTCTAATCTAATTCTAGATTTTGCACCCTCCCACAGAAAATCCCTAAAGACCGAATCAATAGTCCTAAATAATCGTAACGTCAACCATATAGGGCAATTGTGCAATAACATCTGGGGCAGCCACACCATCTTCACCAAATTCACCCTCCCTACCATAGACAATGGAAATTTACTCCATGTTTTACTCAATTGTCAAAATTTGGCAATAAGAGAGAGTATATTTCTATCTGTATATTATGTAATATTCTGTGTAATTACCACACCCAAATATCAAAATATTTATTAAAATTATATTTACATTTAATATATAATTATATTTACATTTAATATATTAAATGTAAATATATAATGATAACTAAAAAAAAAAGAAAAGGAAACTTGAAAATAGCACATACAGTCTATTAACTGGGTATATAATACACCCATTGTGGGTTGTAGATATATAAAGAGCAGACTTTACAAATGCAGCAGGTTAATGCTCAGGAATAAATGAGAAAGGGTCAAACGAGTAGACCCTTACTAGAGTAGAGACCTCTTATATGGTAGATGCTGGCCTTACCAGTAACACATACACAAGTGGTCTCCAAGCTGCGGCCCTTTGCTTGCCTTTATCCGACCCTTGGGGCACTTTTCCTCCCACTGACACCAACAATGGAGTAAAATTCCTGTTACTGACATCAACAATAAGGCACTTTCCTCCCACTGACACCGACAATAGGATACTTTTCCTCCCACTGATACCAATGATGTGGCACTATTTTTCCACTGACACCAATGATGCGGCACTATTCCTCCCACTGACACCAAAAATGGGGCACTATTCCTCTCACTGGCACCAATGATGGGGCATTATTCCTCCCACTGACACCAACAATATCCTCTCCCTAATGCCAAAGATACACTGTTTACTCTCCACTGTTGCCAAGCCAATTTCTACTCCCAATGGCAACAGTCCAGCCCCCCTCAAGTCTGAAAAATTGTAAACTGGCCCTTTGTTTAGAAAGTTTGTAGAACCCTGACATACACTATACAGTGGTGAAAATAATTATTTGATCCCCTGCAGATTTTGTACGTTTGCCCACTTACAAAGAAATGAAGGGTCTATAATTATTATCATAGGTGTATTTTAAATGGAGATAGAATATCAACCAAAAAATCTGAAAAAAACACACGATACAAGTGTTATAAATTGAGATGCAGTTCAGTGAGTAAAATAAGTAATTGATCCCCTACCAACCAACAATAATTCTGGCTCCCACAGACTAGCTACAGTAGGTTCTCATGTGGTAAACAGATTAGTCCTGTCAATTAAAAAAGGTGCTCCTAATGGCAACTCATTATGTGTTTTAAAGAAACCTGTCCACAGAATTTCTTTCTTCCATTCAGACCTCACCATCATGGGCAAGACCAACAAGCTGTCAAAGGACATCAGGGACAAGATTGTAGACCTGCATAAGATGGAATGGGCTACTGTTGGATCAATTATTCACAAATGGAAGAAATACAATATAACCATCAATCGCACTCGGTCTGGAGCTCCATGCATGAGTTTGCCTCATGGGGTAAGGTTGATCATGAGAAAAGTGAGGTATCTGCCAGGACTACATGGGAGGAGCTTGTGAATGATCTCAAGGTAGTTGGGAGCCTGAAAGGTCCCCCTCCTCACAAAGCCACATGTACAGGCTCATCTGAAGTTTGCCAGTGAACTTCTAAATGATCCAGAGAAGGATTTGGAGAAAGTGCTGTGGTCAGATGAAACCGAAATTGAGCTCTTTGGCATTAACTCGACTCCCTGTGTTTGACCCTAAGAACTGAGGTGGGAACATTATGCTTTTGGGCTGTTTTTCTGCTAAAGGTACTTTGCCACATTGAGGGGCCAATCGACGGGACCATGTATTGTAAAATCTTGGATGAGAACCTTCTTCCCTCAGCCAGAACACTGAAGATGGGTCGTGGATGGGTCTTCCAGCATGACAATGGCCCAAAACATACCACCAAGGCAACAAAGGAGTGGCTCAAGAAGAAGCACATTAAGGTCATGGAGTGGCCCACTCAGTGTCCAGACCTTAACCCTATAGAAAATTTATGGAGGGAGCTGAAACTTCGAGTTGCCAAGCGACAGCCAAGAAGATCTGTAAAGAAGAGTGAACCAAAATCTCTCCTGAGATGTGTGCAAAGTGGTCAAATGCACAAAATCTGCAGGGGATCAAATAATTATTTTCGTCACTGTATATGCTGAGGAAGTCATGGAGGTGAACCACCTCAGGTCTCTCATGTTTCCAGTGTTCTCACAGTCAGGGGGGGACTGACAAATCATGGGGCCCCCGGGTAATAGGAGATTATTGGGCCTCCAGGCAATCAGAGATTATGGGGCCACACAGTATACACACACACAGTATACACACACACAGTATACACATACATGTACACACAGTATACACAGACATATTTCTATTGGCTGAGAAGGTACTGGAGAGGTGGGGTAGCTATAATCTCAGGATTTTTAGACCAAAAGGATGTCGGTAAGGGACATTTCAGAGACAGATGTAAAAAAAACACAGATTTTTACATACTGTCCCTAGTTTTACTGAGGCTGGCAACCCTGATGGGGCCCCCTATAATATATTTTAAAAAAAATCATATGAAGAATTAAAAAAAATGGCTATACATATGGTGATTGTCATGCAATTTCAACTGCTGTACTTTCTATTCTTGAAAGATTATGTTTAATAACATTTTTTACAACGTTTATATGTAGAATAATAGGAATACAGATAACAGAACAGAGGTCACCCAAAAACCAAGGCCCAGGGATATATGACATGACATATAGATTAAGCAATCATGGACCCTAACGGAAAGAATAATTGTGTCAGCAAAGGACAAGTGTTATAAAGAATACAATAGTTATGTTGTAACAGTGGCCCAGTACTGAAGGTGACAGCTACTGTCCTGTGGGAGGGAGAGAAACAAAGAAATTGAGACAGGTGGAAAGCAGAGAGTAAGAAAAATGAAGGGAAGAGGAATGCAGAATGAATAGGAAAGGGAAGATGGGACACATAGGCCAGAGAAGGTACACACGACTATAATGAGGAAAGTATCATAGATTAATTTACACCACTAGCATCTCTCAGAATGGGTCTGTGGTACAGTAATAAATCCAGGGACTCCAGATGTCATAGTTTTGAGTATGTTGATCATTTACAGTAGGTTCACTGTATATTTCTTCATGTACTTCAGATATTGCATCTCATCCACCCATTCCAGGGAAGGCATGGTAGCAGACTTCCAAATAACTACCATCAACCGGATTTTGGCTGCAAAAATAAGAAATGGGTCAATGCAAATTATTTTCAAACGGCTTCAACTTGTGGCCATGGGCTGCTTCAACTTTGGTCATTTTTTTTTTACAGCTAGTTGATAGTGGCTGAAATTGCTTGAAAATAGATAGCTGTGTACATCTAGCATTAGAAAGGGTTCAATCAACATGACACCGAGTTTAGAAGCTACTCTTCTTCAATGAGTCAGCCTTGGATACTTGGATATGGTTGTATATTTTGCATTAGACAGAGTTTAATCAACATGACTCCAAATCTAGGAGCTATTTTTCTTCAGTGATTCAGCATTGAATAGGGTTGTATATCCAGTGTTAGATGGGGTTCAACCGACATGACTCAGAGTCTAGGAACCACATACTATCAATTAGTCAACAAATTACCAAGTACATGTACTATACTAATAGGAAAAGCAAGAATGTATTGCTGTAGTAAACTTAAGATCTCATCCTGGACAGATGGATAATAAAATAACCTGGGGAAGATATATTTGACAAAATATTAGAGTTTCTGGACTGAAGCAGCAACAATTCCAATCCAAACAAATAAAGGCGTTCCCAGCTAATCTTACATAGGATCTAGGCATAAGATGGTATGAATAAACATGGTTTGCAACACATTGTTGCCTTTAATTCAATGGAAAGTACTGCATCACACCTGAATTTTGCAGGAAAATTATTTTCGACATCAAGGAGGAGAATATTTTGCTGCTACATCTTTTTGATCAGATTCATCATGAGGAAATCCTTATGAGGAAAGCTTTAACATTCAGTAATATTTCTGCTTGACAGCATTTTACAGAAACAGGTTTGTAATATGCTCTGTGAGGGATGTGATCAGCACTAAAAACAGTGAATTAAAAAAATAATAAAGTATGAAAAAAAATCAAGGGCTCCTGTTGGGTGCTGCTGGGTGGTGGAAACCCCACATTTGTAAATCTAGGTTCAATGAACACTGGTAAACACACAGCTTATATATGCATGTGAGCTTTCTTACTTGCCCATATATTTGTAATTCTGTTCAGCCAAATCTATTTCACAGTATGTTTTTTTTTTTTCCAGAAAGCTTTTATTGAAAATAGTAAATAAAACATTCAGTATACAATAAGCAGTATGCCAGAATTAGCATTGTAACAAATACAGCAATATAAGTAGACATTAACCAACTGGGAGAATGCGTACAAGAAGCAGCCGCTATTGCATTGGAGAAGCAGATCAACAGTATAGTGGCTGCTCGTAAAGACTATGGCATTTAACGGAATAGATAGAACACTGTTTATAAGTAGGGCCAACAGCCCTGTATCTAATGAATGAACAAATGAACCAAAAAAAATGAAAAAAGCGCACAATAATGTCCAGAGTTACCGGACATTTAGACATGTAAAGGACTTTCCCTGTGTCCCAAATCTAGAGGAGGTGATGCGTGAGTTCCGTTGATGCGGTCACGGACCACTAGCATCCACGGACGTCCAACTCTTGGGACACATGAGAACATTAATGAACAGGTTGGGGGGACAATAGGGGGGGCCAAGTGAATGAGGGGAGAAAGAGCAGCGCTGTTAAGGGACAGACCCCGTGGTAAAGTTGAACTTTCAAATTTGGCTAGGAGTGGGATCCAGTATTATTGATAACATGAAAGAGCATGCGCTATGGGTTGGGGCAAGGACGGGATCTCAGTGTGACCCTCGTGGGCCGGGAAGAGTAGTAGACTCAGAGGCCATTATATTTTTGTATTCATCAGTTGACTACATTGTTGACCCGTCGGAGCCAGTCCGCAATGCTTGGAGGGGTGGATAATTTCCAACGGGTGGGTATGCACATCTTAGCTGCGTTCAGTAAATGAAGCGCAAGGGATTTATGATAATGTTTAAAGGATATGGTGGAATGATGGAGGAGCATTTGCACCGGGGTAAATTCTAAGTGGTAAGTCCAGAAGGGTTGGAGTGAAGGACATGCCCACCATATGTGAAGCATAGTGCCGACCTCGGATGCGCATCTCCAGCACTCCTGTGATATGGCCGGGGAGAATTTGTGGAGTCTGGAAGGGGTTTTGTACCACCTCGCCAGAATTTTGAAACCATTTTCTTGCGTGGTGACATTTATGGACCCTTTATGGACATGAGTGTAAATACGTTCCCAGTCAGATATTGAGAGGTTCAGAGATAGATCTCTTTCCCAACTTTGTACAGCAATGTTCGATTGTGCGTCCGTGTCGGAGAAAAGGAGCGAGTAGATTTCAGAAATCATGTGTCGTTGTGGTTCCATTTTAGTGCAAAGCGTCTCAAACGGAGTCAATTGTCTACTAAAGTCTAGGCGCTTGGTCAATGTCTCGTCTGGGGATTGCGGATCGGTCAATAAATGAGGCGTTGGCAAAGAAATGTCTGGCTTGCATATCGGTATGCGGCCAGATGTCAGCTAAAAACGAATTCGATGAGCCAGCGGGGAATTTCGGATTGTGTTTGACGGATGTCAGTGGACCAGGTATTGTGGAGATGTGATGGGATTTGCACACTTTCCAGAATGTTTTTAGAGTACCTGCAATAAGTGGATGTGTCTTGCATGTTTGGGGAATGTCTTTCGCGTCAATCCAGGGTAGGTGGTGGATCGGAGTCGGCGTGAACTTGTTTTCAATGCTCACCCACGCTTTGGAATGAGTGTGAGCGTTCCAATCCACTATTCTCGTCAGCTGGCATGCCCAATGATACTTGTTGATATCTGGGAGACCTATCCCTCCTTTCAGTTTAGGTGTAGAAAGCCTCGCCAGGCTGAGTCTGGGGCGGTCTTTACCCCATAAGAAACTAGTGCATGCCGCTCGGTATGAGGAGAAGAAGGCTTGAGGTAATTTTATAGGGATCGTTTGTAGGACATATAGGATTCGGGGGAGGACATTCATTTTAAGGATGGCGGCCCTGCCGAACCATGAAAAAATACCCGTTGACCATGATTTGAGATCTTTTTGGATGTGTTGGAGAATGGGGACAAAGTTTTTGATATATAAGTCAGATAAATGAGCGGGGAGGGAGATGCCAAGGTAGGTGATGGTGTCACGTTTCCATTTGAAAGGATAATTTGTTTGGCAGAGCGATATAGTGTCTTGGGGCAGAGAAACATTCAGAGCTTCAGATTTAGAGAAGTTGATTTGGAGATTCGAGAGTGTGTGAAATGTTTGGAAGTCCTTAAGTAAGTTAGGAAGGGAGGTGTGAGGGTCAGTAAGGAACAGGAGAATGTCATCTGTAAAGGCAGAAAGTTTGTACTCGTAATTTCGTATCGTCACTCCTTTGATATCGGGGTTAACACGGAGGCGTTGGAGCAATGGTTCAAGCGTGAGAACAAATATTAAGGGGGATAGGGGACAACCTTGGCGGGTACCATTGGACACAGAGAAGGCATCCGACAGGTGGCCGTTCACTCGGACCTGAGCTGTCAGGGATGAGTAGAGTGCCATGATAAATTGGAGCATGCGGTCTCGAATCCCTAGCATTCGAAGAGCTTCTTCCATGTAGTCCCAGGCCATTCACAGTATGTTTGGCATCATGGTTTACGTTATATCATTTTCACAAGCACATCCTTTTTTTCCTTAGTTTTCAAACCTGAGTCCAACTCCAATGGAACAGATGGGCACTCCACCATCAGTGTTAAGACACATGGCTCAAGAGCTGTTAAGCCACTTATATTACTGTAAGACACTTGTTTCTCCATTGGCCCTGTGGCAGACGTCTGGTTCTCCTCTTCAAGTTCTCTACAGAGCTCAACTCTGCTGGTTCTCCCCTGGTATCATCATCACCTTCTGCTGTATCAGGTCTGGAGACTCTAGGTGGCATTCCATTGGCTGATGAAGGGGATCACTAGGACTTTCCTTGCCCACCCCTGCTGCGTGATCATTGCCATGCCTCTATTATTCACATGGTGCTACCCTCCCAGGGAGTACCTTGTAGAGGAAGGCCAGACAAGCCCTGCACTGAGCTTAAGGTGACATCTTATGGATGCGTTCCCCACAGTCACCACACACCACCAGAATTTATGCTAGTCCTGTCTTGCAGACTGCAAAGCCTCTCCTGGTGGTTACCTATATCTCCATATCAAGAAGAACATCATTGTAGTGGGAAGCTGTATAGCAGGGTCTCCCTACCCTTGCTGCAGAATAACGTACAGGTTTACACAGAAACAGCACATTATGACTAAAGAATGCACCCAGCACAGTCCAGAGGCACGCCCTGCTTTCACACCAACTCATGCTTCTCGTCCACTCAGAGAGGTTGACACAACTTTACAGGGGGAGGGGCTAGATCCTGTCGCATATGCCACAAATGTAGGGGAGTCATGATTGGGCAGATGTTGGATAGAGCACTGATGCCCCTGCCCTTGTACCAGCCATAATGTAAACATGTCTCCTGGCCAGAGGTCTGCACACACATTCCTGGCCCATTCCTGGAGGTCTAAGTCTTCAAACAAAGGTATGAACACACAGACACATTTTCAGCACTTTACTGCAACTTCACATCTTCACATTTGACATACTGACAGAGGTTTCAGAGTGCCACTAGTATGAATATGCATCCTGCAGCAGTCATTTCAGTGTCATGCCTTACTCTCCTCTTTGGGAGCACCATAGGTTTGGGACCACTTCCCAATCTATACTAAGTTAACTACCTTAGGCTATCCATCTCAGAGTGACAGGACCCAATGCTGAGGGTCAGGGGGGCAAGATGCCTCCATTAGTATACCAGTCTCTTTCAAAAGTCTGTTATATTGCTCTTTCCCAGGTTGACACACTTTATAATGACATCTATTCCTAGGTTTCAGCTTCTACTCACATAAAAGGACTCAGTTCCAGGCCTCCAAGGCCCTATGCACCATGCCACAGGACCTACAGAAGGTCAGGGGTAGGCAAGGCGACTACAGCTAGTCCTCACATGATCTGTACCACCTTGCCTGGTAATGCAGCCCTGCACAGGGCCCTTTGGATCAGTTCAGTACAGGATTACATTGTTGCAGCTCTGGGATATCCTGTTCCAATACCCCGAAAACTCACTGGGCCTCACCCACAGCTAAAATCTATATGGGCATTATCTCCCTACATTACTACAGGAGGGGTTTCTCTAAATGGTGAGCTAACACCTGCTTATAACCTTCCCCTTGCTATGTCATAGTGGCAACAGAGCCATCTAGTAGCAGGTAAGTTAGCTGCACCTGCTAGCAGGCTGACCTTATGCTATGCAATCTGATTCTACAATCTCATTTATGCATAATGCACACTGGGCGTTTAGCCCTGCTGCATGAGACTCTGGCATTTAGGTGCAGGTGGAAGGCACAGGCGCATTCAGCCCTACTTCCGGGAACCTGTAATACTGTATGAGAGGCTGAAAGCTGCTATGGTCCGACGGATCTGGATGGTGCACTGAGTTTTACTAATATTAAAGGCAGAATGCACCCAGGAACAAATGCTCAGAAAGCCAGCAGTCTGTGTTCTGAGCATTCATCCTTGGGTACATACTGCCCTTAAATGTTAGTAGTAGGTACACAATCCTGCCCCATCCAACCACAGCAGCTTTCAGTCTCTCATAGAGTTTTACAGGCTGCCTTCAGTGGACTGGACGATGCACCTGTTCCTTCCGCCCACACCTAAATGCTGGAGTCTCATGGAGTCACCAGGGTTTAACGCTTAGTGTGCATGAGGCTTAGATCTACCATTAACTATATAATGTACCTAAGAATATGGGTTGGATAGGAACCACATTCTTATTTGCATAATAATAGTTCGAAACAGAGGTTGTACATTGCAGGTATCACACAAAACAATCTATTTCAATTAAAGCAATTATTTTTATGATAACACAACATAAAAATGGTTCAAATCCTACAAGTTACATTGATGTCGATTTTTCAATTTAGATCACCGCTCATAATATTATGCCTTGTACCATTATACCGTCACCTTAGTTTTCAGATTGACCTGTGTATATCAACTTGATTCCAGATCATAACAACTTATATAACTGAATATACAGAAAAACATGCTCCTGGTTAATGGCTAACCAACACCCATTTTCCCAGTGGATGCTGGTTTACTATTAACCAGGAGCATGTTTGGCATTAATGTACACTCTGTGATATGAGTCGTAATGGCTAGGAATCAAGTCAATATACACAGATCAATCTGTGTCTATAAGGGCAAGGGTACCTGCTAAGTCTGACCACTCTTTTGAACTGTTATCACTATCATATAATATAGTATAATGGCCTGCCTTATTTGATACTAATTGTATTTTTAGGTTTGTCCTCATATAACAAAGTTACAAAGCTAAAGGAGACTGTAAAGATTTTGAATGAGCAGCTTGAGGCATGATGCCAAAAATACTGAAATATAGATTTTGTTTTTACATACCCTTAAATAGTTTTTTAATGATATATACATGTAGCTTGATTAAATTATATGTTTTCTATCTACCCAGAGTTCAGCTATAAAGGATCTTGCAAATTCATCATGTGCTGTCTTAGCGATCAAGTCTTCTGCTTCCCCATACAGTCAGTAGTGCAAGAGATAGGGGGGCAGGATGTGTGTCATGCTGGCTAGTAATTAATAATAACCAGCCACACACTTATAAATGCATGTAATCTGCAACAGGTTTTGTACTGTTCACCTAAGGAGTTCTCACCAGGTAATAAGAGATATTCTCTCCAAGTGACGTACAGAAAAGATCTCAGATCCCATTGATATAAGAAAGTATTCCCTTAATTGTAATGATATCACAGTGACAAAGTGAGCACAATATTGCTTTAGAGTAGTGGTCTCCAGCCCTTGGGGAACTATTCCTTCCACTGATAGGAAGTAGTATTCCTCTGACTGATAACCGCTGTTAGGGCATTTCCTACTCTCAATGGCCACATTCCCCCCCCCCCCCCCCCCCCCCCCCCCCCCCCCCCCCCCCCAAAATAGAAAGTACAGTAAACTAGCCATTTGCTTAGAAAGTTTGGAGACCCTTGCCTTAGGGTAATTCTCTTTATAATTTGTGCTTTGAACTCTTTTGCTACATGTCTCTGTACCATACAGGGTTTGGTTGCTTTCTTTAAATGTATTTATTAATACAAAATGATACCATGTAACAACAGCCTATGTTCATGATTGCCACTTTTTCCTAGCAGAACTGTAGGCAAACTTGCATAAAAACGAATACCCCAAAATAACTATAAAATAACCATTCCAGTGTATAGCAGCCACCTTCCAGTGCCCTAAAGTGTAGCTTCTGGCAATCTTCTAAGCACAAAAAAATATATATATATTTTATATATATATATATATATATATATATATATATATATATATTTATTTATATATGTATATGTATATATGTATGTGTATATATATATATATATATATATATATATATATATATATATATATATATATATATATATATTGTACAGGACGCCAAGGGTGGGTCCTGGATGGATGCCACGTGTTACCAATATTCAGGTTGTGGTCCCTTTAAGGGTTCTAGGTTTGTGTACTCAGGGATCTCACCCATACAGGGTGAGGAATTCCCGGGATAGAAGTACAGAAGAGAGGACTGACTCTCAGTTCTCTCTGCATTAGCAGTGGCGTAGTTGGGACACAGAATTTCAGAGGCCCTGGGAAAAGGGCCTCCACTCCTAACCACAGGGACTCCAGTCCTCAAAGGGTTAAGAGTCTCCAGGAAGCAGCTCTTAAAAACAGATATTAGGTGTGGTGGGAGTAGGAGTTGTGGTGAGACACCTGTTTGTGCAGCTGCGAGTTTGCTGGAAGCTGCCAAATAGCCTGACAGGGACCGTGCTACACTCTGGGGTAAAGACCAGTCCATGAACTGTATGTGACTTTTTATTTTTGCTTTGTGCTGAAGATAAGTGGACTTTCTTTTGTGTTTCATTCTTGTGCTGCTGCTAGAAGCATTTCTTTGAGTTTCTTTGAAAATAAACACCTCTTTGTTTAAATGTATCCGCTTTTGCACTTGGTCTTGTCGAGCTACAACCCCCCTCAAAAAAAAAAAAAAAAACTTTATCTAACAAGGTTCCAGGCCTCCTTCGGTCTATTGAGAACCTCCAGTTTAACCACTTGCCATCTGCTTGTGTAGGAATGCTGTCTCCTATGGCAACAGTCTTTAACCACTTGCCGCCCGTCCATTGTCAAATGACGTCAGCAAAGTGGTTGTAAAATCCTGACAGGACGTCATATGACGTCCTCAGGATTTTGAGCCGCTGCGCGCCCCCGGGGGCGCGCATCGCGGCGATCGTTGTTGCGGGGTGTCAGTCTGACACCCCGCAACTACGATCTTGGTAAAGAGTCTCCGACGGAGACTCTTTACCACGTGATCAGCCGTGTCCAATCACGGCTGATCACAGTGTAAATAGGAAAAGCCGGTAATCGGCTTTTCCTCACTCGCGTCTGTCAGACGCGAGTAGAGGAGAGCCGATCGGCTGCTCCTCTGACAGGGGGGGTCTGTGCTGATCGATTATCAGCGCAGCCCCCCCGAGGATGCCCACACTGGACCACCAGGGACGCCACCAGACCACCAGGGATGCCCATCAAAAGGTATGCCACCCTAGACCACCAGGGATGACACACAGTGCCCCCAATGGATGCCAATCAGTGCCCACAATGGATGCCAATCAGTGCCCACAATGGGCATCACTGATTGGCATGCATTATTGTTTGGCACTGATTGGCATCCATCAGTAAAAAACAATGCCGCCTATCAGTGCCTATCCGTGCCACCTATCAGTGTCCATCCATGCCGCCTATCAGTGCCCATCCATGCCGCCTATCAGTGTCCATCCGTGCCGCCTATCAGTGCCCATCTGTGCCGCCTATCAGTGCCCATCCGTGCCGCCTATCCGTGCCCATCCGTGCCGCCTATCCGTGCCAATCCGTGCCGCCTATCCGTGCCAATCTGTGCCAGCCATCAGTGCCAATTTGTGCCACCCATCAGTGCCCATCCATGTCGCCCATCAGTGCCCACCCGTGTCGCCCATCAGTGCCCACCCGTGTCGCCCATCTGTGTCGCCCATCAGTGCCGCCTATCAGTGCCGCCTATCAGTGCCCATCAATGCCACCTCAGTGCCACTTCATCGGTGCCCATCGGTGCCACCTTATCAGTGCCCATCAGTGCAGACCTATCAGTGCCCATCAGTGAAGGAGAAAACTTACTTATTTACAAAGTTTTGAAACTGAAACAAAAAAAAAACATTTTTTTTTTTCAAAATTTTCAGTCTTTTTTTATTTGTTTAGCAAAAAATAAAAAACCGCAGAGGTGATCAAATACCACCAAAAGAAAGCTCTATTTGTGGGGAAAAAATGATAAAAATTTCATTTGGGTACAGTGTTGCATGACCGCGCAATTGTCATTCAAAGTGTGAGAGCGCTGAAAGCTCAAAATTGGTCTGGGCAGGAAGGTGTTTAAGTGCCCAGTATTGAAGTGGTTAAAGCAGCCTGGGAAATACAACACATGTCCATCCAGACGGCCGTCCAGGTAACACATAACAACAACCACCTGACTCCACACAAATATATAGGTTCTCCCTGCAGGCCAAGGAATTTAAGAAAACCCTGCCCATTGGCTGGGATACCCCATATTTACCCATAATCTGACTTTGCATTGACCTTCTCGTATCTAATTTCACCAGGTACCCGGCCACCTAGCGAGAAAAGAGAGTCCAGCAATTACAGAATTAAAGTGAAATCAATTGATCCCTAACAATGGGCCAAGGTATCTATACCTGGCAGGTAAATTTAGGGGCAACCAGGGTGCTATATTTACAATTTATATAATTACCACTTTACTTGCAAAAGTTGCAGCTTTTTAGATCAACACCCTGTAAAGTAGACAAAGGCTTTATTCACCAACTGACCAACGAGAAGGCTGAAGCCTCTGAAAATATCCTATGCAAGTACTGACCATGCTTTGCCTTCCTCTGCAGCCTCAGCTGCGCTGGACAGTAGACATGTGCACAACAAAAAAATTTGTTTATTTTCGTTTCGTTTTTTTTGTTTCCGTTGATTCGTAACGATTCGTACATTCGTAAGTCGTCGGTGTTCGTATTCGTAACGATTCGTACATTCGTAAGTCGTCGGTGTTCGTATTCGTAAGAGTTATTTTTCGTTGATTCGTTTTTTCGAAATTCGGACGCATTCGTATTTATTCGTACATTCGTAACATTCGTAGATTCGTAATCGGAGCATAATTCATAATTTTATGTAATGTGTATGCTATTACTTCATTTTAATAATTTACGAATCGAAAAAAAAAAGTTACGAATCGGAAAAAAAAAGTTACGAATCGAAAAAAAAAAAGTTACGAATGTACGACTTTTTTCGTTCAATCTATTCGAAGCACGTTAAGCAGCACCATTGTAAGGGACACGGAAAATTACCAATTCAACAAAAAAAAAAGTTACGAATTGAAAAAAAAAAGTTACGAATCGAAAAAAAAGTTACGAATGTACGAATTTTTTCGTTCAATCTATTCGAAGCACGTTAAGCAGCACCATTGTAAGGGACACGGAAAATTACCAATTCAACAAAAAAAAAGTTACGAATGTACGAATTTTTTCGTTCATTTTCGTTGTTCCTTTTTTCGTTTTTCGGATTTTCTTCATTCGTACATTCGTTGTTTCTCGTTTTTCGGATTCGTTCGATTCGAACGATTCGTTAATCGTATTCGTACGATTCGAACGATTTGTTATTCGGATTTGTTCGATTCGAACGATTCGTTCATTCGTACGAAAACGAACGAACGAAAAAAACGAAAGAAAAGAAAAACGAAAAAAAAAATAAACGAATTGCACATGTCTACTGGACAGTGAATGAATGGGAAGTGCTCTGTGCTGAGTGGCTTCCTGTTTATTCA
Source organism: Lithobates sylvaticus (assembly GCA_028564925.1). Lineage (NCBI taxonomy): Eukaryota > Metazoa > Chordata > Amphibia > Anura > Ranidae > Lithobates > Lithobates sylvaticus. The sequence continues at coordinate 233,754,981 of CM053031.1, forward strand.
CAAGCTGAAGCATAGTAAAGGCATACCCTCTGCACACGCCTATGATGGCATATATGGACCAGGCAACTGGCAATGTGCAAGGACAGTTGGAGTGTTATGTGCTACCCCCTTCTTAGAATTACCAAAGTGACTGAAGCAGGGCAGTGAAAAAGAATGGTAAAGGTTAAGTTTACGGAGGGTATTGTCTATACATTGGGGGTATTTTGGGGGCAGGGGTTGTTTTAAATAAAGGTTTGCTTTAAAGCTCAAAGTAGATATAAACCCAGTGTCTAGCAATGCTCCTCACCCAAAACTCTGCCTATGATGTGCCTCAGTTGTACTATACTTCCAGGAGAGCAGAAAAAATATTGGGCTTGTTTTACAATACAAATTACAATAATTCCAATGGGTTTTATTATAGTTTACATTTAAACTGTGATTTGGGAGTCACTACTTTTACTATATTTTACCTTTACAGAAGGTGTTTCATTTTCTAAATAGTTTTTTTTTGTCAACTAGTAATTGACTTTAAGCAAGAAAAAACTCCACGACTTCTAAAAAAAATCATGAATTTTTAAGATTACAACACTTACATCCCAATACTATATACTTTTAGTATGTAAAAAGGTTTGTTGTAGTAGTTTTGCACTTGAAATGTTCATTAATGGGATTTTCTATTCAGTAGCATTGCCTGACCTTCCAGCCACTGATATATCATGACTGAGTACCTCTCATAAACAGCAAATTACCACAGCAACCAGCCAAGTCAGTACCACAGCTTAGATTTCTTATTTTTTTTAAAAAGTGATAAAAAGGAATGCATTGTGACAGTGCTATCTGGAGGCATAAGATATTTTTGATTAGGAGATTTTGCTTGGGGGGAAGAGGGTAATTTTGACTTTGGGGAGATTTTTTTTGAGGGGGGGGGGGGTCAGGTTCTTTTTACCCATGTTCCTTTAAGTCCCTCCTACTTGTATTCCAATGTGGCTACAGCAATACAGACTGCATAACTGCTTTTCCAAGAATGACCCATATCTTTACATTCCTAGAAATTCCCCTGCATAGCTATCAATTTGAGGTTACCTTTTAAGAAACCCTGTCAAAAAAACTCTTTTTAAAAATGTCAGTTGCCCAACTGTGTTCAGCTTCAATAACTGAGTCACAGGCCAGGAACAAACATGCAGTCAATTCTATACTAGTTCAAGGTCAATAACTCCAAAGTTATTGATATCAGTCTTCCCAGACCATCAGTACAACAGTATTGCATATAATGTAACTGCGCTAATCCTAAAGTGCTTATACAATTTTTACCACTAAAACAGTATCTACAAAATGTGCAAAAATAAATACAATCATCAAAGTTATATAACTGTATAGTGCACAGTATCAATATGTAAATATATAGTGCAAATGATCAAGTGCCAAATATCAAACACCAGGACATAGGTTTTTAACAATAGTCCCCAAAGTCCTCTTCACAATTTTATCACTTAAATCTCATGTGCATAATGTGCGCAAGTTCACATCCGTGCTTTAAGGACCTTTTCACCACTTCGTGAATCACCACCACTTTCAGTAATGGACACTCACCAGAACCTAGAAAAAACGTTGCCTTTAGTTTATATTGGGATAACCACTCCACTTTTATGGGCCTATCTGGCGTCTTTCCAACTAGGTTGCCACTAGTTACTCCTCATGTCTCCATATTAGTCTTGATATCTCATAAAGTAAACATTTATCATTGCGCAACATGCTTTTATAAAAGGTATTTTAAATCAATAAGGCAAACTTATAAAATGTGCGCTTACAATTCAGGTGCTTTTAGACTGGCACTGAGTCTTTCCAGCATTGTATTTTTGCACTTGATAATTTTCACTATATATTTACATATTGATACTTTGCACTATACAGTTATATAGCTTTGATGACTGTATTTATTTGTGCACATTTTGTAGACACAGTTTTAGTGGTACAAATTGTATAAGCACTTGTATAGCGCAGTTACATTTTATGCAATACTATTTTCTTCCCTAAACAGTTATAGGGCACTATTAACTGCAGCATATCTAATTTTAATTTTAAGTATTATTGTAATTGTAGCACTGACCCCCGAAGGAGCCGCTGGTTTTATTTGAGCTTACCGTTACCTCACCTGCTTGCATCTCCGTCTTGGGGATCCCGTGGAAAGTGTTCCCATGAATGTGAATTTTCAATACTCAGTCCTTTTTATGATTATTTATTAAAAGTAAAGTCTCTCAATAAACAGGGTCAACGGGGTAAGGATGAGTTTAGGCACCTGGTCTTTGAATTCCAGAAGACAATAATTTCACTCTCTGAATTCAGCCACCACTGGATAAGCCCCTCTCACTGGACCTAGCAGCCGGTGGGGTACTACGACACAGTCTCTGCCACAGACTTGTGAATTTAAGCCTAAGTGTCACTGAAGGGTTTAGATAAATTCAAAGAACTGCCATACAGTACCAGAGTCTCTCAGCCGATCCGGCGATACTGTACGGGTGTTGATCTGGGTTGCGTCCTCCAACTGAGTCTCCAGGCAATCTCCAGAGATACCATCCTTGTGCTCTGTCCTCCCTTCAAAAAAGACCTCCCCTGGATCCTCCAGTTTCTGGGCCTCTCTTGCAGTTGAGACAGCACCGGACCATCCCTAGATCAATAGGCCCCAAAACTCTTCTGGGCCTATACCCTCAGTTGCGTAGTCTCGGGCCAGCCGGTGCAGAGACACAGGATGCAGAGGCTGCACACCCCAGGCCAGGAAGGCCCTGAGGTTTGGGGCAGCGGACCCCAACCGCAGCCAGGGAAGAACCCCGAAAAACTACATCCAAAAACATGGCGTCCGTACCTTAAATACCACCCCCCAGAATTCACAGCGGGAGAAACACTCCCACTGGGCTGGTTCCGAGCAATAGGTGACATTCAATGCATCCAGCTAAGCTGCGTTTATACTCTTGCCGGTGGTGACAGCGACACCTGCGGTCAAGGAAAACCCAGTGCAACTCAGCTGGACTGGTACAGAAACCAGTAATTTAGAGAAATTAGCCTGAAGCCCAACTGTGGCTTCAGGCAACTTAATTTTGAAAAAGAAAAGTGCCTGCTCGTCAGGAGCCAGCGCTATATAATTAATTGAGCACTACTTTTTGCGCCGGTGACACATCTTTTTACCTTAATTCATCAGTACAACAGCCAAGCATTTAGTAGAGTTTATAGATGGAAGTCTACATATTTCTCTCAAGGCATGTTCCCTATAGGTTTTAATAATAAACACATAATAAGAGCCGGTTCACACCTGAATTGCACAGAAATGTGGTTTGTGTTCCTGTGTGACTCAGTGGTTGCAATTTTTAGTCCATTCATTTGAATGGGCTGAAATTGCACTGGATCACACAAAAAGTATTGCAAGTATTACTTTTCAAAAATGCCCTGCACCAATCTGGTGCAGGCAAATGTACCGTGTTTGTAATATGAATTTGGGGTGTCATTAAGACTATGTTGGCTCCCTCAGGTGATCACACACCCAGTATGTTTTGAACGTGGTACAGCAAATGTGCATGGAATTTACTGTACCTTTCCCACAACATGTTCTGTTGTGAACTGGCTCTTTATATCAGTTCTCTAAACATGACTAATATTTCCAGTTTTTCGCCCATTTTCAAAGCATTGTGTTAGTGACACCTCTTCTTTTTATTTTTTTTTTATGTTGACATATACTTTTTACCTTATGGATGAAACTGTTGTAATGACAAATTTCTTTCCTGCAAATGTCAACCAGTAATATTCTCATACAACTCCTACTCCTTTTGTGGGAATTGGAGAATCTGATGTAACACTTCCTTAGAGAAGAAATTATAATAATTGCCATAGAGAAAAAGCCTTGTATGACATTTCATTTATGTTATTGGCCGACATGGTGTACTGAGCCAAATGGCAGAGATAACACATCTAGTTAGGGAGCTGTTTGCTTTCCACTTGGAGGCATGACGCCATCATTGTATATCAGGCTTTGACACTGCAGTGTTATATTCAGCAGGACCTCCTGAGCAGGACAATAATGATGTTGCAGCTGGCACAAGAGTTTAAAAGGTAAGCATAACTTAGCCTGTGCACTGAGCCCTGGCTCTATGTATACTTATGCCCCATACACACGGTCGGATATTCAGATTATGTTGTTGGAAAATCCGATCATGTGTGCGCTCTAGTGGGCTTTTTCCGTCAGAATTTCCGCCGGAAAAAATTTGAGAGCAGGATCTCAAATTTTACGACAACAAAATCCGATCAGACTTTTTCCGATCGTGTGTCGAGAATTCCGACGGACAAAGTGCCACCCATGCTCAGATCAAATTACGAGACCAAAGCTATTGGCTACTAGCCTCTACGTAGTTCCGTCCTATGCAACGAATGTCACCACGTTCGGAATGATCAGATTTTCCGACAACTTTGTCCGACCGTGTGTATGCTACACCAGTTTCGGATAAAATCGGATTTTGTGGTTGGAATTTCCGACCGTGTGTACGGGGGCTTAGCCTTAGTGAGCCAATCCATGACTAATAAAATCAAGAAATTAAACACACTCAAGGATTATTTATGACATTTGGACAATGTTAAGTTTTATAATGGTAATCTGAATTTATGAACATCGAATTCATCAAATCAGAGAGTTTATCTCATATACACTATATGGCTAAAATTATGTGGGCACCAATTTTTGATTGTCCACGTAGCTTATCTGGATACCAATTTTTGGAGTTCAGATGTTAACACTAAACATTAATGTTAATGCTACAATATACAAGGACATTTTATACAATTGTGCTCTTCCAACCTTGTGGCAATAGTTTCAGCATGACATACCCCTGTGCATAAAGACATAGTTTGTTGAGTTGGGTGTGGAGGAATTTGAGTGGCCTGAACAGAGCTCAAAACTTACTGTAACCCTACTAAACAATTTTGGAATGCAGTAAAATGCTGATTGTGAACCAGGTTTTCTTGTCCAATTTTCAGTACCTGACCTCAAAAATGCAAAACGGGGGCCAATTCCAAGGTAATGCTCATGGGTTTGGAATTGGGCTTTCAACAAGTTCATATAGGTGTTCACAAAGGTTTGTCCATATAGTGTATTTGAAAATCTATTTGGGATTATTCACTGATCAATACTACATTCCCTGGAGAAAAAGAAGCAGATCCTTTACTACATGTGCACCACATACATTTATCAGCAGATAGAATATTTAGGCAGATAATGATGGTATGTCAAACAAGATTTAACAGACCTGTAACTGAGAAGAACTTTGGCCAGTTCAGCAGACTATTGTCACATTAAAAGCCAACAGCAGTTGGCAGCAAATACTGCCAGTCAAACATTTGGGAAAAGTAGCTGCTGGTCAAGATGTACATTTAAATATAACCTATAATATTTTCTCAATATTGGTGAGAGGTAAGGGTGTCTACTCCAGTAGACATAAACATGGATTCTAAGGTGTTTTACGCATGCAATGCACACATAACATAGGTTTTAACTGTCCAACTGCTGCCTAATTCCTTTGGCAAGATTTACAATTTTTTTTTAATTTCATGCTCTGCATATGGCTTTGTGGAGTACTCATGAATATACAATGTGCTAATGTCTGCATTGGCATGACACAAAGGAAACAGCACAATCCACAAGAAAAAGTATCATGTAAAAATACAATACAATACAAGATGATGAACATGCCTCCTTTGAGATGCATAACTTCTACATTGCAATCCTTCTTCTATATAGAAGAAAATTACATTGCAACAATGCTATGAAACCGTATACGGAGTCATTTGTGGCCATTTTGCCAATTTTTCATTTAGAAAACATGCTTTCCAATACCACACTTTGCTCCCTAATTATTCCACCAGTGATGTTTTCCACCCATTACCCAACTAGGAAAAGCTACCCACAATGCAAGGGTTTAATTGTTGTTTCTGTCATGGGCTTTGGAAAAGGAATTTTACTTACCTGATTCTCCACTCCCCAGATGGTGGTGCCCTACACTTCAGCACCGGCATTGTGCACCTTCAGTATACTCGTATCCATTGCAGGGACATGGGCCTTGGTCATGTCAGAGGACCTTATACTGTAGGAGCTTAGGGGTGAGGAGGGACTGGTCTAGCAGCACAGAGAAGCCTGAAAGAATGGAGGATCAGGTAAGTAAAACTACTGTGCCTGGTCCTCCTAGGCATAAACAAGCAGCTGACCCTTGCAGTGAGGACTTTTAGTTTTCTCAGACTTCAGCTTCAGCTTAACCATGTCGTTGCCCCCTGATTCAAAAATGGCAAACATGAAGCAGGCATGGCTCATAATTCATCCCAAAGGTGTTCAGTAGGGTTGAGGTCAGCTCCTCCACACCAAACTCATCAAACCATGCCTTTATGGAGTTGGCTTTCTGCACAGGGACACAATCATGCTGAAACAAAAAAGGGTCTTCCTCAAACTGCTGTCACAAGGTTGGAAGCACAAAAAAATTCTAAAATATCCTTGTATTTGTAGCAAGGGCCCGACCCCTAGAGGCCTAATAGTGACCTCCAGAGTCAGGGATAGCTGACATCCTTCCTCCTAAAGCCCCATACACACGGTCGGATTTTCCGATGGATTCTGTCCTATCGGACAATGTTGTCGGAAATTCCGACCGTGTGTAGGCACCATCGGACAGTTTCCATCGGATTGTCCGACGGACAAAGTTCTATCTCCTGCTGGATAGATTTTCCGACAACAAAGTCCGATCACACCAAATCCGATCGTGTGTAGCGTAGTCCGACGGACAAAGTGCTACGCATGCTCAGAAGAAATTCTGTGACGGAAGCGCTCGGTCAGGTAAAACTACCTTTCCTAATCGACACAGCACATTCGTCACGCTGCAATGTTAAAATGTCTTTAATGCAGCGCATTCTCTTTTTCTTTACAATGCAAGAAGAATGACATGTTTTAGCTGCTCCTATTCACCCGCACTTCTCCCAAACTTAGTTCTTTATTAGTTTTCAGGATTTCTAGACTACATGTTTATTTTTACTCAGATCGTAAAAGAATCTTTGTTATATTTTTTGGATGATTTGTCATTTTTGTATTTTTTTTTTTTTTGAATACATATTTTAAGGAGATTTTTTTTTTTTTTTTTGAGGGGGGTTGTGTGTCTCAACTTAGCAAAACAACATTATTAACATTTCTATTTGTTGCTTAAATTTACTAGGAGTTTGTTTGTTGTTGGTGCCCCTTGTTAATTATACTTTATGATTAGTGAAATGTACCTGCCTACTCACAAATAAACTGTCATTGTAGAAAAGTAAAACACATAGGCAATGATTATTTCAAATCAAAAATACCTTTATTTAGGTCTCAGCAACAAACCAAAGAGGAACGCAGCGATGAAGAAACTTGGGGAATTTGCAAAGCCTTGGACCCCCACGGCAACCATCATTTTTGAAGCGTCTAAAATTGGGGGCCTGAGGAGTACCTATCTAAATAATAAGGGAGTGCTATCTGGTCCTGAAGTCCAAAACATCCGGAACTGCAGCAGATGCCATCTAGGTCCCCAGGCTCTGGTCCTACGAGAGGCTCCATCTTCTCTCAGACCAGACTGAATCCAGGTCGTCACTCTCAGGTCTTCCTTCCACGCTTCCTTGCACGCTGTGGCTGTGGTGCTGGTGGGGTGGCAGAAGGAGGAGGAGGAGGAGGCGGAGCATGGTCACTATCACAAACATGTGTGAGTGGGGTCATCTCCCCAGCCATACCCTTATTTAGGACCTTGAGGATGACCCCCTCACACATGCTGCGTTGCCCCACCTCCATACCCTTCATTTTAGTGGCAACCAAGGAGGCAAAGGCCTCCTCGTAGGTGGGTGTGGCATATAGGGAGGCTGAAGCATCTCTGATCAGCTGGAGCGCTGACTCTCCCACCTCCCCCATCCTTCTCGCCCTTCTGTAGGGAAGGCGGAGGGGAGGGACTTGGGAGACAGTCAGGCTCCTACGCCTACCCCCCTGTTGGCTGCCACTACCCACCTCTTGGCTGCCACTAACCCCTGCCTCCTCCTGACTGCCACATTCCACAGCCACCTCTTGGCTGAGGTCTTCCTGTGTATGAAAAAGGGACATAGTTTGAGTTATTTGTTCATCAAACACACACAATTTTCATCTAGTGACTGTTGCAAAATGTTTACAAATAGAAAACCATACAATTCTCAGCCCTGCAGTTTAGATTCTTGCCCCAAATGTCTCCAACACTACTGTCAGTTGATATGTCAAACACGTTAGGAACTAAGCAATTGGGGATCCTGAATTAAGTGAACATCATTCATTATTCCCAAAAATGGTTACAAAACTACTATACCTGCCACAAGCTGGGCTCCTCCACATCTTCCAGACTGGAAGGCCCAGGTTGCTCCTCGGAAGCCTCATCAGGGGTGGCGTGCATGGAAGGACGCGTGCAAGGAAGAGTCGAGAGTGACTTCCTGACATTAGCCTGGTCTTTGAGAAAGTGGAGCCTCTCATAGTACCAGAGCGTGGGGACATGGACCTGATCTGCTCCAGCTCCAGATGCTTGGGACTTCAGGACCTTATTGCGCTCCCTGAAATAGGTACTCCTCAGGTTGCCAATTTTTATTCTTAACTTCTCCACGGTTGCCGTGGGGAACCTTGGCTTTACAAATGCCACAAGTTTCTTCATTACTGCGTACCTCTTTGGTCTGTTGCTGTAATCTCGGTGTTTCGCCTGCCATAATAGGGGCATTTCCCTATATTTATCAATGAAGAGGGGGAGAAAACTCACATCGTTGAAGCCGTCCATAATCTCTGCAAGACACAACACCACACAAAACACTATAAATAATGTCAGGCTAAACTCTCCTAATCTTCTCCATAAAGAAGCCTCAAGGTCTAATCAGTCTAGGCTAGTTATGTACCAACGTCAACTTGTACCTTCGTTATAGCGATCGTCTCGTGCGTGAGCTTTCTCTCCCCTCGTCTCACAGATCGTGGCTACGACACAGGCGTGTGACGTTTTATATACAGTGCGCATGCGTCAAACTCCGCCCGCCCCTGACGATCTTTCTCGTCTATTCCCCACCCCTTCTCTTTACGGCGCAGTGGGGAGAGCACATGGCGGGGACACAGCAGGTGCGCCCGAAATATTGCAGCAACGAGGAGGAGGACGAGGAAAGGCCGGAGGCAGAAACGTCCCGATCCCGGAGCCTGAAATTCAAGGCCTCCAATATGTCATTTGGAGAAATGTTGGAGATGGTGGACATATTAAAGAGGAGCGACTATGATGGGAAGTATGCGCCTTACCTCAACCCCAATGTCCGCAAGGCCAAGATCATGTCTAAAGTTGTGAGGAGGCTGTACAATCATTTTGGGGTACAACGATCCAAGGAGCAACTGAGGAAACGCTGGTCAGACCTGAAACTGAGGGAGCCCGATCAGTACAGAAAGATCAAGCGAGTTCTTCAAAAAAGTAAGTAGTTTTGTTTTGTTTGTGTTTGATTTTTGGCTTGCATACTGCTCCATGTGTTTGTATTTTTACAAAGTTGTACATTAGAAAATGGCCACTTTCATGTTCGTCTGTGCATTCGATCGTACTCAACCTCGATCTTTCTGCCACTGTCATGTTCGTGTGTGTGTCCATTCGATCGTACTCAACCTCGATCGTTCGGCCACTTATAATACGATGTTTGGTGTTTTTTTTGGGGAAAGGAAGTTTGTTCTCACTAGAAATGTCATCAAGAATGTCAAGACAATTTATTCAATGTAAAGGAGAGGTCACCCAGTAGCTGTTTACCCATCTGGACTCTAGAGCACTAGTGCTGGGACACCCAAACCCACTTTTTATCCACACATGTGCTCCAGTGGATACTAGAGGGGGGTCTCCATCAGACAAACTTCTACCAAAAAGCTAGTACGTTTAGCACCTTTACAAAGTAACTACATTCATGTTGTTGTCATTTGTAACTGGCCTAACAAAAATATTGTCCCTCACTTTCAAGCAATGTTTGTCATTTCCTATTTCTGCCCTCAATAGATTGTGTTGCTAAATCTTCCTTTTGTACATTCTCATAGGGGAGCGAAAACTCGGTACGTCTGAGAAAACCACAAAACCAACACCTCCCAAAGAAGGGGAAAGACCAGAAGCAGAGGAGGAGGAGGAGGAGGAGGAGGAGAGATCATAGAAATTGGAGAACTTGTCACCACAACAGGTGAGTGTGGGAGAACACAGCTACTGGTAAGCTAATCAATGTATGCCTGCCTAATTTCCACAACACATTTTTGTTTTTTTTGGTTGTTTTTAGGTGACGTGGATGTTGTGGAAGAAGAATCGCACTTTACCACAGAGAGTGCCCACGTACTCATCGGGGAATCTGCAATCGAGATCTAGATGACATAAAGCAAAACATCAATGATGTTCAACAAAAATTGAAGAACATCATTGATGTTTTAGGAAAAATCTGAAAACGCACCAAGTAATTAACACACATTTGTGGCTGTTTCTGAACACATTTGCAACTTAAGAACTGTGTGAAATTTGGAACATGCACACATTGTGTCCACATGTGCTAGCTCCCATCATGGTGGATGAATGACAACGTTTTTTTTGGGGGTGCAACCACTTTACGAACTACTAAAGTGGTTGTGGTGAAGGGGTTGCACCCCCAAAAAACGTCCATTCATCCCCATGATGGAAAATGGCACTTTTGAAGATTCTAGGCATGTGTTTTACCATCTAATGACCATTTTCAGACCCAAATTGTGTGCATGTTCTAAATTTCCAGTTTCCAGGGGTGACCCCCCATGTGATGAAGGCAAGATCAAACACACTTTGAACATATAGTCATGTCTGATCTTGTCTTCACTTTAGAAAGTTGAACTTTCCTAGTTCCTATGTTCTGTTTTGCTCCATGCCTGGTTTTACCAAATGCGGAATGTTTGTAAACAATGTTGTAAAGAACCAAGATCTTGTCAGTTTTGGCAAGAAGTTTGTAAACACACTTGTGAATGTGTTGCAAGTAAACTTTTTTAATTTTCTAAATGTGTGGCTTCCTTATTGAAAAACATAAAAGCATTATGTAGGTCAAATGTAAAGGGTTTTGGGGGCAATGGGTGTTATTTACTAAAGGCAAGTCCAGTTTGCACTGCAAGTGTATTTTCAAGGGCACTTTTGCACCGCACTTGTAGAGCATAGTGGATTTGACTTATGTAAATGACACCCACAGTGATTTGTAAGAAAACACGTAGCACACCATTTTTGGGAATACACACATTTCTGTCATGGTGATGAAAAGGAGTATTTTGGGTGTCAGTTATGCACTACAAACCTTCTCTAGACAAAAGCTTAGGTATCAAACACACAACATGAGAAGAATCTTTTTGGGAAGAAGAGACTGTTACCTCCTTTTGCCCAGAAAGTGCATTCCCACTGTTGAAGCTAAAGGGCAAAAATGTATATCTCAAATAAGCTAGAATATGGAAATGACCAGAAAACATAGGTTTGGTAAAAAAATATATTTATTTAAAAATGCTTCTCACACATCGTCAGGCAGAGCAATGGCCCCCCTACCCACAAAGTACTCCATATATTGCTCGCGGACCGCGTGGGCATTTAGAGGGGGCAAGCCTGGACGTGCCGCTTGAAGGGCTGTGAGGTCGGCATTGGAAGGGCCCTCAACATCTGGGCCAACGGTCACCACATAGTTGGTGTTGTGTCTTTTCAAAAAGTTGTGCAATATGCAACAGGCAAGAACTATGTGGTTGAGTTTGTATTCCGCCAAGTTAATAGCCGTCAAAAACAGGCGGAAGCGGCTGGCCAGGATCCCAAAGGTGTTCTCCACCACTCTGCGGGCTCTTGACAGCCTGTAATTGAAGACCCTCTGGTCTGGGGTGAGGGTCCTCATCGGGAAGGGCCTCATCAGATGGGGAGTCAACGCAAATGCTTCATCTGCGACAAAGACGAAGGGGAGTCCTTCAGCATTCTCCTCTGGAGGTGGCAAGCACAGACTGCCACTTTGGAGACGCCAGTAGAACTCTGTGTGCGCAATGGCACCACCATCCGAGATCCAGCCGTTCATCCCCACGTCCACATACAAAAACTCGTATGTCGCCGACACCACCGCCAACATCACTACACTATTAAACCCCTTGTAATTATAATAGTAGGACCCCGAGTTGGGGGGTGGGACGATGCGGACGTGTTTCCCATCAATTGCACCTCCGCAGTTAGGAAAGTCCCAACGGCTGGCAAAGTGGGAGGCCACAGTCTGCCATTCCTGTGGCGTGGAAGGGAACTGTGGAGTGAAACAAGAAAAAAAAAATTAGTCACTTTGCACATAAACATTGCAAGCAGATTAGACACTAAACATCTTGGAACAAGATCAGACTTACATTTTAAGCTGGAAAGTATTTGCAACGCAAAGTAGAGGGTCCCCCTAGCAGATTACTCGCCCCCCATCAATCCCCCGACTTCTGATGGGCCATTGACAATAACTAGGGGTTTGGGGGGGGGGGGTTTGGACAGGTAACCCTCTGCACTTCATTGATTGCCAAATGGCTCAATAATGTGTGCTAGTTTGGCCAGACCCTCCTTACTTAACACTATTGGCAGCCCACAGGAAAGATAAAATAACATTCCAAATCCCCCCCCCCCCCCCCCCCCCCCAAAAAAAGGAACGCACATTTGGACATTCTGAAATTACCTAGCAAGCTAATAGGAGGGAAAGAACACAAAAAAAGAGGAAATGGAAAGTATGGAGCCAGCCCCTTGCACTACATGCTTTGCTGAATTCATCCCTAAATATGACCACTATAAAGAGGTAGGTATATAGTGTGTATTGACCTTTGGAAAGCCAGCAGATAGAGGATTGGTACCATCTGACAGAGCAGTTGGGGGAGGGGGTTCAGAATGAGTTTGGCACCCCCCCCCCCCCCAACAAAAAGGGAAAAAAAAAAGGGGCTCTACATGAAGTAAACCACACAGCAAACATTTGTGCATATTTTAGGGGGTGTTTGGGGGAAAACAATACTATGCAGCAGACAAAATACATTGCTTAAGTGACTAGGCCATAGGTGTCTATTGGGCCAGAAGAGCATGCTGGGAGGTAAGTGAAGGGAAAAATGCATGAAGGAGAAAAGGGACACAGCATATTAGAGCATATTGCAATCATGGTAATTAGGGAAGGAGGTCAAAAATAGAAGACATTAGCAAACAGAGCATACATAGAATGGAATAGTAAAGTAGAAATGTTACCTTAATATAGTCCTCCTGCAGGACCTGGATGATGGCAGAACAGGTCTCTGGAATAATGATTCCCAGGGCCTGGGGAGAGATACCTGAAGAGAACTTCAAATCCTGAAGGCTTCTCCCTGTCGCCAAGTACCTCAACGTAGCAACAAGCCTCTGCTCCGGAGTGATGGCTTGTCTCATGCAGGTATCCTGCCGGCTGATAAAAGGGGTCAGCAAAGCCAAAAGACGGTGAAAAACGGGGTCCGTCATCCGGAGAAAGTTCCTGAAATCATCAGGATTATTCTCCCGGATCTCACGAAGCAAAGGCATGTGCGAGAACTGATCACGCTGAAGCAACCAATTCTTGGTCCACATACTCCTCGTCACTCTGTTCATGGACGGGTCTTGGCTCAAAGCTAAAAGCCCGACACCAATTCCGCGTACAGCACGAACTCGGTGACGAGTACGTATGGGAAACACCGCTCACAAACGGTCGGCTGGTCAGAACGGACAAACAGAAAGCACCGATAAACAACAAGGCCTGAAAGAACGAAATGAATACCAGAAACGAGCAGACAATAAGCAGTGAAAATCAAAGCGTCCTATATCAAGATATAGGCCGCAATGACCAACAAATGCGAACTGACTACACGCACTAATAAACAGATACGCACGACAAGCACAAACTGAAGAACAGTAACGATCTGAGTCAGAAAACTGAGAAGCGCGAATCGTAAGTCCCCAAACTTCGACTAACTCGCGATAAACACGGGATCAGCAGAAGGAGCCCAACGGGTGCCTGACGTGGTGCTGAACTTCCCTTTTCTAGTCTCGTGGAAGACGACTTACGTCACGACGTTCTTGCAGACCGGAAATTCCGACAACGTTGCTCCGACCGTGTGTACGCAAAACCAACATCGGACAAAGTACGACGGACATGATCCGACGGACCTGGTCCTCGGATAATCCGCGCGTGTGTATGGGGCTTTATTGTTTATATCAGTGGGGGGAATAATGCCCCATTGTTAGTGTCTTTGGGAGGAATAGTGCCCCATCACTGGTGTAAGTGGGAGGAATAGTGCCCTAACACTGGTGTCAGTGGGAGGAATAGTGCGCCATCATTGGTGTCATTGGGAGAAATTGTGTCCCATCATTGGTTTCATTGAGAGGAATTGTTCCCACTCAGGGCCGGTGCTACCACTAGGCAAACTAGGCAGCCGCCTAGGGCGCCATGCTGCCTAGGGGGCGCCCAGCACTGGTTTTCCTACTCTCTTCTCTCTGCAGCAAGTAACTAAGTCTCAGCATCAGCAGGCAGCCGCCCCTCTGTTCACAGATAGTGTCAGAGGCGCAGCGATGGTGAAGGACTGTGTCTATGTCCCGACTCCTGAATGAATGGAAGCAAGCAAACATTCATTGATGGGCACTGGTAGGCTGCATTTGATGGGTCCTGGTGAGGCTAAATGTGATGGGTCCTGGTGAGGCTAAATGTGATGGGCGCTGGTGAGGCTAAATGTGATGGGCGCTGGTGAGGCTAAATGTGATGGGTCCTGGTGAGGCTAAATGTGATGGGTCCTGGTGAGGCTAAATGTGATGGGCGCTGGTGAGGCTAAATGTGATGGGCGCTGGTGAGGCTAAATGTGATGGGCGCTGGTGAGGCTAAATGTGATGGGCGCTGGTGAGGCTGCCTTTGATGGGCGCTGGTGAGGCTGCATTTGATGGGCGCTGGTGAGGCTGCATTTGATGGGCGCTGGTGAGGCTGCATTTGATGGGCGCTGGTGAGGCTGCATTTGATGGGCGCTGGTAGGCTGCATTTTATGGGTGCTTCGTTAAAAAAGTGGGATTTACATGGGCAGGGAAAAGGGGGTAGGGTCAGGGGTGGAGTCAAGGGGAGCGGCAAAATTAGGTTTCGCCTAGGGTGTCAAAAATTCTTGCACCAGCCCTGTTCCCACTTGTTGGTGTCATTGGTAGGAATAGTGCCCCATCATTGGTGTTAGTGGGAGAAATATTGCCCAATAACCAGTGACAAATGGAGAAATCATGCTCCATCATTAGTATCAGTGGGAGGAATAATGTTCTATTGTTTATTACAGCGGGAGAAATAGTGCCACGTCATTAGTGTTGTAGAAGGAATGGTGCCCTATCATTGGTCTCATTTGGAGGACTAGTGCTCCATTCATTGGTGTCATTGAGAGAAATAGTGTCCCATCATTGGTGTCAGAGGGAGGAATCGTGCCCCACTGTTGTCAATGTCAAAGGAAGCAATGGTGTCTCATTGTTGTCAGTAGAAGGAATAGTGCCTCATATCAGTGGGATTAAAAGTGTCTAATGATTGGTGTCATTTGGGAGGAATAATGCCCCATCGTTGGTCATGCTTCATATGACCAGGTTGTAGATTGGAGACCTAAGCTGTCGAGTACACAGCTCCATTCATTGGAAACACCTGAACTCATTTGAAATAAAGTTCCACCTACTTTTTTCATATCAGCAGCTCTGATGGTTAGGTGTTCACAAACATTTGGCCATATAATGTATGCTTTTTTTGTTGTTATGACCATGATTAAAAAATAAAATGTAATAAAAGTTTTTTTTTTTTTTTTTTTTTTTGTCAGGTAAACATGAAACAATACATATGAATATTTTCTATTTGCATTACCAGCCAGAAAATGGCTGTCATTTGCTTGGTCTGGAGTCTGCAATGACAAGGACTGCCTCTATTGTACCTCCAGCCTAGAGGCCATTAGTTGTGATGAGAGATGGCAGAAATGCATGGAGTGGCACAAGTACCTGTGGTGTGACCCTGACTTGCTGGAGCTTAACCCCTTCCCACCCACTCCTTGGTGTCCTTTAACTGGGTCTTAAGGTCGAAAGGCAGAACAGATTAACTAAATATGTGATCACTGTGATTGGCTGTCACAGTGATCACATGATCGGGAGCCCAGCATTGACCCTGGAATTGGACTTTAACGAGCATTGAAGTCTTGCAGTGTCGGGGGCCCACTGCCATGGGTACATTTTACCTATTTTCCAGAGTTCAGCTTTAAGACAGCAGTTAATGTTTTTCAAAGTCCCCCCATAACATAGTTATATAACCTGTTGAACCGGCCAGTTGATACATTATTTTTCTACTTCTTTTAACTTCAGCATAGCACTGACAGAGGTCCTCACAATGGACAGCTTTTTTTTTTTCCATATGGCTTAAACCTTTTTCTTCCAAAAGAACAAAAAACTTTTGCTGTGACTGCTATTAAATGGTTAACTGGAGTTGGACTTTGATTATTTTGGCTCTTATCTAAAGTCCACTTAAAACATG
Organism: Lithobates sylvaticus; assembly: GCA_028564925.1. NCBI lineage: Eukaryota > Metazoa > Chordata > Amphibia > Anura > Ranidae > Lithobates > Lithobates sylvaticus. The sequence continues at coordinate 233,771,514 of CM053031.1, forward strand.
TCCATCTAAGATTACTCTGTCCACAGGGTGACAACCCTACTGTGCAACTGCACTGCAGAATGAAAAGCATTGTCCCCTCTTATAGGAAGTGTATAAATAATGGATCTCCTGGCAGGATGAATAGGTAATACAACTATGTTATGGCGGGACTCATATCATAAATGCTATTTTTAAAGTGGTTCTAAAGGCAAAAGGTTTTCTACCTTAATGTATTCTATGCATTAAGGTAAAAAAAACTTCTGGGTGCAGCTCCCCCCCCCAGCACCCCCTTATACTTTCCTGAGTCCCATCTTGATCCAGTGATGGGCATGAGAGCAGCGGCTCTCCCAGGTCTCTCTCTCCTCATTGCCTCATACAGCAGCAGGAGCCGCTGGCTCCTATTGCTGTCAATCACAGCCAGTGAGCCAATGAGGAGAGATTGGGGGGGTGGGACTGAGCCAAGCTCTGTGTTTGAATAGACAATATCAATTCACAGGAGCACGACTCAGGAGTGAGCCTGCTTGGGTGCCCCCATAGCAAGAGACTTGCTATAGGAGTACTCGGCAAGGGGGGAGGAGTCAGGACCTAAAAAGAAAAGGCACACACAATCTTGCCTCTCCATGGTGGGTTGGCTGGAAATTGGATCGTGTGAGGTGCTAACCCAGTCGTAGCTGTAGTATTTCTATAGAAAAATCAGGATGGTTACACACCTAAACGTAAATGGCTAAAATGTACTTTATTCCAGAAGGCCTCAGCAGAGAGGGAATATTAGCTGTAGGCTGTGGTACTGTGAATCAATTCCAGCTGAGAATACCTTTTTTATTTGTCACCATTCTTATCTTTCTCTGCTACAACTCAATTAAAATTTACCTATGCAGCATATTCATCTACTTGCATGCTTCTGCACTGTATTTAAACCCATTAGGTGGAGACCGAGATGACAAAGAGGTAAGAAGTTCTGTACTGACGCATTTCACCTTAGGCATAGTGCTTTCTCTTTGAGCTCTGTGCCTAGTGTCAGTACAGAAGAGAGATGTCGAGCCAGCACCTGGAATGTTACTTTAAAGTGTGGTGTCTAATTTGACCTGGAGCTGCGAATAACACTTATTTTTTAAATTAAAATAGTCAGGAGGAACAGGTTCTGTCCGACGCATTTCGCACCAGGCATATCGCTTTCTCTTTGTGCCTTGCACAAACCGTGTTAGTACAGAGCGTGTTCCTGCTGGTTATTTCAATAAAGGAAGAATACCATTTTGCATTTGTGTGCTGTGTTCTGAAATGATAAAATTACATTCAAAGTGACTTAGCCCCGGTTCACATTGCACACCGCATGTGATTAGCACCACAGTCCTGTGCATATCACATGCCATTCTATGTGGTGCAGTTTGAGCCCGTTTATTTTGATCACACCACATCCCCATGAAAAAGGCAGCTTTTCTTTCTTTTTTTCTGGACCAGATCACATGAGTGTTTACACCCAATGCCATCAGATTCAGCATTTTGCAACCTGCTTTTGGGCTGTCCTTAATTTTTAATTACCACCTGCAGCAGATTGCATAAGAACAGTGTGATTGCTATGCGGTGTGGGAAATGCACAGAAATCGTTGCGTTTCCCACAACGCATCAGCGTGAACCAAAGTTGAAGACATACATTTTTTATTTTTTTTGGCCAGCAAGGGTAACCTCCATCATTTCTTGTACAGGCTTTTTCCCCCCTTTCCTTTTACAAGTATATAAGTTAGTGAGGATGTGATGGTGACACAGCATTCTATAACTTGTTGTCATAAAGTGTGACCAGCAAAATCAGACGTTTCAATCTGTTATCATGACAGCGCTGAAGGAGAAAAATTATCTTTTCACGCCATTCTTCTGCTGTTTTACTTCTGCCTAGGTGCAATGAAAGCAGCATGAGGTCAGCAGTGTGTGTGCTGACACTTCTTATAGGAGGCGAGTATAGGGGAAAGAATGATGTCCCCCCACATATAGGCAGAGAAATCTCACAAGTTTAATCCCATCAGCCAAAAAAATATATATAATATGTATATTCACTGGCCACTTTATTCTCTGTGCTATGCTCTGCATGCCTTGTGCTGCATGCTCTTCTCTGTATGCTCTGCACTGTTTGCTCTGTCCTGCATGCTCTGGTGCTCTGTGCTACATGCTCTGCACTGTGTACTCTGCTCTGCATTGTGTACTCTGCTCTACATTGTGTACTCTGCTCTGTGTGCGCCGCAATATGTGCTCTGCCATGCGTGCTCTGTGCGTTCTGCGTGCTCTGCCATGTGTGCTCACGCGCGTCTTGTGCTGCCATGTGTGCTCCTGAAATGAATGTCTTCTCTTCCTCAGATGTGGGTCATCATTCTGAACCATTAGCAACACCAACAGTATACCCCTCCTCGGGATTGCTGCTATTCCCACTTTTCTCTATTGTAACTCAGAACGGCCTCTAATACGCATGCCTCGGATTCCCGTCCGACGCATGTGCAGTACGACCTAGAGAAATCCGTCATCTACTGTTCATGCGTCGGATTCCCGTCCGACGAATGCGCAGTACGACCCAGATAAATCCGTCATCTACTGCGCATGCCCTAGATTCCCGTCCAACGCATGTGCAGTGCGACCTGTCAAAATCTGGCATCTACTGCGCATGTGTCGGATTCCCTTACCGACACATGCGCAGTACGACCAAGATAAATCCGTCTTCTACTGCGCATGCGTTGAATTCCCGTCCAACACATGCGCAGTGCGGTTGGGGGAGGGAAGGGAAAGGGAAGAGGGTTTATAGGAGGGGAAGGGGAAATAGGGAATGGGGGAGGTAAGGGGATGGGTCACCAGCATATCAAGTGTGGAAGTTTCAAAACAGTATAGAACAGGGGTCTTCAAACTATGGCCCTCCACTGGTTCAGGAACTACAATTCCCATCATGCCTAGTTATGTCTGTGAATGTCAAAGTTTTACAATGCCTCATGGGATGTGTAGTTCTGCAACAGCTGGAGGGCGGTAGTTCGAAGATTCATGATATAGAATTGAACTTTACATTGGGACCATTGTACAGAAAATGTGTTTAGTTGCACTTTTTTCTTAACTATTATCTTTTCCAAATGACATTGTTGATTAAGATCTGCAATTGTGCTAGATATTGAGGGGGTTTCTGAGTTTTCCATAACCTAGTAATATTTAGCTTGTTTGAAGGGTATTTTTCTAACCCTATATGGAGCAGTGCTAGTGAAGGGGTAGAAGGCAAGTCAGAGACAGTGGAGATCAAAGTGAATTTTTGTCTCCAATAGGAGGTGAGGGATTTACAATACCATAGTACGTAGGCTATGGAACCTATGCTACCACAGTTCCTCCAACAGCATGGTGGGCTTCCTGGGTATATCTTTGATAGTTGGTAGGGCGTTAGATACCATCTATGTAGGGTTTTTTGGTATGTTCCCCAGTGGTTGCAGCAGTAAGATGCAGCGAAGGTGGACCCAAAGGCTCGTTGCCACATATCAAGGGTAATGTGGATCCTCAGCTCATCAGCCCATTTGGTTAAAGTAGCAATTGTGAGTAAGGACGATCATCATTCAGTAAGGTGTAGAATAATGATATTCCTTTTTTGGGGTTGGGGATCGTGTCTAATAATGGAACAGTGGTTCCGGCAGCCTGACTGTAGAGGGCAGTTTTGAGGATTTAAAAAAGTGGGAGATTCTCATATAGGTGTAGAGTTCTGAATGTGGGAGGTAAAATTCATGTTGAATGTTCTCAAATGGTTTTAATGTCTTGTGATTGATAAGATCAAGGATATTTGTGATACCTTGGTTGTTCCATGCGGAGAGTTTGAGGTCTGAAAGGTGTCCCAATTTTTTTTAACATGAATAAACTCTTGAATTAACTTTCAGGTCTCAGAGTACCCCTACCTAATTATATCTAAAGTTCAAGGGGCATCAGTGTGAACAGTAAGTGGATATAGGAATATACTTATTTGACACCTTGGGCTGCTCTATTTAACAAATTTTTTTCAGTAATAGTAATGAATTTACACAAAAAATAATAAGAAAAGAAACTCGGACCGTGAGAATTGTAAGAATGCCCCTTCACATTTTTAAGCAATAATCTTCTAAAAGCAATCCCATTCAGTCACATGTGTCATTCAATCTTGAGCTACTGAGCACTGTAAACAGTAAGGTTTATTCAGCAAACCAGTTAAAGAGAAACTTCACTAGTTTCTTAACAATACAACAAACCAAGCCTTAGAAACACTTAGTAATGGCAATCTTCAAACAGATATTTTAGATAATTGCGGTCTTTTTATTCTTTGCATACCTTATTTTTCTTTTTCTTCCCATTCTTCTCACGGTGGTCATATTTACTAAGTGCAGATTAATCCATTTCCCTTTACTTCATTGAATGCTGTGTCTGCCTCCTGGAACATGTGACAGTGCACATGGGGGTGATGTATGCTGGGGATGTGGACTTCCCAGGATGCATCTGTGAGGCCATGGTTAAATCACCATTGCCTCACTCAACCAGGAAGTGGAAAAACAGTAATTGTAAGTATCTGTTTAACTAATGATTGCATTTGGTGCATTGGTCAGTGCGATTTTTTTTTTTTTTTTTTGGGGGGGGGGGGTCCATGTTAACATTAGCATGGTGAAATATATAAAGAAGCATAGAGCTCCACCCACTGGCTGCAAATTGGCTGCAATGTTGTATATTTACCTGACTAAAAAGTAAGGCCTCGTTCACACAGGCAGAGGGTCACAGAACAAAACAGCAACTTATGTTGTGGTAGCGACACCCACGTCTGTTATTTTTCTTTACTGCTGAATTGGGCAGTTCAGTCTAGCACACATTTGTGTCATTTTGTGGTAGTTCTAGTAGCTAAGTATGCCGTGTTCTGTTACACCTGTCAAATGCATTAATTAACGTCAATGGGACCGTGTCACAACCGCATACCAAATGCAGCTGTGGCAGATGTGTCATGGTATTTAAATGTAAAATCCCTATTAGGTAAAAAAAACTGATGTTTAGGCGGTAGAAGTATCACCTTTTGTCCACCTGCAAACTGACTCGAAACCGCGATCTGGCTAACAAAATATAAGCCTAAACTTTATAAAGAAAGAATTGATATATAAATATACACTATAGAAACTTTTCATTTTAAATTTATGTTTTTATTTTTTCATGAGATTGGGGTTTTTCTTTAATGCGAACCAAAGCTAAGAGAAATAAATGCTATAGATAACAGGGTCTGTCTGTCTTTAAAGTCCAATCCTGTATTAGTCCCTTACCTGCCAATTACCTTTATTTTCAACATGTCTCCAGGCTAGTCACGCAATGCGGTCATTTCACATCTTCTATGTCAATGGGTGGCCCTGATGATGCAAAAAACAGCACTGACATGGTGTCAGGGCCATTCGCTGCATCAGTATATTGTGAATAAAAAGGGTATCATGTTGACTTGCCGTAGGCAGCAGGATCTTCTCAGTCTGGCAGTCAATCAGTCTGGAATACTGAGGACATCTTGTAGTAAAAAAACACGACTGCAGGCTGAAGGTTAGTATTGCATCCAGCTGACATTTTTAGATGGAGAGGTCTAGTAGCCTCTGCATCCAGCTAACATTTTTAGATGAAAAGGTCTGTAGCCTCTGCATAACGCACAACATGGGTTTTCTTTAAGATATTTGATGCTAATTCTAATGCTCCAGGCATGATGTGTTTTAGATTACTCTCTGGCAATACTGTCAGAAATATTCCGAAAGAGCAGTTGGAAAATGGTTATCAGTTAGTGTGGGAATTTACATTGTCTCCTCTTGTATAAATTGGCACCAAAAATGGCCAAAGGGGACCTTCATTCCTAGAGTACAGTTAGGATTTTCATGCTTAGAGGCACAGATCCCACAGAGGAGGAACCAGAAGGCATGTTCATAAGCAATATTGTTCTAATGGGATGACATAAAATAATAAAAAAAAAATATTAGGCTTAATGCCTAAACAATACAAATAGCATGATAACTAACAATGTCTGCTAAGATCTCAGCTCCCGTCTTCTCTGGGAATATAATTTCACCATATAGCTGACATAAACAGTGCTGGATTAAATCCTGTGGAAGCCCCTAGGCAGTCGAAAACCTTGGAGCCCCTCTTGCAAGTTTGTGGAGGTTTCTAGTGCGCATGCTTCAGTGGGAAAACACTGAACCAAGTAGTGTGTGCATTGGTTGTTAGATAGAGATGACCATCACTACTGTACATTACATGTACGTAGATTGCACCAATATTTTTACAAACTGACAGCCGTAAGAGGATGCAGAAGACACAAATTGTAATGTGAGCTTGATGTCTATGGTTTAAGTACTTTAACCACCTCAATACAATGCACTTACACCCCCTTCCTGCCCAGGCCAATTTTCAGCTTTCAGCGCTCTCACACTTTGAATGACAATTACTCAGTCATGCTACAATGTACCCGTATGAAATTTGCGTCTTTTCTTTCACATAAATAGAGCTTTCTTTTGGTGATATTTAATCACTAGTGGGTTTTTTATTTTTTTTTGTGCTATAAATAAAAAAAAAAGACCGTACATTTTGTGAAAAAAATGCTTTTTTCTTTGTTTCTGTCATAAAATTTTGCTAATTAGTAATTTTTCTTCATAAATTTTGTCCAAAATTTATACTGCTACATATCTTTGGTAAAAATAAACCAAATTAGTGTATATTATTTGGTCTATAGAGTTATAGAGTCTACAAACTATGGTGCCAATCACTGAAAATTGATCACATCAGGTCTTCAGTACATCAGGTGTATCTCATTTCTTGAGACACTAACAAGTCAGGAAAGTACAAATACCCCCCAAATGACTCTTTTTTAGAAAGTAGACATTCCAAGGTATTAAGTAAGTAGCATGGTTAGTTTTTTTAAGTTGTAATTTTTTTCCCACAATTCTTTGCAAAATGAAGATGTTTTTTTTTTTTTTTTTTTTTTACAAAATTGTCATATTATCAGGTTATTTCTCACAGACAGAATATGCATACAACAAATTACACCCCAAAATACATTCTGCTACTCTTCCCGAGTTTGGCGATACCACATGTGTGAGACTTTTACACAGCCTGGCCACATACAGAGGACCAACATTGAAGTAGCACCATCAGGCGTTCTAGGACCATAAATGGCACATCTCATTTCTCAACCACCTATTACACTTTTGAAGGCCCTGGAGCACCAGGACAATGGAATTGCCCACAAAATGACCCCATTTTGGAAAGCAAACACCCCAATGTATAATCTATGAGGCATAATGAGTCTTTTGAACGGTTCATTTTTTTCCAGAAGTTTGTGGAAAATGTGGAAAAAAAATTAAAACGCATTTTTTTTACACAAAGTTGTCAATTTATAAGATATTTCTAACACATATGCTATGTGTTAGAAATATCTTATAAATTGACAACTTTGTGTAAAAAAAATGCGTTTTTATTTTTTATTCAAAAATTACACCCCGAAATACATTCTGCTACTCTTCCCGAGTATGGCGATACCACATTTTTGAGACTTTTACACAGCCTGGCCACATACAGAGGCCCAACATTGAAGGCACAACAGTGTATGCCCAGACTCAATACCCACTGCTGAAACAGAAATAAACATTTCTAACTCGATGTGCACTTTCTAAAGAATGTAGAAATCTGAAGACAGCAGATATACATGTAAAACATATGTAGTAAGATTTGTTTAATCTTATAGTTTTTATTGGGTACATTATTTTCTATACAGTATTTTATCTATAAAGTCTTTAAAGTAGTCTTTATTTCTATGAGTTGATACATTTTTTCTATATTCTGTAAATAATTTAACCATTTCATAACCAGGCTACAGTCAAAAGACAGCTACAGCGTGGCTCTGTAGTTCCAGGAGGGTGTCTATGGACATGCTCCTGGAATTACACCCCTCTGTGGATCCCTGGGGCATGCATCTGGTGTGCTCTGTGATCAGCTGTGTTTCACAGATCACAGTAAAGGACCAATCACAGTGACCCTTTACCATGTGATCAGCTGTGTCCAATCACAGCTCATCACAATGTAAACAGACTTGCCGGTTATCGGGAGTGCTTTCCTCATGCGCTCTCACAGCTCGATGAAGAGCAGAGCCGGTAACTGGCAAGTGTGACAGAGGAAATGTACACAGATAATCAGGGCCCTGATTATCATTGCAGCCCCATCAGTGCCTACCAGTGCCCATCAGTGCCGCCTCATCAGTATCCATCAAAGCTGCCCCATCAGTGCCTGTCGGTGCAGCCTCATCAGCGCACATCAGTGAAGGAGAAAACAACTTATTTGCAAAATTTTATCACAGAAACAAAAAAAAAGTTGTTGTTTTTCAAGAATTTTTGGTCTTTATTTCTTTTTTTTAGCAAAAAATAAAAAACCCAGTGGTGAAAAAAAAAACACCAAAAGAAAGCTCTATTTGTGTGAAAAAAATTATAAGTTACATTTTTAGGTAGAGCGTTGCATGACTGCAGAATTGCCATTGAAAGTGCGACGGCACTGAAAGCTGAAAATTGGCCTGGGCAGGAAGGGGGTGAAAGTACCCAGTAGGCAAGTTGTTAAGAAAGCTTCATTGTAATTTTCTCTCAAGATCAAATCAATATCATTTTGATCCATTGTCACAGCTCATCAGCTCTCATTTTGGACTGAATTAGATCTCTCACTCAGGTGCATACAGATTGCATATAAGCCTGCATTTATAAAGGGGGTGGAAATACATGAATATTTTCTCTTCTACCTAGATAGCTCAAATAGCCAAGTGGTTAAAGGGTAATTTCATGTTTCCCGTGTTTAGAACAGTCTGAGAGCAAAATTACATTTCTAAAGGAAAAAAAGTCATTTAAAACTACTCGCGGCTATAATGAATTGTCGGTCCTGGCAATACACATAAAAGTCATTGAAAAAAACCTTCGGGTCTGGTATGAATATTAAGGGGAACCCCGAACAAATGCCATAGGCGTATAAAAAACAGATAGAAAATTCAATGGGTAAAATTGCGGCCGCAATTTTACCCATTGAATTTTCTATCCGTTTTTTATACACCCATGGCGTTTGTTTTATATTAATAAATACCCAGCGGGTTTTACCTATGGCCATCTCATTTGTTTTTCTTTGAGCCATATTTGCCCCACCATTTTTTGCATCTGGAGGCAGATCGTAGGCGGCATGTGGATTTTTTTTTTCGGTACATCGGAGTGAGAGAAGAAGATGAATGGACTTCGTAAGACACTTTTATTTTTTAATAAAGGACTTTTTTTTTACCATTTTCACACATATTTTGTGAATCGGTAGGGGTACATTTGTACCCCGTTACCATTTCACACGGGGGGGCAGGATCTGACAGTCCCCCTGTTAAAGGGGGCTTCCAGATTCTGATAAGCCCCCCGCCCACAGACCCCCACAACCACCGGGCAAGGGTTGTAGGGATGAGGCCCTTCTCCCCATCAACATGAGGACAAGGTGCTTTGGGGGCCTCTACCCCAAAGCACCCTCCCCATGTTGAGGGCATGTGGCCTGGTACAGTTCAGGAGGGTGGGTGCTCTCTCGTCCCCCCTCTTTTCCTGCGGACTGCCAGGTTGCATGCTCGGATAAGGGTCTGGTATGGATTTTGAGGGGGACCCCCACGCTGTTTTTTTTTTTTTTAATCTTGGCGCGAGGTTCCCCTTAATATCCAGAACTGAAGGGCCTGTATGGAATTTGGGGGGACCCCCACGCATTTTTTTTTAAAATTTTGGTTCGGGGGTTCCCTTTAATATTCATACCAGACTCAAGGGGTCGGGTAATGAACTGTCGGGGAATCCCATGCCATTTTATCAAAGAACTTTTATGTGTATTGCCGGGTCCGACAATTCATTATAGCCGTACTTTTAAATGACTTTTTTTCCTTTATAAATGTAATTTTGCTCTCAGACTAAACACGGGAAACATGCGCCACTTTACAGGCATACTATAGACACCCCCAGGTACGAAATTTAAAGGAATATTTCACTTTTATTGTTTTACTTTAAGCATTATTAAAACCAGTGCTCCCGAAAAAAATGCTGTTTTTAAAAGATTTTTTTTGCATTGATACATGTCCCCTGAGGCTGGACCCAGGTCCCCAAACACTTTTTATGACAATACCATGCATTTAAGCCTTTAAAATTATCGCTTTTGATTTCTTCCATAGACTTTTAAAGGGTGTTCCGCGGCTTTCGAATTTGCCACAAACACCCCAAATTGTTTGCTTTTCGGTGAACGGGCAAACAGCCAATGTTCAAGTCGAACTAAAGCTCATCCCTAATGAGAAGCACATCAAAGGCATTTTCTTCCAGTAAGGTGACCCAAAAGAAAGAAGTTATTCTTATTGTGTAGGGCGGTCAAGAGATTGCGCTGACCAATGAGCCCTTGCCATTGCGGCTATTATAGTAGATACTTGCTCTGGAGCTTGGTATTGTGGTATATGGTTCACTACAATAGTAGCACGAGGCATCATGGCCGCTTGGTGCAGTGGAGTCCAGAAGGGTGCCTAGTACATTTGGATTTAGTTCACCTTTTCATTTTTCGTGAAAGGGTATACTTATCCCTTAAGACTTAATGCAGGATGCTGTAATAGGGTGTCACTTATTTTTCCAAATGGAACTGAAATGAGTGTCTTCATATATACACTACTTTGAATATAGGACATGTATTTTTTTTTTTTTGTAAAAATGTTTAATAAAAAAAATTTAAGCTTAAACAAAGAAATGTCAGTATCCCTTTAAATCCACTTGTACTCTTAAGAATCAACGACAAACAGTAGTACAGGTATGAGTCCCTATATCCTCACAGCACACTACACTGTACCAAAAAGTCAGTAATTAAAGCTTTCACCAATTCCTGGACCTAGACAGCATCTCATTCTAACAATTAATCAAAGCAAATAATAATGAGGCTTTAATGACACTGACAAATGAAGCAAACGTAAGTTCCTCGAGAATCCCAAGTCAAAAAGATGCCTTTGGGCACCAATGCTTGCTGTGATTCATGCATAATTTAATATGTATGTGTGATGTATCTAAAACGCGTTCGCAGTTGCATGGTTGGATTGATGCAAATTACTTTAAACAAACCACCATACATCAAGATATAAAATCGTTCCTTTAATGCGTAAAGCTGTACTGATAGATAAGAGTACTGAACAGATCACACATTTCAATAGTTCTTTCCAAACAGCTAAGCATGAATGAGCCATAGGCAGGCATTCTTTGCATTAGTAATGCAATTAAAGAGAAGCTAATGGGATTTGTTTTTTAAAAGCATATACCAAGGTTTGGTCCCAATACAGTCCGTTCAATATTGCTTCTTTGTGATTCACCCCAATAGCATCTATCCACAAGCAGACTTGCTTCTCATATGCTATGGCAACTCCAGCAGTAGTATCTCTCTACCTGGCTCTGGCTCTTTAGGCAAGATGCAGCAATCCTTTGGCTGCAATTTCAAAGTAGGATAAATTAAACAGCCAAAAGGCAGAGGCAAACTCCCTTGGCCATAGCATATCGGTGGAGCTGGGAACTCGGGTAACAATTTAATTTCCAAAGTTCAGAAGGGATATAAGAAGTTGGTAGGTGAATCAATCTGCCGGCATCTATTCAAAATTAAAATTATTTTTAGGTTGGCTGACCCTTTAAATAGAAGCAATGCTGACGGCTGTTAAATACAAAAATCATTTGAGAAAGCAAGAGATAAAAGTTCTTAAACAAGCAATTTACATTAAGATTATCTGTTACAGTGGCTCGCAGATCTGGTCCTTGGGGCACCAATGATGGGGAGTGAGACCAATCTATCAAACGGAATAAGAATTGCAGATGCTTAACATAGCAATCAAATGATATCTAGCTATCATTTTGAACAGTATATTTGAAAATATAAAGAAGAACTTGACCGGTTGCTAGGGACAACAACTTCACATGCACATAATTTAGAATTGATTGCAGAATACTGTATAATTGCATGTTTTCCAGCTTTCCACAGGTGTATTCAGATTACTTTATTAATCCTAAGTGAAAAAATTATTAATCACTATTAAAGAAAATACATACATTCTGTTATCTGTGACTGCTGATCAACAACAAAGCACCCTTATGACATACTGTATATCCATAACTAAAGATATATTTGCACTAACACTTCAATTTGTTTTTCGCTTTTATTTATAAACTCATTTGCATTTAGGATAACTGATCCTATATTTTTCACACTGCATATGTTAAGCCATGCATTTACATCTGGAAACATGCACTCTATCAGGATATAAAGCAGTTGATCATATTGTTACCATATCACCATGGTAATGGTTAATGATATATAACATGGTTAATGATATATAACAAAAGGCTGTATGATGGATTCTATAATAGACCCTAAATTATGGACCTTTCACCCCCCATAAGCTCCTCCGGATCTTCTATGCAAGCCCCCCTTTTAATGAGAATAATTTCTGTCTATTAGTGATAAAGAAAGCAGAGAATGTATGCGAATATAAGCTTTGTTATCATATAAGGTTGCTGTCTTCACTAATATTCTATCTAGACACATGCCCGGTTGTCTTTAAATACTGTCTGTATTTTGTTCTCTCTTGTCCTTCAGATGTTGGTGTTGTCATGGCATGCTGTGTTAAAGTGGAATGCCAATGCATGTCAATAGGAAGCTGTCCATGGTGCTGAAGGTGGCATCTGTGCTCTTTCCTAAGGACAGAGCCAACTAAGATCACATTTCTCTCATTCACTAAGCATAGCAAGTTTGTGCAGAAAAGAACTTACCTCTTGATGTGAAATAATGAGAAGTCCTCTTCTGTTTTCTAAACTGTGCCTTTTTCACATAGTTCACCGGTGAAGCAGAGATCAGTCCACGCTCTGTAAGGCAAATGCTGCTCTATACATCCTCTCTTGCTGTGCTGTACTCTACTTTCAATAACACATGTCCATTCTGCTTGGATGCCTACAAAGTGATCCCTCCAACAACCAGCTTGTTACTTACTTTGTGCTGCTGGTTGACTTGTGGTTAAATGAGGATCTGTGTCATTAATCCACTCTCTGCTCCTGATCTTGTGAAAAGTCAAAGGCTGACTGTGCAGCTCCTAGTCCTGTCTGAGCCTCAGTCCAATGACTGTCAGATCAGCAAAGTGCAGATTTCATGCTTAGAACATAAAAAATTGTCAGCGATGCTGAAGTCTAGAAGCAAGCTGCCTTGCTGTGATCATTGCTGTTACAGTTTTAAAGGTCCAGCTATGAATGGGGACTGTGCTCCTCCCAACAATAAAGGTAAGCTATTGAGCACTAGGCTTAGCTTGTGATGGTCTGCATATATGCTGGGGTTGATTTACCAATAACAAAAAAAAAAATAGCCATGCTGGAAGAACTAATCAGTGATAGATTTTATTTTTTGGAAAGAATAAAAAATATATCCTATATAAAAAAAAATACGCTGTTCATTTAAATGCAGTCGATTTTATGTTGCACTCCTCTGGGGTAATGCTACGAACAATGGTTCTATTTTGCTTCAGTTTCTATTTTTTATGGCCCGATCATTGAAAAGCAATTTGGTTGCTACAGGTGATAGCTAAACTGTTGCTTCATTTTCTTTTGCTTTATTTTTGAGCAATCACTCTAGATGTGTCTCTGTGATGTGTTGTATTCTCTGCATTTTCATTTATTTCTGTTAAAAAAAAGCAAAAAAAAAAGGTTGGAAGCTGTGCTTTTTTCCATTTTTATAAAAAGCCATAGCACAACGATTGTGCTTCTACTGGAAATGATTAATTGTTCGAGATTCCTACTGGAAGATGTACCAGGAATGTGTCAAGCAAGTATAATACAGAAAGAATGAGCATTTGGGTCAAATTATTTTAGCAGGACAGTTACACAGTGACACCTTCTAAGGGCTGATTAAGGTGCCAGTAAATAATAAATGATCCATGCTCATTTGCTGCCTTCTCAACATTAACATGGATTGTTCAGGTAGATTTACACACTAGTCATTTTTTTATTTTATTTAATAAGGTTTTAGTGCAATAGCAGAAAGTGTAAAATATACAGCGTAAGTTGACAGCAAGATTCCCAGGCACATCTCTTGGCAACTAAACAAGAAGATGTATTAAAGGGATTATAAACCCTCAAGGTTTTTCACCTTAATGCATTCTATGCATTAAAGCGGAGTTCCACCCTAAAGTGGAACGTCCGCTCATCGGAACCCTCCGCCCCCTCCGGTGTCACATTTGGCACCTTTCAGGAGGGAGGGGGTGCAGATACCTGTCTAAGACAGGTATTTGCACCTACTTCCGGGCATAGACTCCCACGGGAGTCTATGCCTCTTCCTGTCCCGCCGCGCTGTCTGCTGGGGGACACACACGGGTCCCAGAGACAGCATGGAGCATTCCTATTGCATTGCGCGACTCACGCATGCGCAGTAGGGAACTGGGAAGTGAAGCCGCAAGGCTTCATTTCCTGATTCCCGTACCCATGATGGCGGCGGCAGCATCTGAGGACTGAGGGACGGTTCGGACTCGGGGGCTGACATCGCTGGACCCTGTGACAGGTGAGTGTCCTTATTTTAAAAGTCAGCAGCTGCAGTATTTGTAGCTACTGACTTTAAAAAAAAAAAAATTTCGCCGGACTCCCTCTTTAAGGTTAAAAACCTTCTGTAGTGCAGCAGCCCCCCAGAGTCCCCCTTTTACTTACCTGAACCCGATCATTCCATCGACAGGGACAACCACAGGAGCTCGTCCGCTCTCTCGGGTCCTGATTGGATAGATTGATAGCAGCGGGAGCCATTAGCTCCCGCTGCTGTCAATCAAATCCAGTGACATGGGAGCCAGGGGCAGGGCCGAGTCCAGCTGTCTGTGTCAATGGACGCAGCAGCAAGACTTGGGAGTGCGCCCGCATGAGTGCCTCCATGGAAAGCATCTCTCTGTGGGGGCAAATACGAAGAGGAGGATCCAGGAGCGCTGCTGGGGGACCACAGAAGAGGAGGATAGGGGCCACTCTGTGCAAAACCCTTGCACAGAGGTGGTAAGTATAACATTTAGGTTATTTAAAAAATAAATAAAACAAACCTTAACAACCCCTTTAAGGTACAATATGGTGCAGGATGAATATCAAAGGGTAGAACTAGCTCCTCTAAAGCCTATGGAAGGAATTGGTATAAAAATGTTCATGCCAAGGTGGTGGGTTCTAGTCCATAGTGAATATGAATCACAACCACATGCTTGTGACAAGCATAGATCCATATGTATATAAATTTGAAAAAATAGGGGACAGACCAGGTGGACCACTTGTTTTTTTTTTCTGCTATCACTTTTCTCTGTTTCTGTGTTTCAAAATGCCTGTTGATTGGTACCAAATTAGATGGTAATTCTATTCTAAGTGTCGCCTAAGATGTCTGGAAAGGAGAAACAAGCGTAGGAAAGTCACCAGAGAGAAAAAGAAAGAGAGCAGAAAAAGAAGTACAGGCAGTCTCCAGGTTACAAACAAGATAGCTTCTGTAGGTTTGTTCTGAAGTTGAATTTGTATGTAAGTTGGAACAGGTACATTTTTTGGAGTGTAACTCCAGTCAAAAAAATTATGTTTACATTTTTTTTGGATAGCATAGGGAAATGTTAACACCCCTGTAATATTTGTTTTGCTGTCTGTGTCCCTGTTTAGAAGATTTCACCTCACCTTCTGTCCCTGGGAAAACTGGATTTTAAATATTTTGGGTTGTCGTGGAAACAAGAATTGGTGATTGGTTGGTGAAAAGCTTCAGTGGAGCCACCTTTTCCTATGAGAACTCTTATAGAAGTGCAATTCCCTTACTAGAGGTATATTTCCTCTCACTTCCTGTTTTCTTATTCCGTTTGTGTGAGTCGCATGTAAGTTGGATGTGTGTAACTAAGGGACTGCCTCTATAAGGAAAAATGGCTTGGCGTGCATGCGGGGGAAGGAGACAGTACAAGTTGAAGATGCAGGGAATAGGTGTCTTGAGTCAAGACTTGGAGTGACTGGGACTCATAAGAATGGTTTTAAACTATTCTAAATCCATATACTTGATCAAAGGACTGTCTTTGAATAAAGTTCAAGTCTACTGTGTAATTGTGAAGTCTCTCCATCCTCATGATCTCTCACAATATAGATATTGGTAAGTTTTGCTGATTTAACTTGTAGCACCCTCCTAGGTAGGAGCTAAGATTAGATAAGTTAGTATTAGTTGTGTTTTGACTGTAGTCAGTGTGGGTGTATTTGGTTTTGATAGGCAAAAGCGTATTCGGTTCACTGTTCACTGTAATCAGTGAAGCTGTAATCTGCTAGTCAGGCCTGTTCAGTGTATTCAGCTGCTGTCAGTCTAGTCTTTAGCTTCCTCTGTATCCAGGAGACTTGAGAAGTTTCTGGATAGTAGGTGTGAAACTATGCAAATAGCAGCACAAATATGGATACAACCCCAGCCTATCCCAGAGAGGCAGGTTCTGCTGGCATGCTGGGAGAATGCTGGTAAATATCGCTTTAAACCCCCCCCTTCCCAATGCATATCAGGCCCTTCAGGCCTAGTATGGATTTTAAGGGGAACACCATGTCAAATTTTTGTTTAAAAAATGGCATGGGTCCCCCCAAAATCCATACATAAGGAAAGGGGGGACGAACGAGCACCCCCCACCCCAAAGAACCTTGTCCCCATATTGAGTGCCTCATCCCCACAACCGTGGCCGGTGGTTGTGGGGGTCTGTGGGAAGGGGGCTGATAGGAATCTGGAAGCCACCTTTAGGAAGGAGGCCCCCAGATGCCCCATATGTGAATGAGTAGGGGGTACATAGTACCCCCTACCCATTCACCAAAAAAGTGTAAAAAAAAAGTAATAAAAACACAGACAGTTTTTTTACAATTCCTTTATTAAAAAATTAAAAAAACTTTCCCCGGATGTAACTCCATCATCATTAGCGTCACCTGTAGCACGCAGAAAAAAAGCGGAAAAAAAGCTCCCATCGTTGATGAAGAGTGGCCACCTACGGAAGACTCCATTGTTTGACATTTCTTATGTAGGTAAGGTTCCAGGCCACTTAGCTACATCACCTGGTGATCCCGCCCCCTTGTGACATCACCGGCCCAACATGCACTGGTCCAGGATGTCACAAGGGGTGGGAAATCCGCTGACAGCATTAAGAAGGCAGTGACTGGCTTCCCAGCCCGCTCCTTAGCAACCAGCTCAGTGCAGTAAATTACTGCATTAAATAATGTGGTAATTACCGCTAAATCGAACAAATACTGCATTCGATATTTAACACAAAATTCGTAATGAATTGAACACTTGCACAAGAGGAAGCTGCAAGGACTGGTCTTGCAGCAGGGAGAGAGGCTGTGGGAGTGGAGTATTGAGTATGGTAACCTGCGTTTCTTGTTCTACAAGACCAGTGTTCACAGTAAAGACTAACTCCAGGGAAAGTAAAAATTCAGTGCTTCTGCCCTCATACTGCAAGGGTTAAATGCCTATTTATGTGTAGGGGATGAGAAAAGCTCACTCCCAGCACACTTACCAAGCTGTCTCTGACAGCTCTGCATCACAGCTTCTAATCAGAAGCCAGTGGCATAGGCTCCCGATCAGGTAACTGCTGTGTGAACCAATCCCAATGGTCATGTGATAAAGAAGCCATGTCACCTCCCAGCATTAAAGCCCTCCAGGTGGTGCATGAAGGGGTTAAAGACTCTCGGAGTCCATTCTGAACATCAGTATTGCACTAACTGCTGCCTTATCACCTGTTGCAACACAGCATCCTGGCTAACATGCTTCACAATGACAAATCAAAGCAAGGACCTTCTTGTTCTGGTGACAACTGCATCAAAGTGATCACAAGGACAATTAGAGAGGGGGAGACTCTACCGGGAACACAGGCAGCATTAACAATTTGGCAAGGGTTCTAATCCTTCTCCACTCCATCTAAAACTTAATAACATTTTTGGCTATACAAACCATTTAAGGCTATTCTAGCAGTTTGTGAATTATTTCTAAATAAACTGTGCCAGATCTGTTTTACAGATATACATTAAAACATTTCTAGAAATCTGTAACGAATAGCGATTTATCCAATAAGAGCAAATATAAATAATGTTATTTTAAAATAAACTTCTTAAACTATACTTAAACTATATATTTTATTAGGTAAATCTTCTCTGTTGCCAAACAGAAAACAGGGTAGCTGCATCTCAATTCATAAAACATGCACACATGATCAAGAAATTGTATTTCATTTGACCAAACAATGGGGTAGATGTGTGATCTAAGCAACCTTGACCGTGAAATGGTTGCTGGTACCAAATGTGGTACTTGTATCATCTTAAGCCCCATACACACGCGCGGATTATCCGAGGACCAGGTCCGTCGGATCATGTCTGTCATACTTTGTCCGATGTTGGTTTTGCGTACACATGGTCGGACAAAGTTGTCGGAAAATCCGATCATTCTGAACGTGGTGA
The DNA here is from genome assembly GCA_028564925.1 of Lithobates sylvaticus. Lineage (NCBI taxonomy): Eukaryota > Metazoa > Chordata > Amphibia > Anura > Ranidae > Lithobates > Lithobates sylvaticus. The sequence continues at coordinate 233,789,972 of CM053031.1, forward strand.
CGTTTGTTGCCTACGACGGGACTACGTAGAGGCTAGTAGCCAATAGCTTTGGTCTTGTAATGTGATCTGAGCATGCGTAGCACTTTGTCCGTCGGACTACCATACACACGATCGGATTTGGTGTGATCGGACTTTGTTGTCAAAAAATCTATCCAGCAGGAGATAGGACTTTGTCCGTCGGACAATCCGACGTACACTGTCCGATGGTGCATACACACGGTCGGATTTTTCGACAACATTGTCCGATCGGACAGAATCCATGCGAAAATCCGACCGTGTGTATGGGGCTTTAGAAACAGTTGTCCTGAAATCTTCGGGAACTTCAGTCGAAACAGTTTACATAAAATCATGCAAAAAAAGCAACAGACATCAAGTGAGCAGTTGTTCTATGAGCAAATAATTTAATTCATGTTAGAGAAGAATAACTAGACTTGTTGAAACTGACAGATAGTCACCAACTTCTCAAAAAAATGACAATGCTTACTGTAGTGGTGTGCAGTAGGCCAACTCTGGACACTGGACAGTTTACACATGTTGACAATCCCAGATTTTACTTTTGTCAACTAAGAAAAACTATACATATATATACAGCGGGTTCAGGATCACAAAAACACGATGATTAAAAATTTCAACAACATTGCCTTGACTGACTTACACCATATTAAGTATTGGGACGCCTGCCTCTATACGCACATTTTTAATGGCATCCCAGTCTTAGTCTGTAGGGTTCAATATTGAGTTGGCCCACCTTTTGCAGATATAACAGCTTCAACTCTTCAGGGAAGGCTGTCCACAAGGTTTAGGAGTGTGCCTATTGGAACGTTTGACCATTCTTCCAGAAGCGCATTTCCAGAAGTGCAATCCCTAAAAAAACAGGAGTGTGAAAAGTTAAAGCAGATCATGCAACTGCTATGGGGCCCAGAAACACAGGTTGCCCAGCCGTGCCTGGCTACACAAAGAGTTATACAGCAATAGCATTTGGGAATACATTTAAATGAACTTTACCTCTTCACGCCCACGCTATAGCCGAAAGATGGCTACAGCACGGGCCTAAATTGCCAGGAGGGCTTCCATGTACATCGTCCCGTGCATGTGCTGCTTGCACACCCCCAGCTGTTCCCGGCCCCTTACGACATGATCAGCTGTCAGCCATTGACAGCTGATCACGTGATGTAAACAGAAGTCGGTAATCAGCTTTTTTTTTTTCTCACGCTGGGAGCGTGATAAGAAAAAAAAAGGAAATTACCGGCTTGTGTAAATGGGACATCGGTCGAGGAGAGCCACTGCCGCCTCATCAGTGCCCACCAGTACCTCCTACCAGTGCCCACCAATGCCACCCATCAGTGCCACCTATCAGTGCAGCCTCATCAGTACTGCTAAGCAGTGCCCATCAGTGCCCACCAGTATCACCTATCTGTGCCCACCAGTGCTGCCAATCAGTGCTCATCAGTGCCTCATCAGTGCCACCTATCAGCGCTGTCCATCAGTGTCACCTACCAGTGCCCATCAGTGCCACCCATCAGTGTCACCTATCAGTGCGGCCTCATCAGTGCTTCCTAATCAGTGCCCACCAGTGCTGCCTCATCAGTCCCCATCAGTGCAAAATTTTATAACAAACTATGAAAACTATTTTGTTTTTTTCTGTCTTTTTTTGTTTATTTAGCAAAAAATAAAAACCCCAGTAGTGATAAAATACCACCAAAAAAAAGCTTGATTTGTGTGTAAAAATGATAAAAATGTAATATGGGTACAGTGTAGCATGACTGTGCAATTTTCATTCAAAGAGTGACAGTGCTGAAAGCTGAAAATTGGCCTGGGCAGAAAGGGGGTTTAAGTGCCCAGTAAGCAAGTGGTTAATATTTATATAGTTTGGGATCCTCCTCTGTATGACTGCTCTGAAAACAAACATAACTCTATATCACTAGAGGAATTGTCTTTAACATTGCAATGGAAGAGGCAGGGGACCCCCTAAATTCTTTGCTATGAGGCCCCATCACACACAGTTACAGCAATTCTGAGGATTATTTCCAGAACCTTGTTGAAATAATGCAATATTGAATATGGGCCATTCTGAATAAAAGGTAGTCACATCAAGGTCACTGTATCAAATAAAGTGGCTGTGCAGTAAACATAAGCCATGTATGTAATTTATTACAAAATTATTCTCAATGGACAATGATAAATGGATAGTGCACTATGTGTATGATTATTGCACACATTATGGCTCACTGTTTAGTTGCTAGAGGTTACAGCAAATGATTTATGCTTGTTAATTGGTTGCTAGAGATTACTGTACAGTATTACTGCTCACTGATTGGTTGCTAGAGGTTACAGCACATCATCTCCTCACCGCAGGGGGGCATGATGTACATATGAATGCCGCCTTTATTTACATATCAATGCCGCCGGCCGCAGCTATTTCCTTATGAATGCTGCCGCTATTTACATATGAATTCCAGTTATTTATATGTAAACACATGATCTGCAGGTGAGTCATCTGTACACAACAATAAGGCAGAGCTGGGCATTAGTACCAGCACTTCACACTGAGATATTGGGACACAGCACAGGACTAAAACTTCAAAGGACAAGGGAATTTAAACTGGGATAGTTGGCAAGTATGAGACAGCTGCTTTGGGCCCCAAAACAATGACAGGGCCCAGGGCAGCTGCCCCTTTTGCCCTGCCTTAAAAACGGCCCTGCATAGAGTCTATGATAAAGCACTTGACATGGTCATAAGCCTAAAGGTGTCGCATTGGCCTGTTTAAAGAATTCTTGAGGGATAAGAATCGGCAATGTTTTTGAAACAAGTACACTAGTTTGGGTAAGATTGACATTTTAATTATATTGCTTAGGTGGGATAAATGTACCCAGGTATTTAAGGGCTGTTGTAGTCCATCTAAACTTAAAATTAGCTTTCAATGTTTCAATCTGTGATAGGGGAATAGCTACTCCCATTGCCTCAGATTTTGACATATTGATTTTTAGGTTGGAAAGTTTTCCATATTGGTCTAATTCTCTCAACAAGTTTGGTAAAGAAATATTTGGTTTGGTGAGTGAAAATAGAAGATCATCCGCATATGCAGATACCTTATAATGTGAACCTCCAATTTGTATCCCCGTAATGTCTGGGTTTTGCCGCACTTTACAAAGAAATGGCTCTAGTGATAATGCAAATAAAAGAGGTGATAGCGGGTACCCTTGACGGGTTCCATTCGTGATTGAAACCGTATCTGATAAGTGTCCATTTATTTTAATTTGGGCTGTTGGTTTCGAATATACACTCGAAATCCAACCGATCATCCTCTCCCCTAACCCCACATATCGTAAGACCGTGAACATAAATGGCCAATCCACTCGGTCAAACGCCTTCTCGGCATCCGTACCCAGGAATACAGATGGGGTGTCAGAAATGTCAGCTAGATGGATAAAGTTCAATACCTTTATGGTATTATCTCGGGCTTCCCGAGTTGGTATGAAGCCCACCTGGTCAGCATGGATTAGGTCCGTCAGATGTGGTTGTATTCGTGTAGCTATAATTTTGGTAAATAATTTCAAATCCACATTTAGTAAAGAAATTGGACGATAACTTCCACATACTGAGGGGTCCTTATCTTCCTTAGGTATAACCGTAATATATGCTTTCAGAGCTTCATTCTGACACCTCATCTCCTGTCCTAGGGCGTTAAATGTTTGTACCATCTGCTTGCCCAGTTGAGGTAGGAATAGTTTGTAGTATTTATAGGTGAACCCATCCGGGCCTGGTGATTTACCAGGTTTGGATATGTTGATTGCCTTTTGTAATTCTTCTAACGTAATAGGTGCGTCTAATTCCTCTTTCATCTGTTCTGTTAACTGTGAAATCCCTGACGATGAGATATATTCCTCCATCTTCTGTTGCAAATGCTGTCTCGCGTGTAGGTTATATAGGGTTTGGTAATACTTCTGAAAAGTAGATGCTATCTGTGTAGGGCTGTGTACCTTTCTATTCTTTGCATCTACAATACAGGGTATATATGAGTGTACACGTTGTTCTCGTAGGGCCCTAGCTAACAAACGTCCGCATTTATCTCCAGACTCATAGTAATATTTCCGACAATGCTGCATTGCTACCTTGGCTTTGTATTGGAGTAAAGAGGTCACTTGTCTACGAAGATTACTAAGTTCAGTCTCCACAGTCCTATTAGTTTTCTGTTTATGTTTAGTCTCTAAGTTCTTAATCTCCGTCAGTATTTTGGTCAGTTCTGCTTCCCTGGTCTTTTTAATTCTAGCGCCCTGCTTAATGAGAATCCCACTTATTACAGCTTTATGCGCTTCCCAAATAGTCCCTATGTCCACTTCTGGTGTAGTATTGTATTGAAAGTAATACTGTAGCTCTTTAATCACCTCTTCAGTTACTGACTTGTTGTCTAATAGACTCTCATTTAGTCGCCACTGTCCTCTGTTAGTTCTCGGATATTCTGTCACCTTCCAAGTCAGAGTAACCGGGGCATGGTCTGACCATGTAATGTTCCCTATATCTACTGCTTTAACTGCTGGTAGCATGTGATATGGAATAATAAATAAATCAATCCGGGAATAAACCTTATGTGGAGAGGAATAAAAGGTATAGTCCCTTTCCTCCGGATGGAACAGTCTCCAAGCGTCTATCAGTTGATGTTCATGCAGTGCCCATAGAACTTGTTTACGGCATCCTCTAGTAATCGAGGAGCTGCCCATTGATGTGTCTACTTTAGGTTCTAGCGCCAGATTAAAATTCCCCTCCCAGCATTAGTTTACCTTCCGTGAATTCCATGAGGTTATCAAGAGTAGAGCAGATGAACTGATCTTGACTACAATTTGGTACGTATACTGTTGCAAATGTTACCTTTATCCCCCCAATCGTACCTTTAAGGAACAAGAATCTGCCCTCTTCATCTGCTCTCATATCCTGTATACTCCACGGGACTCATCTGGAGATCAGGATTGAGACCCCTCTAGTCTTAGAATTCTTATTTGCAGCATGATATACTGATGTATATAGACTATTCTTTAAAACTGGTACCTTGCCTTCCTTAAAGTGTGTTTCCTGGATATATGCTACATCAGAATGTGACCGTCTTAGGTCTTGAAGGAGCATCCTGCGTTTCTCAGGTACATTGAGACCTTTAACATTCATTGACGTAATTTTCAATGATTCCATTCTCCCTATAGGTGTCCCACAAAAAAAAAAAAAAAGAAAAATACGAAAACCCCCCATAAAATTATATTGCTATATGAAAAAATGTCCCCTCCCCTCTACCCCCCCCCCCCCCCCCCCCCAAGGGGCAGATAGGAGAGGGGAAATGGGCTCCATACCTCCAAGCCCAAATACATTGGTCTTCATTGGCTTTTCCAGGTTTACTTAGATCTGGACTCTAGGGCGCAAATCAACCCCAGTGACCAGTTAACTCAGAGCCTCTACGTACAGTATCATCATTAGTTCTACTGAAACATCAAAAAAAATAAAAAAAAAGAGAGAGAGAGGGAAACCCCCCCCCCCCCCCCCGCCCCCCCCCCCACATCACACCAACCCTAAAAAAAAAAAAAACAAGCATTCAAACACCAAAAAGAAATAAAAGAAAAGGTACATTGTATGTTACATATATAAATCTACACCGATATGTACATACAAGTGTAACTCACATCTAGGCAAACCCTCTAAATCCCCTCCAGTGTTCTTATTTATTAACCTAGGTATCTAATGTGTTATATAGGTCCTTCCCGTTATGGACATTCCTCTCCACGTCCAGGTTAGGACCAGAAGTACCCTTCTGTTATGGTACTTTCCAGTGATTAAGGTGTGCTGTATCTGTGCATATCTATATGCACAAGTACAAGCACACACCCATTCATATCCACCTCGTGTTCTGTCTATTTACAGTTAGCTAACATTTTAATTAGTGCTCTATGTTGTGATATCTCTAACAATTTGTGATACAAATAGTGCCAAAACAAAACAACAAAAAAAAAAAAAAGGAGAAAAGCCAAAGAAATTACGGAAAACAAGAAAAAGGATGAAAGCGCAACATTCAGTAGATACATTATTGCAATCTAATGTCCACTTTGGATTATGCTCTGGGTCAGTTCCTTCCTAGTTATTCCCTGCGTCACTTTGGTCTGTCTTCCCCGTCCTTGGGGGAGAGACGGACATACAATGAAGACCACAAAAAAAAAAAAGGGGGGGGTAGTAAAAGAGAAAAAAGAGAGAAGAAAAAAAAAAAAAAAAGGGGGAGAGAGAAAATTAAAAAAACAGAGAAAAAAGGGGGGGAGAAAAGGTGAAAAAAACAGGGAGAAAAATAGGGGGGGGGAAACGGGAGAGCAAGCAAAAAAAAAAAACAAAGGAAAAAGTTAAAAAATAAAAAACCGGGGTATGAACAAGTGTCCCCTTTCGGATATGTTATTGCAAACGGAAATCTCCATCTATATGTATGGCCCAGCTGTATCAATCGGTCCAATAAAGGCCGTAACATCGCCCTGCGTTGTAGGGTCGCCCTTGATAGGTCTGGCAGGATTTTAATATTAACTCCTTTAAAAATAATCGTTCCTATTTCCCAGGCCTTACGCACTATGTCCTCTTTATAGGTATCTCTGTTTAGGCGGCATATAATATCACGGGGCCTATTCAGTTCTATTGATCTAGGGCCACTTACCCTATGTACCCGGTCAATTTCTGTTGGATCCCGGTCCCCCCTGTTCAGCACTTGGTGGAATAAGTCGGAGGTTATGGCCCTCAAATCTACCGGGCCTGTAGTCTCAGGGAGGCCACGAATCCGTACATTCTGCCTACGGCTCCGGTCTTCCAAATTTTCCATCTGTAATTGAGTTTCCATTGAACTTTCTCTCTGTAATGCCTGCGCTTGCTCTACTGCTGCCAGCAGCTCTTCCACCACTAGGATCGCTGTCTCTCCTCCTGTTACTCGCTCCGAGAGCTACTGGATGTCGGAGTGAACTCCCTGCAGTTCTTGTTGGTATGTCTCCGACACTCGTAGGATCAGTGCCTCAATGTCTGCCCTCGTAGGGAGGGCCTCTATGTCTGCCCTCGTGGGGAGCGCCCGGATGAGTTCCCTGATCTCCAAATCCTCTGGCCGGTCAGTATGCTTCTCTGTTTGTTTCTCCTCAGAGGGGGGATTACGTGCTCGGGCAGCCACACATCCGGCACGTTGGTCTGAGGCTCCCCAGTTCGGGGGAAAGGGTTACCTCCATCTCCGTCTCAATCAGAGCCTCTGTATCTTTGCCCTTATCCATGCTTCCCTCTGTTCCCTCCGTTCCTTTAATCCCCAGGGCAGCTGCCCCTTTTGCCCTGCCTTAAAAACGGCCGTGCATAGAGTCTATGATAAAGCACTTGAAGGCAGCCCAGTGGAGATTAGAAGCAGAACTCTGTGAAGGCTGGGGGAGAAAGCACAAAGCGCCACTCGAAGTGCAGTATTTCAAACAATTTATTGAGGCAAAGGATGTATTGTACTCACAAAAGTATGTGTAAAATAGGCATGTCAGAAATAAAACACAAGCCGTCCAGGAGGGAGTCTATAAGGGGCAGAGCGTGGAAGCCGTGGAGCTGGTTGCGCTGGTGGATGTCAGCGTTTCCTGGTCCTCAGTCGCAAGGGATGCGGGGGATGACTTCACTTCCAGTCGGACGGTGTGTCACTTTGCAGGCAACGCATTTGCGTAGCATGCGCTCCTTCTTCAGGCCTGAAGAAGGAGTGCATGTTCCGTAAATGCGATCTGTAATAATCCAAATCCTCACTCTTTAGCTACCGCATGTGGAGGGATTATTGGTGTTTACATTTATTTGGAAGGATATACACAAGCTTTACACTAACAGAGCTTGTCTTGGGCTTGTATAGGGCTTGTCTAGGCTGCCCAACTAACGCATTTCACCCATAGGGCTTAGCCAAATGTTCACTAAACCCCATGGGTGAAACATATTAGAGAGGAGTTTCTGAATGAGGGATGTCAATGTCAAGCTTGAGGTTATCCTTTCCAGTAATTGTCAACACCAGTAATCCCTCCGGTGTGCATCGGCTTTCTCTTTAACACTTGGTCTGTGAGCGGAGACAGTTCGTACATCCTCCGACTCCTGGGTTTAAAGTGGCAGTGAGGAGAAGCGGAGCAGAGAATTTTATGTTCAAGCACCAACTCTTCAACTGTTATAAAGGGGCAGTCCCCTCAGGTAATGATTCTCTTTCATAAGGAAGAAGACAGGTTAGCTTCCAATGGGGTTTTTAGGTTAATGCTGGGCTGACATTTCTGCTCTGACAGGGAGAGAATACAACTAAAACTAGCTCTAATAAGGAAGGCTGCACTAATAACAACTTAAAGTATATGTAAACCCTTACCTTGTAAAACAGCCCATGCTATCCTTGATTTTCTGAGTGCTCTCCCCCACATAATACAATCCGCATGGACATTTGAAAATATAAATTGCATACAGTGCCTTGAAAAATTATTCATACCCCTTGAAATTTTTCAAATTTTGTCATATTGCAATCAAAAACAAAAATGTATTTTATTGGGATTTTATGTGATAGACCAACACAAAGTGGCACATAATTGTGAAGTGGAAGGAAAATGATAAATGGTTTTCTAAATTTTTTACAATTAAATATGTGAAAAGTGTGGCGTGCATTTGTATTCACCCCCACCTGGAGTCAATACTTTGTAGAACCACCTTTTGCTGCAATTACAGCTGCAACTCTTTTTGGGGATGTCTCTACCAGCTTTGCACATCTAGAGAGTGAAATTTTTGCCCATTCTTCTTTGCAAAATAGCTCAAGCTCTGTCAGATTGTATGGAGAGCATCTGTGAACAGTAATTTTCAAGTCTTGCCACAGATTCTCAATTGGATTTAGGTCTGGACTTTAACTTGGCCATTCTAACACATGAATATGCTTTGATCTAACTCATTCCATTGTAGCTCTGGCTGTATGTTTAGGGTCATTGTCCTGCTGGAAGGTGAACCTCTGCCCCAATCTCAAGTCTTTTGCAGATTCTAACAGGCTTTCTTCTAAGATTGCCCTGTATTTGGCTCCATCCATCTTCCCATAAACTCTGACCAGCTTCCCTGTCCCTGCTGAAGAAAAGCATCCTCACAACATGATCATGTAACCACCATGTTTCTCGGTGGGGATGGTGTGTTCAGAGTGATGTGCAGTGTTAGTTTTCTGCCACACCTAGCATTTTGCTTTTAGGCCAAAAAGTTCAATTTTGGTCTCATCTGACCAGAGCACCTTCCTCCACATGTTTGATGTGCCCCCCCCCCCCACATGTCTTCTAGCAAACTGCAAACAGGACTTCTTTTAGCTTTCTTCTTGCCACTCTTCCATAAAGGCCGGATTTGTGGAGTGCACGACTAATAGTTGTCCTGTGGACAGATTCTCCCACCTGAGCTGTGGATCTCTGCAGCTCCTCCAGAGTTACCATGGGCCTCTTGGCTGCTTCTCTGATTAATGCTCTCCTTGCCTGGCCTGTCAGTTTAGGTGGACGGTCATGTCTTGGTAGGTTTGCAGTTGTGCCATACTCTTTCCATTTTCGGGTGATGGATTAAACAGTGCTCCATGAGATAGTCAAAGCTTGGGATATTTTTTTTATAACCTAACCCTGCTTTAAACTTCTCCACAACTTTATGCTATCCCTGACCTGTCTGAAGTGTTTTTTGGCCTTCATGATGCTGTTTGTTCACTAAGGTTCTCTTACAAACCTCTGAGGGCTTCACAGAGCAGTTGTATTTATACTGAGATTAAATTACACACAGGTGGACTCCATTTACTAATTAGGTGACTTCTGAAGGCAATTGGTTCCACTAGATTTTAGTTAGGGGAATCAGAGTAAAGGGGGCTGAATACAAATGCACTCCACACTTTTCACATATTTATTTGTAAAAATTTTGAAAGACATTTATCTTTTTTCTTCCACTTCACAACTTTGTTCTAACATGACATGTGTAAAATTTCAAGGGGTATGAATACTTTTTCAAGGCACTGTATATACTCTGACATGTATAAAATCCCTTAATGTCAATAGATTTTCCTCACTGGGGATGTGTAAATGAAGTGCCCTTGATTATACTGCTGTAATTTTCGCAGTATAAGCAGTGGAAGGAGCCATTTTTCTTAGGACGTTCTTGCTCTCAAAGTCTGACTTAATAATCATATCTCTAATGGTCCATCACCACCGATAGGATGGTAACGGAAGGGATTAAAACTCCTAAACATCAGTGAAAGCTTCTCTAAGAATTCTCCAATGTAACAGACTTTTCATGGTGCAGCTCTACTTTAAACAGTTCCCTTTTCTGTCACAAGATGGGGATGGTGAGTATGCTGACCTCCCAAACTGCTATAGAGCACAAATAATGCTGGGAACTGTAGTTTCTGGGCTGCATCCAACACACTGTACTGGCCGAGGTTGGATCTACAAGGAGGGGGAGTTAAGAGAGGACATATAAAAACAAAACCATGGGAAACAGCAGGCTCTTGGCTCCAGTCTGCAGTCTGCCGGAAGAGGGAGAGAGGTCTAGTTGCATTTCCTGCTGTCACTCAGTCCAGGGAGGGGTTTTACCTTGTGCTATCATTCAAGTTTCCTTGACTCCTGTCCAAGAACCTCTAGAGAGGAAGCACTGGGGCATCACATGCTGATCACCGGCTAGCCCACTGTCCAACTGCTAAGCTGCTTGAGAAACACAGTGACAGATGGTACCAGGTCAGCAGCACAGTAACCATCAAAGGAGACCCAAGAGAAGCCTGCACCATATTCAGGGTGATCCACCACCCACCCTCTGGGCTAGGCAACACTCGCCATATCCTGCGCCAGTTCTGCTGCACAGTGACCACCATAGGGGATCCAAGGTGGTTTCTATAATGTCCAGTGGGACCCACCATCCACTTTCTGGGTCACCCAGTGTACTCTATTCAAGAAACCAGACTGCTTGCCATCTTCCAAGCTGCCATCAGTAACACAGCACACCATAGTCATTGCACCAGCCAAATTCTGTCATCCTTTGAGCTGCCACGTGAGATCAGCATACTCCATTCAGTAGAGGGGCCCCTCCACCGTCACCATCTGTCAACTTGATCCAAGGAGCTGGTGTGAGGGTCCCTGACCCACTTTAGTGGCGTTTTGTTGCAGAAGACATACTCTAAACAAGGTTAAGTCTCGATCACATATCCTCCAGTCCATTAAGCCGCTCAACTGTCCTTCAGTCCTGCCTGGCTCATCCATAGCCCTCTATCTTGGCTATACATCCTCTCAGTCAATTCCCATGCACCCCAACTCTCAGTGCATAATTGACTACTTCTACCCCTACTTTGTGGGTAGGGTGATTGACACTTATCAAGGGTGCCAATGGCCCCAAAAGAAGCCAGCAAGCAACTAACAACATTAATGACTAAACAGTTTATTATCCAGTTTAGCCATTGAAAACTGTTTCCACTTGTAGTCAAAAGCCTAGGCTTAGGTTATCTGCCATAGGTACACCAGGCAACACATACTCCTGCTACATCAACTATTCTGTTGCCATACACTTGTGGGGAAAGCTATGACATATGCTGTTCGGGTCACAATATGCTTCTTCTTTTTGCGCATTTCCTATGTGTTGCACAGGTTTTCATAGTTAGTAAGGTTGAATAAAGACACCAGTCCATCCAGTTCAACCTGAGAGAGTGTTTACAATTGTATCTCATTAAGATGCTCATCTAATATATTATTATTTATTTAAGGTGCCATCAATTTTATGCAGCGCCCCACACATACGTCGCACACTACCCTCAAGGAGCCCACAATCCACATTCATATTCTAGGGACAATTGTGGACAGAAGCCAATTAACCTACCAGCATGTCTTTGGAGTGTGGGAGGAAACCGGAGTGCCCACGCAGGCACAGGGAGAACATGCAAACACCAGGCAGGTAGTGTCGTGGTTGGGATTCAAACCTGTGACCCTTTTTACTGCTAGGTGAGAGTGCTGCCCACTACACCACTGTGCCACCCTAAATATTGTACTGCTATATTCTGTGCATATGCTTCGAAAAAAATAATATACACTGTTATCCACTATATCAGGGGTCTTCAAACTATGGTCCTCCAGTTGTTCAGAAACTACAATTCCCATCATGCCTAGTTATGTCTGTGAATGTCAGAGTTTTACAATGCCTCATGGGACGCATAGTTCCGCAACAGCTGGAGGGCCGTAGTTTGAGGATCCCTGCACTATACGGTCTTGAATTTGATTTCAAGGTGATCTTCAGGCCCTGCAAAATTGCAAGATCCATGTTGGCTAAAGGAGTACAACCTGAGGTGTCGGAGGGGTTATAAGGCTTTTTGAAGTCAGGGAATGAACAGATGACCTAATACTATCAGCAGCTCCTATGAGTGTAGTGCTACAAGAGGAAGGAGGAAGAAAGTAGAAGAGATCATGGAACTGGATAGGTAAAGAATAGAGGGAAGGGGGATGACTGTTTTACCCTGAGATAAGATGTACACGTTCACATAAATGTCACCAGATGAAGATAAAAATAATAAATGGGAAAATACAAAATGTCTTTGTGACTTTGTATAGCTGATGATCCTGATAAAAAAAAAGCTGTAAAGCAATTGTCAAGCAAATAAAATTAATGTTAGTCAGTGAAGGGACATACTGTATGTTGGAAGGGACAATGTGTTAGAGAATCTCGAACCATTAATTTCTAAATGATGACACTGATATTACTTATTGTTTATCCAGCGATATCAGCCAGAGGGAAAGTAAGTGCTTGAAAATGAAAGTAGTGGCCTGATTATTACAGAGGTCATAACTCTCTAAAGCATTGTTGTGGGTTGTATGATTTATATAGCAGAAACTCCTTGTGTAGTGTAGTACTCTGCAATGTGTGACATGGCAGTGCCTACTCACAAGACATAGTAAATATGTGTCACAGAAGTAACATCTTCACAAAGTACATTTACAAACTTCAAGGATTAGGCTAGAAAAAAAAAAAAATAATACAATGTGCAAAGTAAAATATGACTTTAAAAGCCACACATACATTTTAAACCATATAACTAATGAAAATCCTAAAGGATACGTTCACCTTTAGCAATATGTTACAACCTACACCAGTGGCGGTGCGTCCATAGAGGGCGCAGGAGCGCCACCCCCACTCTCCTGCGCTGCTCTATCACCAATAGATAGATTCATGCATTGCATGAATCTATCTATTGTCGCCGCTGCCATCCCCTATTCAGGTGTCCGGCTACTTATCGGGCACCGGGCATCTGAATTACAGCTGCAGGGTTTCTTTCTAGGCTTACCGATAGGTAGAAGTCCCAAAAAAGGGTTTACACAGTGCAATTGTTGGCCAACCGAGCGTCTGATTTTTGTCAAAAAGGGCGTGTGCCAGGATCTTGTCTTTTCTGTCCCATTATTTAATGAACAAATGTGGCATTTGACCAACTAAAGATTTATTCCGTTTTATCCTCATAGAGAAAATAAAGATTAGCACTCCATCAAGCAATATGTCAGACATTCTCTGTGTGCAGTAATATACACTTCTACTGTAAAGTTAACCATTAGGCAGCATGACTGCTTACATCTCCTTCACTCTTCTATGGTTGTGTATGCCTACCCTTAGAGATGTATTAAATAACAGAAAAAGATCCAAAAATGTGCAGTTACCCATAAAAAACACAAACTGACTTTTAGGCCTCATACACACAGACGTTTTAAAAAAACGAGCTGTAAAGCTAGTATCGGCCCCAGGAAAAAAACGGCATTAAAAACGTGATTTTATTCGCGTTTTGCATTGGCGTCAATGCGCATTTAACCGCGCTAGCTTTCAGCCGCGTTTCTTTGCCTCTATTCAAAATCAATGGTTCCCTATGGTAGCCCATTGATTTGAATAGAAGTCGCACCAGAAGTCGGATCAAGATGTGTGCTTAGAATCTTGAAGGGGAAACCCGCCAAGATGTAAAAGAAAATTTTGTGTGAGGTTCCCCCCAAGACGATACAAGACCCTTCGTTCTGGTAAGGATCTTAAGGGGAACCCCCAAGCCCAAAAAAATGGCGTGGGGGTCCCCCCAAGATCCATACCAGACTAGACATGGGAGCCGTCAAAAAATTTTTTTTGTTTCGTTACGTTTCGTATAAAAAAAAAAAATTGTAATTCGTGTACGAAATTTAATTCGGATTCGTACGAAATACGAATCGTTAATTTTGATAACGAACATTGACACTCTACGAATAATAACGAATTATCCGAAAACATATTAACGTTACATAACACAAGTCTATTGTCTATTGTTCACCAATCACTCAGAGGAAGTACGAAATACGAAATTTCGTTTACGAATACGAAATTTCATTTACAAATACGAAATTTTGCTTACGAATACGAAATTTCGTATTTCGTACTTCCTCTGAGTGATTGGTAGACAATAGACTTGTGTTATGTAACGTTAATACGTTTTCGGATAATTCGTTATTATTCGTAGAGTGTCGATATTCGTTATACTGAATCTCAAACTCATCCGAATCATTTGTTATATCCGCTATAATTTCTTTCCTATTAGTTGAAATAAGTTGTTTGGTAGTTTGGATTCAGATAATTTGGATCCGAAATTCGTAAACGAAATTTCGTATTTCGTACAGAATTCGTATTCGTAAAAATGTGTAATTCGGATTCGTACGAATGTACGAATTTCGAAAAATTTGTACGAATTTCCGATTCGTACGAAACTAATCGCACATGTCTATACCAGACCCTTATCTGAGCACGCAGCCCGGCAGGTCAGGAAAGGAGGGGATGAGCGACCCCCCTCCTGGACCATACCAGGCCACATTCCCTCAACATGGGGGGTTGGGGTGCTCTGTAAGTATGATTGGGTGTTCATTTTTCCATCCCTTTTCCCTCCTCCTCTTATAGACAGACCCACATCAATATTCTCCAACTTATAGTAATCTTTAATATTTTTATAGACTCCTATCTTACATCTGCTCCTGAAGAGTGGGGGTAGCCATGAAACGCGTTGAGATATTACATGCCCCCTTGTTTATTTTTCAAGATTGTTACTTATATTATAGTGACTACGCTTTACTGGAGTGTACCTACTCAATCAAGATTATGTTTTTTACTGTGGAGACACACATTAATGAGTTTGGTATTTTTATCCAAAAATGTTTACAATATGAACTAATATGTTACTATGTTACTATATTATCATGTTACTATATATTCTGTATGAAATAAAGCATATGTATTATATTTCTTTGTCATGCAATTATACTATTATGTAACATATGTAGTTTTACCAATTACCCACCAGACACACTTTTGTTGTGTCATCTCCCTGGCTGCATGCTTCATATAAAGTCCCAAACTTTCCCCATATTTTTATTTTTTTATTTTGTACATATATTTGTGCACTGAAGTTTATTCTATGCCAGTGGTGCAGATCAAGCTCTCTGCAGATCAAATGTATGAATGTAAAAAATACTGCAGTATGGCCACTAGATGGAACAGATGAGCACACTTTTTTCTGATGATACTCAGCACCATCTGGTGGCCATAAAGTGGTATCTTCACCATTCACGCATTTGATCCGCAGAGAACATGACATTTTGTCCCATTCGCACAGAAAGAATTTACATCCAATTCGGATGGATGAACAGCTTTGCAAGTCTTTTATAAAGACACCCCTTAGAATATTAACCACTTGCTTACTGGGCACTTAAACCCCCCTCCTATCCAGACCAATTTTCAGCTTTCAGGGCTGTCGCACTTTGAATGACAATTGTGCGGTCATACAACACTGTACCCAAATGAAATGTGTATCATTTTTTTCCCCCAAGTAGAGTTTTCTTTTGGTGGTATTTGATCACCTCTGCGATTTTTATTTTTTGTTATAAGAATTTAAAATGGGTAATTTTTGTCCGTCATTGATGTACGCTAATGAGCAGCAGTGATGGGCACCGATAGGTGGCAGTGATGGGCACTGATGGGTGGCAGTGATGGGCACTGATGGGTGGCAGTGATAGGCAGCACTTTTAGGTGGCACTGATTGGCGGCACTTGTGGGCATTGATAGGTGGCATCGATAGGTGGCACTTGTGGGCATTGATAGGTGGCACTTATGGGCATTGACAGGTGGCACTTGTGGGCATTGACAGGTGGCACTTGTGGGTATTGACAGGTGGCACTTGTGGGCATTGACAGGTGGCAGACATGAGGCATAATTGCCTCTGACTTTTCGGGACCGATGTCCCTTTAATATTAGCCGGTGATCGGCTTTTTTTTTTTCTCCTCCGCTGTCAGCGTGAGGAGAAAAAAAACGATCACCAAGCTTTTGTTTTGATCATGTGATCAGCTGTCATTGGCTGACAGCTGATCACATGGTAAGGGGTCGAGACCCGCCCCTTACTAGGATCGCTGATCACCCAAGTCTCAGTGACTCGTGATCACAGCGCACGCAGGGAGCATGCACAGAGGAGGCCGTCATATGATGGCCTCCCGGGAATTGAGATCCGCACTGTGGCCGTCATTCAGCCATAGCACGGATGTCAAGTGGTTAAAAAAGGTGGAGTTTCATTTACTAAAAAACAGTGCTATAGAAACTGAAGCTGTGACCCATACTAACCAATGAAATGTCAGTTTAATAGTGCAGGTTATGTAATAAAATAAACATTTGATTGACTGGTCATCATTAACTTTTAAGAGTTCTGTATTACATAAAGTGGTGCCATACTGTACCCCATAGCAGCAATCATTTTTAGCCAAGCTGGGTCAATGTAACTGAGTAAAAAATGGCTAAACCTGGAATTCAGCTTTAATGTATCAAATTTGCCAAAAAATACGTGAAATTAGCCTTTAAATCAGAAGAGGTGTGATTAAATCGGCATGTATAAATGGTCCTTTGTGTAATACTTTCAGAACAAACCATTAACTAAAATAGATGTATGATGCTTTTAATATCATATGCCAGTTCTGCTGTCATAAAATTAGATCTATAGTATAAAACATTTCTGCCGAAAATAATTTTAATGATATATTTTGATGAAGGTAATTTGCATGTTTCTGTAAATCACATATTTTAACATTTCTTTTCATCGGATTGTAGAAATATTATAAAATGGTTTATTCATAAGGAACACTAGCTGGGGCTCTGATCGCTAAATATATCCTTGTCTTGCCATCATTACTGTAGCTGTGGGAGGAAGGTTTTCATCAACAATGATCAATTCCTGTTACTTTTGAAAACAAAAGAAAAATCAACAAACAATTATATACTGCGCTGCATAAAATTAGATATAGTTTATTGCTAATAAGCAAATTATTATACAAAAGGAAACTGAATGCATATAATTACTCCTTTCTAGGTGTGTTCTGCTTAGTACAATGTGCACCACTGTGGTCAAGCTAAGCGTTTTCTGAAGGCATTAAATAGGCTTATCCAACGGCAATGTGCAGCTTCTGGAGAATAAGCATAATGGAGGGGTCTGTACAGTAACATCTGATCAGTTTCTGTATTTAAAGGAAGGTTAAAGTGGAATGATAGGCAAGATAAAAAAAATGACATACAGCGCATTATGCATTCTTCCGGGAGCATTACTGAAACACTTTTTTTTCCATTTAACGCAGTGTTATTACCTGTTGATCCTGCAAGTAGATCCATTCTTTTTCCTCTTTTTTTTTTTACCAGAGTGACAATGCTGTTCGTTCTACAGTGAAATTGCACATCAGCGTTGTCACCCTCTGGACAGGGTAATGTTAGTTTCCATATAATTGTAAAATGCGCTCTAATGCCCTGTACACACGATCGGACATTGATTGGACATTCCGACAACAAAATCCATGGATTTTTTCCAATGGATGTTGGCTCAAACTTGTCTTGCATACACACGGTCACACAAATCTTGTCAGAAAATCCGAATGTCAAGAACGCAGTGACGTACAACACGTACGACGAGCCAAGAAAAATTAGGTTCAATAGCCAGTGTAGCTCTTCTGCTTGATTATGAGCATGCGTGTACACATGATCGGAATTTACGTGAACGGATTTTGTTGTCGGAAAATTTGAGAACCAGATCTCAAATTTTGTGCGACGGAAATTCCGATGGAAACTGTCCGATGGAGCCTACACACGCTCCGATCGCACATTTTACGTCAGAAAGTCAGACCGTGTGTATGCGGCATTATGCCTCGTACACACGATCGGACTTTCCGCCAACAAAACCGCAGAATTTTGTCCGAAGGGTGTTGGCTCAAATTTGTCTGGCATAAACACGGTCACACAAATGTTGGACAACAATTACGAATGTAGTGACGTACTACATCATTCTTCAGCACTTTAGCGCCACCCTTTGGGCTCCTTCTACTAATTTTGTGTTAGTAGAAGTTTGGTGAGTGTTGATTCACGCTTTTCTTGCGCTCTAATGCCCTGTACACACGATCGGACATTGATTGGACATTCCGACAACAAAATCCATGGATTGTTTCCGATGGATGTTGGCTCAAACTTGTCTTGCATACACATGGTCACACAAATCTTGTCGGAAAATCCGAACGTCAAGAGTGCGGTGACGTACAACACGTACGACGAGCCGAGAAAAATTAGGTTCAATAGCTAGTGTAGCTCTTCTGCTTGAATATGAGCATGCGTGTACACATGATCGGAATTTACGTGAACGGATTTTGTTGTCGGAAAGTTTGAGAACCAGATCTCAAATTTTGTGCGATGGAAACTGTCCGATGGAGCCTACACACGGTCGGAATTTCCAACAACAAGCTCCGATAGCACATTTTACGTCAGAAAGTCAGACCGTGTGTATGCGGCTCGGACTTTCCGCCAACAAAACCGTGGAATTTTGTCCGAAGGGTGTTGGCTCAAATTTGTCTTGCATAAACACGGTCACACAAATGTTGGACAACAATTACGAATGTAGTGACGTACTATGTCATTCTTCAGCTCTTTAGCGCCACCCTTTGGGCTCCTTCTACAAATTTTGTGTTAGTAGAAGTTTGGTGAGTGTTGATTCACGCTTTTCTTTTCGTGTTTTTTATTTTGTGATTTTCAGTTCGTTTCTGAACGGCCGTTCATCTACCAGATATGTTGCGGAATCGGAGAACATAACGTGTTATTTATTATTGGCCTTGGAGCTATTTCTTTGACATTTTTTTTTGGTTGAATAATGATTTTGTATATGTTCTATATTTTTGGATGCATAGAATGCACATTTTGGTTAAGTTATATTGGCAGATAGCATGTCAAATTTTTTTGTTTTAATGCACAATAAAAAAAATTGTGGAGAATAATACTTGGCTATGTGTTTTACTTCAAATGACAGTTTGGGAGTAGGCAGTTACATTTTAAAAAATACAATGGGACACCAATATAGTTGTATCTTTGTTCTTTAAAAACTACGAGATAATGGTTTTGTGTTAACTTGCACAAATAAAAAAATAAAAAAAAACATAATAATATTATTCTTGATATCACTCGAAAAAAAAAGCCTTTGAATATTCATTTGCAAAAACTTCATTAATATCCATCATACTATCTTATCAGATACACAGTCCCAACATTAATCCTCTGTGTGTCTGCTGCACACTTCATCTAATTGTTAAATAGACAATATTAAAGTCAGAACAAAGAAATGTTGCAACTCTCCACCTAACACCATGGCCCATTAGTTAAAATTATGCACACACATGGCCCATGGGCACAACACTAGTTGAACGAGTAACTTGATCCTCTGTTCATGAAGGGATATTGGACAAGAGATTTGCTCAACTGAGCAGTATCAATCCTGTTTGTATTCCTGGGGAGTAGTCATTGTTGTATTTAGGTTTTGTGCTGCCCTATGCCTAACTAAACGAATGCACCCCCTAATTTAAATACAACACACGCCTTCCTGTCAAGGCAACATCTCTTCCTGTTTAAGATCCGCCCTATCATCTGTAAACCACACCCCTTCCTCTTTAGGCTCCACCTTTTCCTCTTAGAGCTCCACTCCTTCCTCTATGTACATTAGCACACACAATAAAAATACCATTCACTCCATACTTCCATCAATCACTCCATCACAAAACTGACAGCCACCAGTGCAGCCTATCAAAGGCCACAACTGCAGCCTCATCAGTGGCCACCAGTGCTGCCTCATCAGGGGCCACCAGCGCATTGGGATTTGAAATGCTTGCGCCTCATCCCAGTCCCCTTCTTTCTGCAAACAGACAAAAATGCTTTTGATTGATCAAATTGGTCACATGGCAGCGATAATCAATTGAAAGTGCTCTAAGAATTAAGTCTCTAAGAATTGCCATGCCACTGTGTATTATGCTCACTGAGGAAGACATCTAAATGTTTTTTGAATTTGTTAACACTTTTGTGCCGCGTACACACGATCGGAATTCTCGACGGAAAAGCCTTGGATGTATTTTCCGACAGAATTCCGCTCAAGCTTGTGTTGCCTACACATGGTCACACCAAATTCCGACCGTCAAGAACACAGTGACAACACTACGACGAGCCGTGAAAATTAAGTTAAATTCTTCCGAGCATGCGTCAAAATTGTTTCCGAGCATGCGTCGGAATTTTGCGCGTCTGAATTGCCACAGACGATCAAAATTTCCGATAGAAACTTTTTCCGTCGGAAAATTGAGAACATGCGCTCAATCTTTTGCTGCCCGAAATTCCGCCAGCAAAAGTCTTATGGAGCATACACATGGTCGCATTTTCCAACCAAAAGCTCACATCGGTCTTTTGCTGGTGGAATCGTGTGTACGCGGCATTCGATGATACCATTACCTGGGAAAGAGTTTCAAATTTTTACTGCTCTGACAGTAAAGAACCCCTTATGCAATTTAATTTTAAACCTCCTTGCGTCCCATATAACATTTTCACTGCGTTTCTTCCTAAGGGACATTAGAGTAAGCAGTTTATTACAGTTACTGCAGTCACATTTGATATATTCATACAGAGTAAACAAGTGTAATTTTTGTAATTGTTCCTCCTCAATATTTGAGGTCTTCCAACCCCGTTTAATTTTTTTGTCCTTCACTGAACTTTTTCTAGTTCCAGGACACCCTTCCTGAAGATTGGCAACCAAAACTGAATTGCAGGCTGAAGATGTAGCTAAACCAGTGTTTTGTAAAGTGGTAGAATTATGGATTTATCTCTCAAATATTAGTTTTATGCTAGCTTTGTGAGCTGCAGCTTGGTGATCTACAAATCTTTTTCCATCACAGATTCTCCCAGATAAATCCCTTCTAATAAGTATTTTGCATACATATTTTTTGCACCCAAGAGCATAACTGTTACAACTCTGTTCAGCTGCATTGCTTGTTTCCAACCTCTTGTATCCAAAGCTCTGTCTGCCCGCCTACAGCACAGGATTTTCTTTTGACTCTTCTCACTGTTCAGCCCTGGTTTTCCAATGTGCTTTTGATGCTTAATATAATTTATAAACAAGTTTAACAGTATTGGCCCCAAGGTAGAGCCCCACCACTCACAACCTTAGACTATCTTTAGAATGAGTAATTAATCGCTATTCTCTGGACACGTTTCCAGAATTTCTTCAAGACCAAAATGTCCTTAATTTGTACATGAAACATTTATGAAGTAGAGGTAGATTATGAAAATACTTTAGCAAAATCCATTTCAGAAAACCTTTTTAGCAGATGGGATGGGATTTCCTAAAGGGCTAGGGGTGGAGTGAGGTAAAGTCTATGAAGGTACCCCCCCTTCCTATAACAAAAGCTATTTATTCCAGGAAGGGTGACCCTTCAGGAACCAGTAAAGAATCCAATGAATCCGGACAGGTGCATTCCGAAAAATCATCCATCTTCAATGAAGATATAAAAGCACCATTTTACAGCAAGAAGACACTGTGGGTATAGAGTAAAAGTTGACATATGTCTTGCTCTGTAGAATTCTGCTTACTCATGACTTCCACCACTCACAACCTTAGACTATCTTTAGAATGAGTAATTAATCGCTATTCTCTGGACACGTCAACCTTTCCTCTTTACCCACAGTGCCTTCTTGCTGTATTATAGTGCTTTTATACCTTCAATAAAGATGGATGATGTTTGTGAAGCTTTCCGGAATTCCTGTATTCTTTACTGTTCACAGCCAGATGATCTGAGCTAGGGCCTGAGTGTGTGAGGGGATTGTGGCGGTAGGCCCATTTGGAGCAAAAGCATATTTCCCTTCAGGAACTTCTTCACAACCATACTGTTCCTCACAAAAAAACAAGAGAGCTTGTGTCAAAGTAGAAACCCCCTTCTTTTCCAGTTTATCTGCTACAAAATTGAGATTGTAGACCAGGTAGTCCAGACAATGTCCCTCCTCCATGGCACCAAACTCCAACACTGCCATTGAAGGCAGAGGGGGAGAAATGCATACTGTATGTGTCAGCCATAAGGCAACTGCCGCACATGAAGAGGACCACTGATTTCCCAAAGAGCGCAACCTCTCCATCTACCTAAGAGGGCTCACAAGCAAGGAAAGGGCATAGCTCCCGTTTCCCAAATGATAGCCACTGCATGACCAGCTCAAGTTAGGCCACACTAGGATCCCCCTAAAGAGAGAGACAGAAATACTGTGCGCAAAAGTGGGAAAAATCACAGTCCCACTATATGTCCTCCCTCCAAGGGGAGAAGCAGCCACATGGCAGAGGAAAGGAGGGAGACCCTTTACAACACCCCAACCTATGTTGTCATGGAGTCAGCAACAGATGTTAATCCTTCGATTTACTTGGATCAATTTCTGGCCAGGGCGGTGGTTGAAAACAATGAAAACAGCATGAAAACAGCATTATATGTAGCCAGAGCCGATCGGCCCTATAGGCACACTATGCAAGCTGCTTAGGGCCCCGCCGCTGTGGGGGGGGCCCCAAGACCCAGCATCCCCCCCTGCACCTCTGGCTGGCCGTTTAGAGTGCAGTGAGGAGAGGTGGGAGGAGGTGGAAGTCGGCGATCGGCAGCTCTATGGTGCCTGAGTGGGCGGCGGGATCTCCCGGGGGTTTGTAGTATTGTCAGTGTATACAGTGGAGAAGAGAAGGGAGGGGCCTCTGACCCAGGCAGGTATCAGTTTCACTTTCACTCTGCTTGAACACTGTTGCTGATGCCCGGGTCAGAGGCCCCTCCCCTCTCCGCTGTATACATTCGGAGATAGAACTACTAGCCCCAGAGAGATACCCCTGCCTGTGAACACCATATAGCTGCCGATCGCCGCCTCCCACCTCCACCAGCCAGGTACAGGGAAACCTCTGCAAGGGGGGAGTCAGCTGTTTGGGGGCCCAAATGTAAGAGGGGGCTCTCTGGGGACACTAATGTAAGAGGGGGGCTCTCTGGGGACACTAATGTAAGGACGGGGCCCTCTGGGGACACTGATGTAAGGACAGGGCCCTCTGGGTACACTAATGTAAAGACGGGGCCCTCTGGGGACACTGATGTAAGAGGGGGCCCCCTGGGGACACTAATGTCAGAGGGGGGGGGGGGCTCTCTGGGGACCCTGTGTAAGGAGGGGCTCTATGGGGACACTAATGTAAGAGGGAAGGCTCTCTTGGGACACTAATGTAAGGGGAGGCTCTCTTGGGACCATGGTGTAAGGGGGGCTCTCTGGGGACCCTGGTGTAAGGGGGGCTCTCTGGGGACCCTGATGTAAGGAGGGGCTCTCTAGGGAGCCTGGTGTAAGGGGGGCTCTCTGGGGACCCTGATGTTAGAAGGGGCTCTCTGAGGACCCTGATGTAAGGAGGGGCTCTCTGGGGAGCCTGGTGTAAGGGGAGGCTCTCTGGGGACCCTGGTGTAAGTGGAGGCTCTCTGAGGACCCTGATGTAAGGGAAGGCTCTCTGGGGACCCTGGTGTAGGGGGATACCCTCTGGGGACCCTGATTTAAGTAGTGAGGCTCACTGGGGACCCTGATGTAAGGAGGGGCTCTCTGAAGACACTGATGTAAGGGGGGCTCTCTGGGGACCCTGATGTAAGGAGGGGCTTTCTGGGGACCCTGATGTCAGGGGAGGCTCTCTGGGAAACCTAATGTAGGGGGAGGCTCTCTGGGGACCCTAATGTAGGGGGAGGCTCTCTAGGGACCCTGATGTAAAGGGGGGCTCTCTGGGGACCCTGATGTAGGGGAAGGCTCTCTGGGGACCCTGATGTAAAGGGGGGGCTCTCTGGGGACCCTGATGTAAGGGGGGCTCTCTGGGGAACCTGATGTGAGGGGAGGCTTTATGGGGACCCTAATGTAGGGGGAGGCTCTCTAGGGACCCTGGTGTAAGGGGGGCTCTCTAGGGGACCCTACTGTAGGGGAAGGCTCTCTAGGGACCCTGACGTGGGAGGGACTCTCTAAAGGACACTGATTTAAGGGGGGCTGTCTGGGGACCCTTGTGTAAGGGGGGCTCTCTGGGGACCTTGGTGTAAGGGGGGGTCTCTGAGGACCCTGATGTAAGGGGGGCTCTCTGGGGACCTCATTCCGTTCTATATTGTTGTACTTATTCTTTGACTGTTTTGTTTAAAGGAGGGAGGATTGTTTTGGGAGCACTGAAGTGTCAGGTGTGACTGTGTGGCAATGGCAAATGGTTTACATAGCTCACGGCATCACGGGTCAAGTAGAGGGCCCCTTAGCAGAATTTTGCTTAGGGCCCCAGGGAGGTCAGGATCGGCACTGTATGTAGCTGATAGATGGTGTTTAAGGCACGTCCCTATTTAGGAATGTGTGTTCTAGTTTGACGTAGGTGGCCTCTTGCAAAATATTTGTCCACTCTGTCTAAACTATGGACTTCATTGTCTTTGAAAGAATGCCTCCTATCCTTAACCATCTCATCTCCAGAAGGTTTTACCCTCTTCATGACCAGGGCATTTTTTGCTATTCAGCACCGTGCTACTTTAACTGGTAATTGCGTAACTGTACGCAAATTAAATTCACATCATTTTTTTCACATGAATAGAGCTTTCTTTTGGTGGTATTTGATCACCACTTGATATTTTATTTTTTGTGATATAAACGCAAAAAACATTTTGAGTTTTAGGCCAAAATGCATTTTGCTACATGTCTTTGGTAAAAAAAAATACCCTATAAGTGTTTATTAATTAGTTTGTGTGAAAGTTATAGCTCCTACAAACTATGATATACGGTATATATATATATTTCAAAACTCATCAATTGTGATCCTGACATCTCATTTCTTGAGGCCCCTAAAATGCTAGGATAGTACAAATACCCCCAAATTACCCCTTTTTGGAACGTAGACAGTCTTAGGCATTTGGTAAGAGACATGGCAAGTTTTTTGAAGTTGTAATTTTTTGTCACAATCTTTTTGAAATAGAAGAAATTGAATAAAATATGTTTTTCCAAATTTTTATTTTATCACGTGATCACCAGGCCACGGATACCAAGATCTGCAATCAGGACAGCAGTCATGGGAGTGGTGCGCTGTGCACGCCTAACCCAGAGCAGGCTGGATGACACACATGTACGTGATCCAGCCTATAAACAAAAAAAGTCAGTGCTACTACCCATACATCACATAGAAAGCAGAGCTCCTGGGTGCTCGATCCACAGTCGTTGGCTGAGTAGAGAAATGAAGAAAAGATGATCCACACTCTTGCTCTTTAATAATATAGTATTTATTAAAGAGGAAGTAAAGCCTCCTCACAAAAAAAAAAAAAAAAAAACGGAACCTGCGAGGCAAAGGCATAATGAGCTAGTATGCATAGCATACTAGCTCATTATGAATAACTTACCTGACAACGAAGCCCCCGAAGCGGTCCTCATCCATGACCTTCTCCGGCGCCATCAATACCGGAGTGACTTCCGGGTCTCGCCGCTCCAGCGCTGTGATTCGCTGGAGCGGCGATGACATCACTCCCGCGCATGCGCACGAAAGCAGCATATCGCCGTGAACTCGGCATGCGCAGTGCGCCTGCACGCCGCTGTCTACGGCGCATGCACCGTAGACAGCGTTGCCTCTTTTTTTCTAAATATCTCCAAAACCATGTAGGTTTAGGAGATATTTATTGGACCTACAGGTAAGCCTTAATCTAGGCTTACCTGTAGGCCAAAGTGGTTTGTAAAGGTTTACAACCACTTTAACAAGCCACAGTGACCAAACGCAAATAAGAAAGGTTGACGCGTTTCAGCCTACAAGGCCTTAGTCATGACCGCCTGCAGTAAAAGTACTGTGGGTGACTGGCAAGGGGTAATGTGTATTAGTATATAGATAGGAAAGTATATCATATTTACTTGTCCTAAATTTATTTTTAAATTTCTTCAGAGACTTTCTGATTTCCAGGCCTATGCAAATGATGTCATACATCCCAGGGGAGCAGGGATTTCTCAGCTTAGCACACGTTACTGCCTGCATACCTGATCTAAGGGCAGATGGAGTCCAGGAAGTAAATGATACATGAATCATCTGCCCTTACTCAAGATGGCCAGAAATGCTGAGGGTTGTTTTTCAAAGTGATTTCTCAGCAAAATAAAGCAAGTAGACATGGATGGAAGGGTACGTTTTGCTTTGAATATTAAAAAAAGTGGTGCTCAGATGCAGTGTAGTTGTGCTTTAAGGTATAGGAAAACTGTTGATACTGACCTGCTGAGTTCCTATGTTGTAAATCTTCTAGTGTGCATAGAAAGAAGACTTGTAGCTTTTTAAAGGTACTCAACTGCTGTTGAAGCTGCTATTGAACTCAGGGACTTTACAGTTCAATATACAGCTATCTACCGTATTTATCGGTGTATAACACGCACATTCATTTTAAGAGGGAAGTTTCAGGAAAAAATAAATAATTTTAAATAAGGAACTTTGAAGCAAAATAAGGGTCAGTGCCCATCTGCAGCCTCACTATTGCCTTCAATGCAGCCTGATCAATGCCCATCTGCAGCCTCACAAGTGCTATCAATGCAGCCTCATCAGTCCACATCAATGCAGCCTCACCGTTGCCATCAATGCAGCAGCCTCACCATTGCCATTAATGCAGCAGCCTCGCCATTGCCATCAATGCAGCAGCCTCGCCATTGCCATCAATGCAGCAGCCTCACCATTGCCATCAATGCAGCAGCCTCGCCATTGCCATCAATGCAGCAGCCTCGCCATTGCCATCAATGCAGCAGCCTCACCATTGCCATCAATGCCTAGAGGGGACAGGGAGGGGGGGTGGGATGAGTGCCGACAGATTACATACAGTGAGAATCTCCTATGATAGACAGAACAGTGGTCCAATGGTGGCCCAGGAGCAGTGTTGATAACCTACCAGATTGAAATTTACTGACACAACACCCAAAATTTACTGGCAAAGCCAAGTTTTTACTGGCATTTCCAAAAGTTACAAAATTAAAGATGTAAGTGCAAATTTTAGTATTTAGGCTACAAATAAGAACAATATGCAATTAGCAATGTGATTTAAGGCAAAAAGCATATTTCTTATTTTATTCTCACTATAGTAAGTAAGTGGCTCAGAGACAGGACTCAGGGGCAGGAAATTAGAATGGGCGACACACGCCCATGAAATGGACTCTCACAGTGTCACTCACAGCAATGTACAGCAGCACAGATCACTGGCACGTCCCATCCTGATTCACAGTGCCAGTCTCTCTCCATGCCAGGTAGTTCTCTCAGTCCCCTCCAGTCAAAACAGCACTGACAGTCCTGCTCGTGGCTTGCCCTGCCCCTGTCCCACAGACCTGCACACAAGGCTCTGTTTGCTCCGCTTGGCTCCCTAACAACATGACATCACACGACACGCTCAGGCACCATCTCCGCCAGACCTGCCCCCCCGGTACCACCTGAACACACTGCAGCAGGCACTTGGATGATCCTGGCCGGCTCTGGACCAGAGCTGCGTATGCCCAGTTCCGAACCAAGCACCACAGCCATATTTTTTACTGGCAGCTTTTTTCTCTTACTGGCATTTTCTGGCAGGAGAAAAGTGCCCGTTTTTTACTGGCTGCCAGTAAAAATACTGACGGTTGGCAACACTGCCCAGGAGATGTGACTTCCTATTACAGAGGCCGCCAAGTAAACAGGAGATTCTCACTGTATGTAATCTGATGGCGCTCGTCTCGCCCCCTCCCTGTCCCCTCCGAGGCAGCTAAAATTGAAGTATAACATGCACACGCTATTTGCACCCGATTTTCATGGTGAAAAAGTGAGTGTTGTACACTAATAAATACAGTACTTTTTTTCTGGAGGCTCCTCTTTATTTAATTGTACGGCTTAATCATAACTCAGAGTATAAAGCATCCAATGTGATCCAGAGGTTTACGTTGCCTTCATATATTTTATATATTTTTATAGAGCAGCACAAACTCTAAATATAATGGCTTGGTAATCAGCCATAGAAATGTACACTATCTATAAAACATTCCTTTATAGAGGGAGAAACGGCACTGCGATAACTATTACATTATAAGAGATAGATCTTCCAATTTCATTCATAGTCACCCAGATCACGTAACATTCTGTCACAGCTTCACTAAACAAAGATGAGAGCACAGATGCTGGTTTTATGTTTACCAGTCTGTGCATGACACATCTTCCCATATATGTTATGTACTGCGACAGAAAACGAATTATAATTCATATTTATTAGCACATCACACCAGCCCAGTGTCAGCATTCACAGTCTGAAAAGGGCAAGGTTCCTTTATTCTGTCATGGATGCAAGGCAGTCTTTGGGGACACCAGTGTGCATTGTGTGGAAAATGAGAATAAAAAACGAATTCCACCCAAAACTGTTATTCAAGTCTTATTGAAGGTTGGTTGGATGAATCAATTACCAGCTATGCAGACTAGAATACTTCATGCTTTAAAGCAGCGTTCCACCCATAAAATTAACTTTGCATTGTTCCGCAACATTAAACCCAATAAACAACATTTGGAAAAAAAAAATGTTTTATACTCACGTTTTCATGTCTGTTGCTAAGGGGTGCCTTGGAATCTGCCTCTTCCTCTCCCTGGCGCTTGACGTCATTTGCCTATTCTGTACTTGTACTCAAGCAAATACTCCCATACCTAAAACCGATAGCTTTACGGTGCAATTTGAGCCCATACAAAATGAATGAGCTCACTGCATAGAATTGCATATGATTTGAACCGGAGGTTTCCCGCACCGCTCCTGTGTGAACCCAGGCTTGTCATAGTGACTTCAGACTGGGTTCACATAGGAGCGGTGAGGGGAAACCGCATGTGATTCGGACAGGATTTGCACCGCATTTCTGTTCAAATCACATGCAATTCCTTGCAGTGCGATTTAGCCCAATTATTTTGTATGGGCTCAAATCGCACTGCACCGCACAGTATTGGTAATTGGTATCGGCAAGCACTTGAGAAAAAGTATTGGTACTTGTACTCGCTGTTAAAAAAACAGGTATCGTTGCATCCCTAGCATGTCACTACACACTGTCATTTGTATGTTTGCATTAGGAGGGACATGCTGAGCCCCCGCACATTCCACCAGGCCAGTGTACCTCTGTTACCTCACTGCCAGTAATAGAATGGGGTTCCGCCGAGTATCTAGCATGGATCTCATGCGTGCTTTCACTTAACTCTCCAGTACCTCTTGACCAGACCATAGATTTTTGTAATGTGGGTTTGGATCCGGTTGCTATTGGATAGTGACTGTTAAGGAGGGAGCCAGAACATCAACCCCCTCAATACCAGAGGACCTGTCACCTTACCAGGTACCAGGCCAAATCACTGGCTGCTTGTGTCTTGAACTTGTACATGGTTACATGAACTTGTACATGGTTACCCCTAGCAACTACACTCCTCTTCTTCTCTTGCTGAGTTAAATCTTTTGTAGTGATGTTACTTCATACCCGCAGTGCTGTTATTTTGGCCCTGTTTTTTTGTATATGGCAGAACGCACATGCTAATAACTGAATAACTTCAGACCATGGTCAGAATGGTTAATCTAACTTTACTGGAGAGATGCAGCATAACAGTTCAATATGAACAACGTCCTTTCCCTAAAATAATTTAGTGGCCCAGGCATACATGCAGTGAGAGTCCATAAAGGGCATTGTCCATGGCTTGGCTGTTTTCCAAAAACCTTGGTATTTAACAGTAGTTCCAATGACTGTGCTCACAGGTGATGTTGGAACTCCCTGGACCGACCGCAACCCGCCTTTCTGGACCTCAGCCATCCCCCTTTTTATAGCACAGGTGGTCTGGCTAGGACCAAAAGCCTGGGAATTGAGCAAGAAACACTTAACCCTTTCCCCAACAAGGGCCAGCCACTGGCCCATTAAACCATACATACGTCAACCTGCCTATAAGTGCACCACTGTTCAGACCAGGCCCCAAAGTAAGCTGGCTTAAGTCTACAAATTAAGCGCCAGGTGCTATACAAACACATCCCAGGGATACCCCGCTCAGAAAATGTACATATACCTAAATCCCAGGGGTATAGACACACTCTGGGACATTTTCTTTCTTATCAGTTGTAGCAGAGAGTTACTATGGGACTTTTCAACACCATTTATACTTTTCACTGTTTATGCAGTTCTTTATCAATGCTGTGCATATCAGGTTAACTTGGTCCAGTTTTATTGTGGTCTAGGTTAACTGCCATATTATAGTGTTCACATCAGTTACTTTACTGCAGATTCTTTACCTGTTCATAAATTACGTACTGCCATTTACGTTGCCTTTTTGACAATATGGTTAATACTTAAATACTTTAAAACCTACTAGCCTGGCGTTCTTTTCCTATATTGTTGTGGGTACTGTTTCAATATCTGAGCTAATATAGCAGCAAGCTATCATATAACCAGTTGTTTCAGAGGGGACTAAACCGTTCACAGAATCGTGGCAGAGAACAGAGAGACTGTCATACTAAGTGACTCCTTTGGGGGTAAGCACTACACTAGACAAAACAACAAAAAACATTTGAAATTGTGCAATGTTTTTAAGTTCAGCAAGGCACCACAATAAAAGCACTCACTGGCATCCTTTTAGTTAGTTAGGAGTTAGTTTAGGTCATGGCTGCTAAGGACTTCACAATATCTACGCAGATATCCATCCACTGTTCAGCGAGCCAAGGCTACCACTGTTCCAATATAATTTTTCATGTGACTTTATACTTCACTACGTTTAAAATCAGAGACCACAAATGACTAGATGTTCTAAAACCATTCCCATAAAATGTATCAAAAACTTTTGTTTAGTTTTGTCCTGAAGGGTTATCAACCCTGCCAATTTTTGTTGCTGTTTTTGTTCCTGTTGGAGAGATGCATTCTTTCTATTTGTCCTGGGACTGAAAAGGAGTAAAAATACTAAATTTTGGCTGTCACTAGAACAGGAATAGGGGGGAGATTTTGCAATGGGGACACCTGTTCTGGTGACAATTGTTTAAGGAGAATTTCCCTCATTTTGCAAAAAATTTCCATACACATTATGATGTTTCTAAGGAACAAAAAGTGAAGGGGAAACTTCCAGATAGGACAAAAAAATTGCAAATAAGGGTTTTAACCATTTTTTACTATAGCTAAAATGAAAAAAAAAAAGGTTTGGGGTTTAATAAACTATCCACATCTGTGGTTTCAAGCGCATTATTTTGTGAAGTCCATCAAGCACAGGTTAAGATTACATGATAAAAGCCTTCTCATCTCTACTATGGAGTAATCTTTTCATGTACAGTTAATGGAAAAGAAGCACTTTCAAGTCTGATGGTTTATCACTAGATGATGAGGTTCCTCTATATGTAGCCACATGAAAGTCTAGGTCACAAGAGTGACATATGAAATGCTACAGAATCTCGAATCTCGCTAGTGATACCTCTCTGGTTTGGGCACTGGAGAAGGTGAGGTTAGCAACTTTATCTTTCTCTCTCTCTGCCAAGTTGTTGGCAGTGACACTATTATTATTGTGACACAGGTCTAAGGTTAATCAAAGAGCACTTTACATTTACATCAATAAAAAATGATTTCTGATTGGTCGTTACGGTTACTGCACTTTGCACATCATCATTTTCTTTGCCTGAATGAGTGAGGCAGCCACACGTCTAACATCTTCATCATACATTAGCACTAAGTGAAGGGCAAGCAGCATATCACATGTGTCAAAGTGACAGAAGTCGATGTTTGTTTATTAGGTTAATGACCCAGCACTGCGAACCTGCAAACCTAGAAAAATACCATTCCAGGTTTAACGTCCTAATATCTTCATATTACATTAAACAGACACTTTGGGGATCTGGATTTATCACATTCCTTTACGATATTATAGTTTTTAGGTCCACAGCCACTGAGAGCAATCTGCTTTATACTGCAGCAATAGACTTGGATTTTACTGTGACATCAAAATCTAAGTCTGCAATTATTCCTAACTTCTAGTCTAAAGTGCAGAATTAGTGTAATATGCGATGGGGCATGGCAACCAGACAAAACTTCTCTTTCACTTTCACTTCTCTTTCACATTGTAACTTGGGTGACCAAGATTTTATTTAACCAAATCTGTATGGAAAGAACGACTTACCTTGTGAAATGCCAGTTTGGCTACAAATGGTTTTAATAGTTGTTGAGTCTCGCATGCAGCCAATTAGTTTGGATTCCTTATCTGCATACCTCTTCTGGAGCAAGCAAATCAGCGTGACAGCCAGGCCACTAACTTTTTTAGAATGGAATGGCTTGAAGCAGAACTAAATGCATAATTTCAACTGTTTCTGAAAAATGTTATGCCGCGTACACATGACCGGACTTTTCGACGGACTTGGTCCAGCGGACTGAATCCTTCAGACAATTCGATCGTGTGTGGGCTCCAGCGGACTTTTTCTTCCCAAAAGTCTGGCGGACCTAGAAATAAAACTTGCTTCAAATCTTTCCGACAGACTCGTGTCCGGACGAAAAATCCGGTCGTCTGCGTGCTAGTCCGACAGACTAAAACCGACGCTAGGGAAGCTATTGGCTACTGGCTATGAACTTCCGTATTCTACGTCATCACGTTCAAATCCGTCTGCCTTTTGGAGTGATCGTGTGTGGCCAAGTCCGTTCGCTTGAAAGTCTGGCGGACCTCAACTGCAAAGTCTGTCGGGTTGTCCGCCGGACCAAGTCCTTCAAAAAGTCAGTTCGTGTGTACGCGGCATTACTTTCAAGGCATGCCATGAATGATAACTGTTATAGCTGCTTGTGCTCTCAACTCAACTATCCAGCCATCAAATGTTTAGTGTCGTAACTGATCCTACCTCTCCATAGGCTATCCCCATTCAGGCCTACCTCTTCAGTCTATCATGAATGCTGCTGTCAGACTCATCTACCTTACCAACCACTCAGTGTCTGACACCCCTCTCCGCCAATCCCTACACTGGCTCCCAATCGCGCAGCAAATTAAGTTCAAAATATTAACCACAACATACAAAGCCATTCAGGACTATCACCCAACCCATCCTCTCCGCTCCTCTCAAGACTCCTCCCATGCTTGTCTCCAGGATTTCTCCAGAGCCTCTCCCATCCTCTGGAACTCTCTACCTCAATCTGTCTGGCTATCTCTTACTCTAGCTGGCTTCAGGAGATCCCTGAAGACTCATCTCTTCAGGGAAGCCTATCACACCTCCAACTAAACTTTTGGCCCTATATAAATCCTGCATAATAATAACATGTGCAACACCATGGCAATTGCAGATCAAACAAAGGCTAAGATGACAGCCGGGTTTGGTTCTAGTTTAATTAAAGCCTTTATCAGAGGTTTCCATTAACCACTTGACACAGATTTGCGGCCTCATGAAAGTGGGTCTTTATCCATGTACCTATCTTTTTTTTGTGCACTAAATGAGAGCCCTGGGTCTTGTACTAACGATTGGGACCCGGGACTTCCGATTCCCAGTCACTTGATCCCTGTGATAGCCTCTGACTGGCTATCACAATGATCAGTCACTGAGCCCACCCCTGTGTTTTCTTTCTATTTTGAAGGGAGAAAAAGATACATTGTATCTTTTCTTTGCAGGAGAGAAAGATGTAAACAAACAAAGGTGTGTAAAAAAAAAAAAATAGATCAAGGTGTGACCTAGGTCAGTGTCAGTGTTTGTGCTAGGGTCAAGGTAAGGGTCAAAGGTCAGAGTCAGTATATTTTGGTAATATTTTTTTTTAAAAACATTCTTAAACTTAGTATCAGTGTCAGTTAGTGTAATGCCGCGTACACATGGTCGGAATTCTCGTCGGAAAAAGCTCTGATGGTTTTCCCGTCGGAATTCCGACGGAATTTCGCTCAAACTGTCTAGCCTACACGCGGTCACACCAAATTCCAACAGTCAATAACACCACGCCTTAAAAAACGTTCGACTGCACTATAAAAGGGAAGTTTAATGCTTCTGAGCATGCGTCAAATTGTTTCCGAGCATGCATCAGAATTTTGCGTGTCGGAATTGCATACACACGATCGGATTATCCGATAGAAAGGTTTTCCGTCTGAAAAATTAAGAACAGGCGCCTGGGGCAGCACAGCTGGGGGTATCCTGTCTCCATAGTGCACCCCCCCACCGCCGCGCCTGATCGTGATGGGCTGCACCGGCCGGTAATTGAGGCCCCGGCTTTACGGCCTTGTGCCGTCCTATGGTACCTTCTAGAATATGGCGCCCTCTTGTGGTGGCCGTTGGTATGACACCCAGCAATGCTAATGGAGCTGTTTTGTTTTCACTGACTGCCTATCTCCTTCACTTAGAACCCCCAAACATTATATATATTTATTTTTCTAACACCCTAGAGAATAAAATGGCGGTCGTTGCAATACTTTCTGTCACACCGTATTTGCGCAGCGGACTTACAAGCGCACTTTTTTGGGAAAAAATACTCTTTTTAATTAAAAAATAACACAACAGTAAAGTTTGCCCAATTTTTTTTATAATGTGAAAGATAGGTGACGTTTAAAAAAATCTACAGGTTGCATGTTTTGAGTTACAGAGGATGTCTAGGACTAGAATTATTGCTCTCGCTCTACCGATCACGGCAATACCTCACATGTGTGGTTTGAACACCGCTTTCAAATGCGGGCGCTACTCTTCTGCAAACAAGCTCAGCGGGACGGGCGCATTTAAAAATGTTTTTTTTCTTATTTATTTTAACTTTTAATTTTTTCACTGTTCTTTTGAAAAAAAAATTGTGTAACTTTTCTTCCTATTACAAGGAATGTAAACATCCCTTGTAATAGAAAAAAGCATGACAGGACCTCTTAAATATGAGATCTGGGGTCAAAAAGACCTCAGATCTCATATTTACACTAAAATGCAAAAAAAAAAAAAAAATTGCCATTTGAAAAAAAATAATAAAATGTCCCTTTTTAAGAGCTATGGGCAGAAGTGATGATTTGAAGTCGCTTCTGCCCTGCAATGACTTGGAGACAGGCGGGGGCCATCTTCCCCTCGCTCCATGTCGTTAAAAAAAAAAAAACCTGGCTCCTAACTTTTTTAGCTGGCTCCTAGATTCCAAGCAAATTTGTCAAGCCCTGGGTTACAGCACATCATCTCCTCACTGAATGCAAACCATGAACTGGGGAGGTGAGGGGACCATTAATGACACCCTCATGCATTGACTGTGATGTGCGTATTCACATACACCAAAATTCAGGTTGCTGTGGCACCATGTTTTTTTGAAGAAGGGTTCCACCTCCAATTTGCTTACCTTTACAGAACAGGTTGATGTTAGGCTGCATGACCACAGTTGTAAGCATGACTTTCAAGCATGCTGCTTTACACCCCCAGTGGGCAACATTCAGCAGAAGCGATGGTAGATATGACCTCAGGGGGACATGATATACATATGAATGCCGCCTCTATTTATATATCAATGCAGCGGTCCATGACTTTTTACATATTAATGCCGCCGCTATTTACATATCAATGCAGGTTATTTACATGTAAACACAGGGTCTTCAGGTGAGTCATCTGTACATGGCAATAGGGCAGAGCTAGGCAGCAGCAACAGAACTTTACACTGAGATATCAGGACACAACACGGGACTAAAACTTCAAGGGATAAGTGAATTTAAACTGGGATAGTTGGAAAGTATGAGACAGCTGCTATGGGCCCCACAACAATGATGGGGCCCAGGGCAGCTGCCCCATTTGCCCTGCCTTAAAAACAGTCCTGTGTACAGTACTGTCACAGAGCAGCGCTGTGGGCACTACACATCCAGCCCACATCGCTGCTGCAATCTCTCCCCCCCGATCGGTACAGAGAGGGGAGGGAGGAACCGGCGTCATGACGTGACGCCGGTCTGTTTACATGTGATCGCTCTGTCAATTGATGGAGTGATCACGTGTTAAACGGCCGCTATCAGCGCATGTTTACTGTGATCCTCTTGGATGTTCCCGAGTTCCCAGGGGGCGCGCGGGAGCAAGATTAACCACTTGCCGACCGCCCCCTGTATATATACGTCGGCAGAATGGCACGTACAGGCAGAACCACGTACCTGTACGTGCCATTCTTCCGGCGGGTGGGGGGTCCGATCGGACCCCCCCCGGCCGGCGGGGACGGTCGGGATCGCTTCAGGAGCGATCCGGGATGAGGGGACGGCCAGTGGTTTCTGGCCACCCCCTCGCGATCGCTCCTGGCCAATCAGATGCTTCCTCTGTCTGTGTCAATCAAAACACAGGCAGAGGAAGTGATGTCACGCTCGGTGCGCCGGTCTATGTGACCGGAACGCCGAGCTGTGAACGTCTAAAGGTTAGTGCACCAACAGTACACTGACACCAGTACACATAGGCACACAAAACACCCCCCCCCGTCACCCCCAGATCACCCCCCAGATCACCCCCTCCCCCCCCCAGTCACAGTGTCACTAATTGCAGTGATCATTTTTTTACTGATCACTGCATTTAGTGTCAGTGTGACTGTAATAACTGTCAGTGCAGTTAGTTTTAGGTCCAAGGTAGCCCCCTACCCCCCCCCCTAATAAAGGTTTGAACCCCTTGATTGCCATCCCCAGGTAACCCTTTCACCCCACTTTTGCCAGTGTCACTAAGCGATCGTTTTTCTGATCGCTGTATTAGTGTCACTGCTGTCGCTAGGTAACCATTTTTTTTTTTTTTAGGTAACCGCCATGTTTATATAGGTTCATAAATAGGTTTATAGGTCAGGTACCCCCATATTACAACCTAAATAAAGGTTTTAACCCCTTGATTGCCCCTAGAGTTAACCCTTTCACCAGTGATCACTGTATAACTGTCACTGTGACGCTGGTTAGCCAGTTAGTTATTTCGTTATTTAGGTTCCCCGTCAGGTTTTTATATAGCGTCAGGTACCCCCATATATTACCTAATAAAGGTTTTAACCCCCTGATTGCCCCTAGTTAACCCTTTCACCCCCTTTTGCCAGTGTCACTAAGCGATCGTTTTTCTGATCGCTGCATTAGTGTCGCTAGGTAAACATTTTTTTTTTTTTTAGGTAACCGCCATGTTTATATAGGTTCATAAATAGGTTTATAGGTCAGGTACCCCCATATTACAACCTAAATAAAGGTTTTAACCCCCTGATTGCCCCTAGAGTTAACCCTTTCACCAGTGATCACTGTATAACTGTCACTGGTGACGCTGGTTAGCCAGTTAGTTATTTCGTTATTTAGGTTCCCCGTCAGGTTTTTATATAGCGTCAGGTACCCCCATATATTACCTAATAAAGGTTTTAACCCCCTGATTGCCCCTAGTTAACCCTTTCACCCCCTTTTGCCAGTGTCACTAAGCGATCGTTTTTCTGATCGCTGCATTAGTGTCGCTAGGTAACCAGTTTTTTTTTTGTATTACTGTTACGGGTGACGCTGGTTAGTTAGCTTTATTTTTTATACTGTCAGGGCACCCGCCATTTATTACCCAATAACGGTTTAACCCCCTGATCGCCCGGCGGGTGATATCAATTAGGTTTTAGGGTCAAATAAGGTCTGCGTCGCCCCAGGTTAGTGCCAGTACCGCAAACACCCACGCGCAAAGCATACACCTCCCTTAGTGGTACAGTATCTGAACAGATCAATATCTGATCTGATCAGATCTATACTAGCGTCCCAGCAGTTTAGGGTTCCAAAAAAAAAAACGCATTGTTAGCGGGATCAGCCCAGATACCTGCTAGCACCTGCGTTTTCCCTCTCCGCCCAGCCCAGCCCACCCAAGTGCAGTATCGATCGATCACTGTCACTTACAAAACACTAAGCACACATAACTGCAGCGTTCGCAGAGTCAGGCCTGATCCCTGCGATCGCTAACATTTTTTTTGTGGTAGCGTTTTGATTCAGTCGCTTCAGTCAGGAGCTTTTTTACCTGTGAATCTCAGAAAAATAAAAAAAATAAAAATAGTTGTCGTTTTATTGTTCTCTCTCTCACTCTATTCTCTCTCTATTGTTGCTCTTTTTTTACTCCATTCTATTCTGCAATGTTTTATTATGTTTTATCATGTTTTATCATGCTTGCTTTTCAGGTATGTAATTTTGTTTACTGTGTTTTAGTGTTAAGCATTTTTTTGTTTTCAGGTGCGCCATTCAGTTGCAACGCGGATTTATTTATCTTGACAGCAACAGCGTTTGCTCCCACGATACATAAAGCCGCGACTCCAACGCTGTAGGAGGTGATTTCACCACCACAGTTAAAAAAAAGAGCATATATGCCGAAGCATGGGGGCAGCAGGGGGGGGGGGAGGAGCGATTGGCTCCTAATGCCACGTACATACGGTCGAAATTCCGACCGTGTGTACACGGCATAACTTTTGCGGGAGGATGCCCCCATGCATCGGCATATATAAATGGTGCATGTATGCCCATCATTAGAAGTGGGTGGATGAAGGGAGGTATTCTAATGGTGGGCATACCCACCAATCAATCTCTTTTTTTCGTTCAGCCAAGAGGCTGCATGAAAAAAAAAAAGATTACAATATATGTCCAGTATGTTGCTGGACTTTGAATGGTTATACCAGAATGATGCCTGCAGGTTTAGGTATCATCTTGGTATCATTCTTTTCAGCCAGTAAAAGCAATTCTAGCGGGTAATTAGCCTCTAGACTGCTTTTACAAGCAGTGGGAGGGAATGTCCCCCCTCCCGGATATAAACCGCGCCATTGGGAAATTGGGAAAGCATTTTATCACACCAATCTTGGTGTGGTCAGATGCTTTGAGGGCAGAGGAAAGATCTAGGGTCTAATAGACCCCAATTTTTTCAAAAAAAGAGTACCTGTCACTGCCTATTGCTATCATAGGGGATATTTACATTCCCTGAGATAACAATAAAAATCATAACAAAGAAAAAAAATGGAAGGAACAGTTTAAAAATAAAATAAAAAACCTAAATAAATAAAAAAAAAAAATAAAAAAAAAAAAAAAAAGCACCCCTGCCCCCCCTTCTCTTGCGCAAAGGCGTACACAAGCGTTGGTCTGGCGTCATATGTAAACAGCAATTGCACCATGCATGTGAGGTATCACCGCGAAGGTCAGATCGAGGGCAGTAATTTTAGCAGTAGACCTCCTCCGTGAATCTAATGTGGTATCATGTAAAGGCTTTTAAAGGCTTTTAAAAATGTATGTAGTTTGTCGCCACTGCGTGTTTGTGCGCAATTTTAAAGCATGTCGTGTTTGGTATCCATGTACTCGGCCTAAGATCATATTTTTTATTTCATCAAAAATTTGAGCAATATAGTGTGTTTTAGTGCATTAAAATAAAAAAAAGTGTATTTTTTTTCCACAAAAAATGCGTTTGAAAAATCGCTGCGCAAATACTGTGTGGAAAAAAAAAAAAATGCAACACCCACCATTTTAATCTGTAGGGCCTTTGCTTTAACATTATATATAGTGTTTGGGGGTTCAACGTAATTTTCTTGCAAAAAAAAAATATGTTTTCATGTAAACAAAAAGTGTTAGAAAGGGCTTTGTCTACAAGTGGTTAGAAGAGTGGGTGACGTGTGACATAGGCTTCTAAATGTTGTGCATAAAATGCCAGGACAGTTCAAACCCCCCCCAAATGACCCCATTTTGGAAAGTAGACACCCCAAGCTATTTGATGAGAGCAATGTTGAGCCCATTAAATATTTTTTTTTTTTGTCCCAAGAGATTGAATAATGAAAAAAAAAAAAATATATATTTTTTTTTTTACAAAAAGTTGTCACTAAATGATATATTGCTCAAACATGTCATGGGCATATGTGGAAATACACCCCAAAATACATTCTGTTGCTTCTCCTGAGTACGGGGATACCACATGTGTGGGACTTTTTGGGAGCCTAGCTGCGTACGGAACCCCAAAAACCAATCACCGCCTTCAGGCTTTCTAAGGGTGTAATTTTTTTATTTCACTTCTCACTGCCAATCACAGTTTCGGAGGCCATGGAATGCCCAGATGGCATAAAACCCCCCAAAATGACCCCATTTTGGAAAGTAGACACCCCAAGCTATTTGCTGAGAGGTATGGTGAGTATTTTGCAGATCTCGCTTTTTGTCACAAAGTTTTGAAAATTGAAAAAAAGAAAAAAAAAAAATTTTTTTTCTTTACTTTCTTCATTTTCAAAAACAAATGAGAGCTGTAAAATACTCACCATGCCTCTCAACAAATAGCTTGGGGTGTCTACTTTCCAAAATGGGGTCATTTGGGGGGGTTTTGTGCTATTTTGGCATTTTATGGCCTTCGAAACGGTGATAGGTAGTGAGGAGTGAAATCAAAAATTTGCACCCTTAGAAATCCTGAAGGCGGTGCTTGGGTTTCGGGGCCCCGTACGCGGCTAGGCTCCCAAAAAGTCCCACACATGTGGTATCCCCATACTCAGGAGAAGCAGCAAAATGTATTTTGGGGTGCAATTCCACATATAACTATGGCATGTGTGAGCAATATATCATTTAGTGACAACTTTTTGAAAAAAAAAAAAAAATCTTTTTTATTTTTGTCTTTATTCAATCACTTGGGACTAAAAAAAAAAATATTCAATGGGCTCAACATGCCTCTCAGCAAATAGCTTGGGGTGTCTACTTTCCAAAATGGGGTCATTTGGGGGGGTTTTGTACTTCTCTGCCATTTTAGCACCTCAAGAAATGAAATAGGCAGTCATAAATTAAAAGCGGTGTAAATTCCAGAAAATGTACTCTAGTTTGTAGACGCTATAACTTTTGCGCAAACCAATAAATATACGCTTATTGGCATTTTTTTTACTAAAGACATGTGGCTGAATACATTTTGGCCCAAATGTTTGACTAAAATTGAGTTTATTAGATTTTTTTTATAACAAAAAGTAGAAAATCTCTTTTTTTTTTTTTCAAAATTTTCGCTCTTTTTCCGTTTATATCGCAAAAAAAATAAAAATCACAGAGGCAATCAAATACCATCAAAAGAAAGCTCTATTTGTGGGAAGAAAAGGACGCAAATTTCGTTTGGTTACAAAATTGCATGACCGGGCAATTACCAGTTAAAGTAGTGCAGTGCGAAATTGAAAAAAGACCTCTGGTCCTTTGGCTGCCAAATGGTCCGGGGCTGAAGTGGTTAATATAAAAAAAAAAAAAAA
Source organism: Lithobates sylvaticus (assembly GCA_028564925.1). Lineage (NCBI taxonomy): Eukaryota > Metazoa > Chordata > Amphibia > Anura > Ranidae > Lithobates > Lithobates sylvaticus. The sequence goes on from CM053031.1 coordinate 233,831,406, forward strand.
TCAGGAGGTATCCATTACCATTTACCACCAAATGAAAGATAAAAAAAAACAACATACAGTATTTGATCTGGAGATTACTTTTAACCACTTCAATACAGGGCACTTATACACCCTTCCTGCCCAGACCAATTTTCGCCTTTTTTTAATCATTTTTTTTCACACAAATAGAGCTTTCTTTTGGTGGTATTAAATCACCACTGGGTTTTTTATTTTTTTCGACATAAGTAAAAAAAGTGCGAAAAGTTTGAAAAAGAAAAAACTTTTTTTTAATTTCTATAATAAAATTTAGCAAACTAAGTAATTGTTGTTCATACATTTGGGTAAAAACTTAAACTGCTACATATGTTTGGTAAAAATAACCCAGATAAGTGTATATTATTTGGTCTGTGTGAAAGTTCTAGAGTCTACAAGCTGTGGTGCAAATTATTGAAAAATGACCACACCTGATGCACTGACAGCCTATCTCATCTCTATCCTTTTTGGAAAGTAGACAGTCCAAGGTATTTAGTAAGAGGCATGTGAGTTTTTTGAAGTTGTAATTTTTTCCCACAATTCTTGGGAAAATTAAGAAATTATTATTTTATTTATATTTTTTTTACACAAAATTGTCATAACATCAAGTTATTTCTCACACACAGCATATGCATACTTTCAATTACACTCCAAAATACATTCAGCTACTCCTCCCAAGTACGACGATACCATGTGTGGAACTTTTTCACAGCCTGGCCACATATAGAGGTCCAACATGCAGCACAGTGTTGTAGTGGTTAGCACTTTCACCTAGCAGCAATAGGGTCGCTGGTTCAAATCCAGACCACAACACCATCTGCCCGAAGTTTGCATGTTCTCCCTGTGCCTGTTTGGGTCTCCTCCAGTTGGTAGGTACTGGTAGGTTAATTAGATCCTGTTGTAAAATTGGCCAAATATTTGTATGGTGTTTGTGTTTGTAAGCACGTCGGGACCCCTTGGGGAAAAGGACTGCACTATACCGCAGATGGGCTCCGGTGGCAAAAAGCACCCTAAGGCAATATAGTTTGCATAGGTAGCGCTATACACAGCCTGGCCACATAGAGAGGTCCACCATTGAAGTAGTACCTTCAGGCATTCTAGGAGCATTAATTACACATACAATTTCATTCCTTCCTATCACATTTTGAAGGTCCTGGAGCACCAGGACAGTGGAATTACCCACAAAATGACTCAATTTTGGAAAGCAAATACCCCAACGTATATTCTATGAGGCCTGGGCTGCAGATAGGCACTTGGGTACTCTGATGGGCTGGTGACAGGTACTCAGGTACTCTGATGGGCTGGTGACAGGTACTCGGGTACTCTGATGGGCTGGTGACAGTACCCGAGTACCTTTCACCAGCCCATCTGAGTACCCGAGTACTCAGATGGGCTGGTGACAGGTACTCGGGTACTCTGATGGGCTGGTGACGGGTACTCAGATGGGCTGGTGACAGTTACTCGGGTACTCAGATGGGCTGGTTACAGGTACTCGGGTACTCTGATGGGCTGGTGACAGGTACTCGGTTACTCAGATGGGCTGGTGACAGGTAGGCGGGTACTCTGATGGGCTGGTGACAGGTACTTGGGTACTCTGATGGGTTGGTGACAGGTACTTGGGTACTCAGATGGGCTGGTTACAGGTACATGGGTACTCTGATGGACTGGTGACAGGTACTCGGGCTGTGACAGGCACCTTGATGGGCTGGTGACAGGTGTTTTGATGGGTGGTGACAGGTCCTCTTTATTAGGGGGGAAATCAGTGTGTTTGGTGTACACTGTAGGCGGTAACGAGCTATTACCGCAATCTCGTCCTCACACACAGTGTGTGAGGAGGAGAGCCCGGTAACAGCTCGTTACCGTGGTTTGTTAACATTCTGTAACTGGCTGTGATTGGACACAGCCGGTCACGTGGTAAAGAGCCAATTTAATTTCATCAGGGATGGGCTGTGTCAGTGTGACAAGCCTCCTCTCTGATTTTTACTCCCACTGACCCCCAAGTCCAGTGGCGGTGCGTGCATAGAGGGCGCAGGAGCGCCGCCCCCACTCTCCTGCACCGCTCTATCACCAATAGATAGATTCATGCATTGCATGAATCTATCTATTGTCACCGCTGCCGCCCCCTATTCAGGTGTCCGGCCCCTTGTCGGGCGCTGGGCATCTGAATTACAGCGGGGGGGGGGGTGTTTTTGGAAGCGCCCTATTAGAGCTGTAAGCTCTAATAGGGGACCTGATTAGAGCGGTGGGCTCTAATAGGCTTCCATAAGTGTAAACAGCGGGCGCACTGCTGTGCGTTCGCTGATTACACAGTATTGTGTTAGAGAAGCGAATACATCGCTTCCCTAACACAGACCCGCCTCTCAGCCAATCAGGTTGCCGGGTCTGTTACCTGTCACCTGACTGGCTGAAGTCACAGGCGCTGTAGACAGTAGGAGCGTGGGAGAAGACATCGGACGATGAGGAGACACCGCTCGCCACCTGACGCCGTCACCAGCTGCACACCGAGACAAGGTAAGTGCAGAGGTCAGGCAGGGGGCACAGTGGCAGCACTTGAGGGGCACAGTGGCAGCACTCGAAGGGCACAGTGGCAGCACTTGAGGGGCACAGTGGCAGCACTTGAGGGGCACAGTGGCAGCACTTGAGGGGCACAGTGGCAGCGTTTGGAGCACAGTGGCAGCACTTGGGGCACAATGGCAGCACTTGGGGCACAGTGGCAGCGTTTGATGGGCACAGTGGCAGCGTTTGATGGGAACAGTGGCAGCATTTAATGGGCACAGTGGCAGTGTTTGATGGCACAGTGAGGCTGTTTGTTTGCGCCCCCCAAAAAAATTTTGAGCACCAGCCGCCACTGCCCAAGTCTATGGCATTGTTTACTCCCACCGATGCCAGGGCATTTTCTACTCCCACTGGCCACAGTCTGTCCCACCTAAAATTTTGAAGGGCAGTAAACTGGTTTAGAAAATTTGGGGACCCCTGCTCTAGGCTACCTATGGGCCACCTTATCTTTCCTTCTGGAAATTGTTGGGGTAAACTCAGCAGCGAAAATGAAGGGACGTAAAATCTGCCGAGACAGTCACAAGTCTCTCTGTGACTTAAAGCAGAACTCCAGAGAAAATCTAAATTCCAGCAGTACAAATGAGAGGGCCACTAATATAGTCTATCCTACACTTAAATGTAAGCCTGTGTCTGTCTAGCCACTGCGTTCCCATAGATTTACTTGGGCTGCCCGCATGCAAGTCCTGGTGGCTCTAGCCACATAAACAAATGGCCAATTCATGGTGTATGGGGTCAGTGCCAATGTGAATCAGGTCTAACTTTGTATATACAGTCTTTGTTTTACAAATAAAAAATGAACACATGATAAAAAAAATTCCAGAGCACTATGGGTTAGCTAAATACTCAGTGGAGCAGCTTGCTTTGCAGCTCTGTGATTCAACCTTACACCCGAGCACACTGAAAAAAAGTGAGTCACTCATGGCTCATCCATGCTCTCTAAACAAATGGCTACATTTAGCTGAAAAACAATCATGGTAATGATATGGAAAGGAGCCCAGTGTCTCCACCGACTGGCTGGATATAATTAATTGGCAATGCTTTATTTCAGACAACTGTACAATAGCAACACAGCATTGATTGTCTCAGAGTGCTGACCCTTTCTCTTTCAGTCTGGGTGCTACTGTGCAGAATGTTTCATGAGTCTGGAATCAAGACAGAATCAGAAGCTTCATTTTATTTTGAATATGTAATGAATGTGTGAATATATAATTTAGGTACATTTTTTAAATATATTTAGTAAATTCTTCTTTTCCTTTTGGAAATATCATTCTCCTATCCTATCTCTCTATCTTCAACCAGCATTATTTAAAAAAATAAAAAAAAACAGCAGCTACAAGACTTTACATATACAGTATCTCACAAAAGTGAGATACTGTATACCCTCACATTTTTGTAAATATTTTATTATATCTTTTCATGTGACAACACTGAAGAAATTACACTTTGCTACAATGTAAAGTAGTGAGTGTACAGCTTGTATAACAGTGTAAATTTGCTCTCCCCTCAAAATAACTCAAAACATAGCCATTAATGTCTAAACCTGGCAACAAAAGTGAGTACATCCCTAAGTGAAAATGTCCAAATTGGGTCCAAAGTGTAAATATTTTGTGTGGCCACCATTATTTTCCAGCACTGCCTTTACCCTCTTGGGTATGGAGTTCACCAGAGTTTCACAGGTTGCCACTGGTGTCCTCTTCCACTCCTCCATGACGACATCACAGAGCTGGTGGATGTTAGAGACCTTGTGCTCCTCCACCTTCCATTTGAGGATGCCCCACAGATACTCAATAGGGTTTAGTTCTGGAGACATGCTAGGCCAGTCCATCCCCTTTACCCTCAGCTTCTTTAGCAAGGCAGTGGTTGTCTTGGAGGTGTGTTTGGGGTCATTATCATGTTAGAATACTGCCCTGTGGCCCAGTTTCCAAAGGGAGGGGATCATGCTCTGCTTCAGTATGTCACAGTACATGTTGGCATTCATGGTTCCCTCAATGAACTGTAGCTCCCCAGTGCCGGCAGCACTCATGCAGCCCCAGACCATGACACTCCCACCACCATGCTTGACTGTAGGCAAGATGCACTTGTCTTTGTACTCCTCACCTGGTTGCCGTCACACACACGCTTGACACCAAATAAGTTTATCTTGGGCTCATCAGACCACAGGAAATGGTTCCAGTAATCCATGTCCTTAGTCTACTTGTTTTCAGCAAACTGTTTGTGGGCTCTCTTGTGCATCATCTTTAGAAGAGGCTTCCTTCTGGGATGACAGCCATGCAGACCATTTTGATGCAGTGTGCGGTGTATGGTCTGAGCACTGACAGGCTGACCCCCCACCCCGTCAACCTCTGCAGCAATGCTCTCCAATGCTCTTCCAATGCACTCATATGTCTTTTTCCCAAAGACAACCTCTGGATATGATGCTGAGCACATGCACTGAACTTCTTTGGTCGACCATGGCGAGGCCTTTTCTGAGTGGAACCTGTCCTGTTAAACCGCTGTATGGTCTTGGAAACAGTGCTGCAGCTCAGTTTCAGGGTCTTGACAATCTTCTTATAGCTTAGGCCATCTTTATGTAGAGTGACAATTCAGATCCTCAGAGTTCTTTGCGATGAGGTGCCATATTGAACTACCAGTGACTAAAATGAGAGAGTGAGAGCAATACAACCAAATATAACACACCTGCTCCCTTTTCACACCTCAGACCTTGTAACACTAACAAGTCACGTGACACCGGGGAGGAAAAATGGGTAATCGGGCCCAATTTGGACATTTTCACTTAGGAGTTTACTCCCTTTTTTTGCCAGCGGTTTAGACATTAATGGCTGTGTGTTGAGTTATTTTGAGGGGAGAGCAAATTGACACCGTTATACAAGCTGTACACTCACAACTTTACAATGCAAAGTGTAATTTCTTCAGTGTTGTCACATGAAAAGATATAATAAAATATTTACAAAAATGTGAGGGGTGTACTCACTTTTGTGAGATACTGTACTTTAAAGTGTATCTGTACACTTTGAAGTATATGAAAAGGGTTAAACCTTCTGTCAAGTTTTTATTGTTCACTAAATAGAATTATAAGAGAAAAAATGTAGCGCTAGAATAAACACACTTGTGTGAGAGTGAGTTATAACAAAATCCTGAAAGGTGTGTCACCCGAACACACGATAGAGGCATCAACAATAATGTGACATTACTTATTGTATGCCACTAAGGCTAGAAGAAGTAACATGTAACTATGTGACATATATAAGTGCTGAAAAACACCATAGCAAAAATAATATAATATAACGTCAATTCCTTATTGAGTAAGGCGCTGGGAGCAGCAAATCCTTCAAGGTATCGCAGGACCAGGAGAAAACTGAAAGAAGATGATAAATACACAGCTTGACTGATGACATAGGATAATAGGGGTACTCTTACCGAAATAGTTGGATACAGTTACCGTACTGTATTTGTATCAAAAAGGCTTGTGCGCTAGATCTCTTGCGCCAGCAGATGCCAGATCAGGTGAGCAGGAGCCGATGGAAAACTCTGCAGCAGGTGGACCCCGAACAGCAAATACCACAGCCAAACGACCTCTTGTGGACGGGTTGTAAGATCTCAAAGCAGTCCACTTAGTAAGATCCCAAAGAACCAAGGGAAAAAAGAGAAGAATGGAAGCAACTCCAATGGTGCAGGTCAAAAATGTTTAAAATGTATTCACATTGGCATGTGATAAATAAAATCTCGAATATAAAACAGGTCAGTAATGTGAAAGGTATGAGACAGCTGCTCCAACGCGTTTCGACACAAATAGGTCTTCTACTAGGGCATATCACTTTTTTTTCTCTTATATACCTTAAACTTTGTTTGTTTTATGTTATCTGCTTTTATTTATTGTATATCACGGTAGCGCAGTTTTTTCCCATTTTCGCATTAAATAGAATTGTTGGGACTTTATATGAGACAATGGGGGTTATTTACGAAAGGCAAATCCACTTTGCACTGCAAGTGCACTTGAAAGTGCAGCCGCTCTAAATCTAAGGGGTAGATCTGAAATGAGTGGAAGCTCTGCTGATTTTATCATCCAATCATGTGCAAGCTAAAATGCTGTTTTTTATTTTCCTTGCATGTCCCCCTCGGATCAACAGTGACTTTACTTCCAAATGCACTTTCTGTGCAAAGTGGATTTTCCTTTAGTAAATAACCCCCATTGACTGCTACAGAGTTTGTATGTCTCCATCCCTGAATCAAATAGAAAAAAAAGGGGAAAGGGGAATGGTGGGACTTTATATGAAGCACAACACCAGAACCAAATGAATCAAGTAGATACTATTTAATAGTGCACATGGATGCATGTGGGACTGTAAATAATATGTAATAAATAACAAAATAAATACATATAAATGTATATACATACATAAGTGTTCCTACATAGTAAATAATATATATTAAAACGTATTAAATGTAGCCCAGACTTGCATATAAACATGATTGATTGCACACATGATAATGTAAAACTGATTCAAATTTCTTCAAGGTAGTCTCATAGTAGACGCATGGTAGCTGTGACAATACATCGGTATATAGCTCTACGCACGTTTCGTGGATAACTTCCACTCATCGAGAGCAAATGCGATATAGGTATGTCTTGTATGTCTAATAAAATGTAAATACCAAATAATATAGTAACTAAAATAACAGGAAGAGGGGGAACAACAACTTAATCCCAACACTCTTACTTATAAGTAAGCTGCAGTATTCAACAACATGGGTAGTATTAGTAGCTGGAGGCACTATGGGAACATCATCCCCGGAAACTGAGGTGGCAATGACTGCGGCAGCACAGAGGTGAACAGAAAACAAGAAGTGAGCATCAATAGAAATGTCGTCCCCAATAAGTAACTGTGGTTGTAATAAGTGCTGAATAGGGGCCCATAGGGTTTCTGTGGAAAAATTGTAAATAAAGTGTATCAGCAAAGTGACTACACAATAAATAATTGGGGAAGATATAAAAGCCATTAACAAAGGGAAGCGAAACAGAGACCAGATCATGAGTGTACAATAGAAACAATCGTTCTTAGTGCCGGGATACAGGCACAAATAAATGTAAGCAAGGTATTTTATGTTTTATCCTCATTTTAAAATAAAAAGCAGAATAACGCTATTGGTGCTTCCTTATTTTTCTCATCCCATGTGCCAATTGTGCTGGAGAGGAGAGCACAGTCTGGAAATTTCCTGAATGAACACCAGGTTGCAAGATTGCACACTCAAGTGCATCTAGAACTTCTTTTTAGATAAAGAGGTCATGGCTATCTGGTGAGCAGGTCTTATTACTTGAGCACATTGGGTGTGATTAAAGTGGTGGGGGTAATCTACACTATTTGTCTGAATACATCACGAGTCATTTGCTTATTGCACTGAAGAATATGGACTTTCTTATTTACATATTTATAGTCACTGTTTAAGCACATGTTGGTTTAACACGATTATGATTTCCGCGCCCCCTATCTATATCACACATAAAGTAGAAACAGGTGAGTGACCCACCATAGAGTGGGTGATAGAATCAAAGATAGCACAAAAAACATAGATAAATAGAAAGCCAAATGTTACACTTGGTATGAAGTGTAAAGCATAGTCCAGAGATGTGCATAGTGTCATCAAGGTGCAAGGAGCAAACCAAGTGTGTGCTCCATAGGGGTGTGGAATAAATACCCACCACATCATCGAAATATGAAAAATGTCCTGTGCTATGAGAACATTATTGCTGCAGAAGAGATCTAGGAATGCACGTCTATGTGCATTTTGAGTTTTCAGGCCCCACGGTCAAAATAAATGATAGTAGTTATGTTAGCTGATCCATACTGGGAGTGCTAAATTTGAGCCAATGTAGATATACGAAAGGGATGGGAGCAGAGCCAATGCTGGTGGACATACCTGGAGGAGGCCCGCATCTGCCACTCATGCATGCTCTCAGGAGCATGCAGTACCGTGATCTGTGACCGCCGTGTACACTGGACACAGCGGATCACAGAACAGGGTGTAGGGCTGCTGTGATTGGCCCTGTACCATATGACCAATCACAGTGATCACAGTAAATACTAGTAAACAATGGCCATTGTGCACCACTGTGATCTCTGTGATTGGTTACAATGATTACATGGTACAGGGTCAATCACAGTGGGCCTTTACCATGTGATTGTTGTGGCCAATCACAGCTATCTCAGTAGATAAATGCAGCCAAACACTGTCAAAACGGATTGCTTATACGCCCAGTCTGCATAGAGAGGAGGCGGGGCTCTGTGTTCGCTGTACCTCCTCCTCAGGAATGCCCATAATTTGGGCTTTAATAGGGGGTGAAGCTACAGCCTGCATTAGGAGGTGTGTTTAGGGGACAATAAGCCCACCAATCACAACAACTAAATGCACTTGGTCCCTTGGGGAGTTAAAAAAATAAAATAAAAATTCTCCTTTAAACCCTCTGTCAGATGTTTACAGGTGTAATTTTCCTTGCTGGGTATACAAGTGATGGGAATTCTCCTTAAAAAGGAATTTTCGATCGAGCTCCTAAACCTTCTATACTCCATTCACAGGTAAATAAATAGTTCTAAGTGATGTTCCACTTAAATGTTATTAAATTCTTTTATATAAACCCTTTTGCGAATATTACGTAATTTATATTTAGCTCTCTTCACATCTCCCCTGTGTGCTATCATTAGCTAACTGAACACAGATACGGCATTCAGAAGTAGGAGAAGCCTGCAAATTATGTCGTATATAATAGCTTGGCATTGAATCGGTTTTGTTGGGCTGAAGTGTCTGTCTTTGTATCACATTTCTGCAGCACCTTTTCAGAGCTGGCAGCAGATGAGTCAAGCACACATACATGACAGCCAAATAGCTATACCCAGGCATTTGTTTCTTTCATGTGTAGACTGTCAATCCTCAGGAGTCAGGAGTATTCCTTTCTGTCTCATTTTTTATATACAGATTTTAAAAAGTTTTAAAGGACTCCTAAAGCTGCACTTCAAACTTAAGTGAAAATGAATGCTTCAAAATACATACAGATAACACAGTCTACCTGCCAAGACTTTTGTTTTCCACCTAGGTATAGCTGTATTGCACCTGACCACTGCTCTACATTTAATTGGAGATCTGGGATTAGTGATTGCTTATCTCTTTTCAATACAGGACTCTCAGACACACCCAATGTAGGCCTGTTGTTGCTTTTAACATAGAAAAAACCCTGAAGAAGTGTCAGCTCATCATGAAACGTGTCATACGAGTTTAATTCATTAATATAAAATATACTGTTTAAAGAAGGACCTTTCATACAGACCTTTTCTGGACCTTTCATCCAGATATCTAACAGATATGAACACACACTGCTTAGACCCATAGGCACCTCTGCTACTATCACTAGAGTATTTTTTTAAACTCTGCACAGTTGACCTGACTATCTACTGTCCCTAGGAACCTAGGATTGTGCACGCCAAAACATTGAGATCAATCACCCGAGATTCTGCATGGAAACAGTCAAATTCTCCACAAGTGTTAAAGCAAAGATTTTGTACACCATTTTCTTTGGGAATCTGCATGTAGGCAGGTACCTAAGATATATTATGTTAATGTGTTCTGTTGCTTTAGGTTTTGGGTGATGCATGCAGGGGTAATGTATTTTGTGACAAGGTTTCCCCTACATGTTTGTCACTTCCCATTTTTAGGGCATATAAACAGGGGAACCAACCTCGTGGTGAGCAGTCCAGTGTGGCAGCGGTACAGTGGGGTCCTGTTTTACAATGTGGTCTTTTCCTCTAGCTGCATACCCCTCAAATGGGACCCATTTGTGAGGGCATCCACGTAAATGGACTCTGTTGCTATGGACTTCCTTAAACCCAAAAGCAAACATTTATTATATTGCAGCTTACCATTTCTTAGATGTGATGGCTGCATTAGTTTTGTTTTTAGGGCTTGTCACCTGCCACCAGATGCAGCTTATTACTTGCCACAAGATGCGGACTGTCACTTGTCACGTCGCCCGCCACCAGATGCAGCTTGTCACTTGCCATGTTGTCTGCCGCCAGATGCGGATTGTCACTTTTCACATCACCTGACATCAGATGTGCATTGTCACTTTCCACGTCACCTGCCACCAGATGCATCTTGTCACTTGCCACGTCACCTGCCATCAGAAGCTGATTTTCACTTTCCACATCACCTGACATCAGATGCGCATTGTCACTTTCCACGTCACCTGCCACCAGATGCATCTTGTCACTTGTCATGTCACCTGCCACCAGATGCAGATTGTCACTTGAAATGTCACTTGCCATGTTGCCTGCCACAAGATGTGTGGATTGCCACTTTCCACGTCACCTGCCACCAGATGCGGATTGTCACTTGCCACAAGATGCGGATTGTCACTGCCAGTGGCTGTGTCCCAGAGTGAGGGCGGGCAGTGAGAGATGATGTAATCTCTCTGCACGCTCACCTGCCCACTCACTGTCCTGCTCACCCACCAGTCCGCTTAATGGCCTGCCTCCCCGCTCGCTCACCCGCTCACTGGCCTGCTCACCGGTCGGCCCAGTCACTGGCTCGTTCGCCTACTCACCCGCTGCACTCGCGGCCTGGCTGCAGAGAGGTCACGGCCTGATACCGGGCCATGACCGGTGGTTGGGGACCTCTGTCTTAGACTATGTTATTGGAGCCGCTGTGAATGGACTGGTACTTGTGGGGACGGGTAGCTTCTGTATTATTAGAGAAGAACCTGCTATTATCAGTAGCCCCTACAGGATAGTGTTACAAAAGCCTTTTTTGACAGAAATATGGGGGCTTCTGAAAATTCTAGCTTCCTGACTATTGTACTGCCCCATAAGGCTCAACACAATTTGAGGCACAGATCTGCAATAAGTATACAAATACTTGTAAGTAATGCAGAAATCATTATTTACTAACTTAACTTGTTTCAGCTCATTGACTCAAATAATGGAAGTCAGAAAGTCAGCATGACAGCCAGACATCTAGGATTTGCAAAATGTAAAGTCACCAATGGCAGCCTTCGTGTCTCCATCAGGAAGGTTTAGTCCAAAGTAAACTTGTAATCTATTTTACATTTTAACACTGAGTTTACACCTTTGTATCTGTATTTTCATGTATTTTATGTGCGTTATCAACAATCATGCATATTTATGTGCGCTAATGTGGTCAACAATAGGCTGTATAATACTCGCTTAAAAATGTATTAAAGGCGACATTTAGTAATTTTTTTAAAAAATTTGAACAACAGGGACTTGATTACCAGCAATGAAGTGTGTCCCTTGGACTGCTATTTACTGGAGAAATTCTCTGTTCTCTGCCCCCTGGTACCCCTGGGTAAATTAATATCAGCAGTTGTGCCTATGACAGGCATTCAGCAAAAGTGTCTACTATGCCCGCCCAGTGTGGGACCCAAAAGTACAGATGAGATGATATGAATGGAGCACGCAGGCGGATATTAGTTTACACTCTGAATGAGTGCCTGTCACAGGCGCAGTTACTGATATTACCCCATAGCACCGATAGATCACTGCTGCAGGGGTATCTGGGGGCAGAGGACTGGGGATTTCTACTGTAAAATGCAGTCACCAGCACACAAGATATACTTAATTGCTAGTAAGTAGTATCCCTGGCGCTGTTTAAAAAAAAAAAATATTTCACAAAAAATCATCTTTAAATGGACATCGCACATCATCGCATTGCATTAATGTGAACCAGCATTATTTAAAACAGTGGTAACTTGGGTTTATGCACTGACGTGTTAAAATTCAAAGGCGTGAATAAACACAAAACGTTTTGTACAGTGTATCATTTAGAATGTCACCCCAACAAACAATTACAGTAGCAGGGTCACATGCTTTATTTGCTCTGTTGCCATGCATAAGAAACCCATTTATAACAAATACACTGCCCTCAATGCAATGCATGTTATTGTGCAACATAAGGTATTGCAATGGTGTAAGTCCAGACTCAAAATCCTGATGTGACGCTAAAAGATAAAGACTATTACTTTTATTAGCCAGAAGCCTTTTTTTTATAATCACTCTATTTCTCTCTTTAACTTTGTTACATTGGCCTATCTTTCTCTGTGTTATGCCCTCCTGGTTAGGCTGCTAGGTAAATTTTTTTTTTTTTGCTACACTGTAGTGAGTGGAGCAGTGATTGTTTGTTCTGGTCTGTTCGGGGTTTCACAGGCTGGGAATTTAATTACTTCCCCCTGCCTCTGAAAGAAGCTTCCAGAACACTGGGAGGGAAAATTTAAATGACCAACCTGAATATTTATTATGGCGTAGCTAATGCCTGGGGAGGAATGTCCAAGAGGTGGCTGGGGAGACGATAAATGGTCTGAAGCCCTGGAAAGATTGTTCTTCTTCCCCAGGAGGGTTCCAAGTCTCTAGGGTGCTGAGACAGCTGTCGTGAGCTAAGGAATTGCAGTCTGGGCTTCAGTAGGGGCAGCAGAGAGTTACTGGGTTATTGTGAGTAAAGACCTTGTTGTGGACTTTTGGGTGTACCTGTGCTGTAAGGGAACTAATTGCCAGAATTAAATGCCAGAGGTTGCTATATGGACTGCTGCTGTAGGGTCCTTGATATACTGGCCATTGCCTGTCACCTCTATAAAGCTGTTGGTAAATTAGAGAGAGATTTGGGGGGGTGGCCAGTAGGTGGTCAGGGAAAGGGGGTAAAAAGGCTGAAGCCTGGGCAGAGGAGTTAGTTGGTGCTTGGTCCTACCTACCTGAGAATGGACTGCTGACACTTCAGGGGGCTGCTTGCTCTTGGAGCCATCCACGACTGGCTGCTGGACTACTCAGTGCTATGGATATAACCCTAAAATTCTCGATCTCTCTAAATGAGTCTATGAGTTGAGCTTGATTACTGAGCTGAGCTGCAGTCCCCGTGGTCCCCAGCTATTGATAGAGGCTGTTCCATTAAGCCCTGAACTTGTTCAAGATTGGTTTTGGTTCTCAGCTGAGAGGGTTTTAGGCTGCTCCCTTCTACTTTAAACGGTCCTAGACCTCTTTATTCATGATCTTCAGCTGTGAACGTAGTGACTGTGCTGCAACTCTAGAAAGGAATGTCCTCAACTTTCATTTGCACGCAAACGTTTTGAAGTATCTCATCCAGGGGCGTTGCTAGGTGCCCGAAGTCAAAGAACCGGGGGGGGGGGCGCTTTTTTTTGGCCTGGGTGGTGGGGATGTGTGACTTACTGAATAAACACTCCTGCCTGACACTGACCATTACACTGACCTGCCTGACATACATACACTGACCTGCCTGAGCTACATACACTGACCACTGACCTGCCTGACCTACATACACTGACCTGCCTGACCTACATACTATGACACTGACCACTGACCTGCCTGACCTACACACACTGACCTGCCTGACCTACACACACTGACCTGCCTGACCTACATACACTGACCACTGACCTGCCTGACCTACACACACTGACCTGCCTGACCTACATACACTGACCACTGACCTGCCTGACCTACATACACTGACCTGCCTGACCTACATACACACACTGACCTGCCTGACCTACATACACTGACCACTGACCTGCCTGACCTACAACACTGACATGCCTGACCTACACACACTGACCTGCCTGACCTACACACACTGACCTGCCTGACCTACATACACTGACCTGCCTGACCTACATACACTGACCACTGACCTGCCTGACCTACAACACTGACATGCCTGACCTACACACACTGACCTGCCTGACCTACACACACTGACCTGCCTGACCTACATACACTGACCTGCCTGACCTACATACACTGACCACTGACCTGCCTGACCTACACACACTGACCTGCCTGACCTACATACACTGACCTGCCTGACCTACATACACTGACCACTGACCTGCCTGACCTACACACACTGACCTGCCTGACCTACATACACTGACCACTGACCTGCCTGACCTACACACACACTGACCTGCCTGACCTACATACACTGACCTGCCTGACCTACATACACTGACCACTGACCTGCCTGACCTACACACACTGACCTGCCTGACCTACATACACTGACCACTGACCTGCCTGACCTACACACACTGACCTGCCTGACCTACACACACTGACCTGCCTGACCTACATACACTGACCTGCCTGACCTACATACACTGACCACTGACCTGCCTGACCTACATACACTGACCACTGACCTGCCTGACCTACACACACTGACATACATACACTCTGTGTCTGACCTACCTCAGCCGTGGTGTGCGGTCACAGCAGGCAGGCAGTCGGTCACTGGGGAGAGGAGAGCCGAGCCACCCACCCGAGCGGGGATGTAGTGTTCCCGCCTTCTGGAGCCTGCAGGCTAAGATGGACGTCACGTCACACGTCCCGCTCCAGAAGGCGGGACCAGCGGCACTCGGCCACTTCCGCACGCTTTCTGCCACTTTCGGCCACTATGGCACTCGGCTAATTTCACCGCCGGGGACCAATCTGTGAGCGAATGCGGCCGAAATTAGCCGACGCTCTGGGCTAACAATGGAATGCAGCATTCCATAGACTACTATACTATAACTAACTATATAGATATATAATTGCTGGGATTTATTGGTAATTTATGTTCCATGTCTGCTTACAAGTATTCATTTTTGTATATACCAATACGACTGCAGCAGCTACAGAAATTTGCCTAGGTTAAGTACTCTTTGGACATTTCAAAAGATTGCTTTTTCTAGCAATTTACTGTTGTGCAATACAAGTCATCGCCAAAATGCATGATTCCCGCTTGATGCTTATTGATTCAGGAAAGAGGTCATTTCAGTTGACATTACGCTGATTGAACAGTATTGATTTGACCAAAGCATTTGCACCAGAGGAATAATGCACTTAAAAAGGAACTTGATGAATAAATAGGTAATATAATGCTCCAATTAAGGAATCTAAGACTGACACATGACTCAATCCTTGCATGTGACGGAATCAATCTGAGCGTTGCTTGTGGTAAATAAAAAGTGTAAGGGTTCATTGTAGACATAAACAATCAGAGTTTCAGTATTGCTCATCATTCTTGTAAATTTCCCAATACGTGTCCAGTTTGTACATTATGTGTCACGGCCAAGCCTTATAAATTATCAACAGCAAGTCCATGGTAGGGATGAGTCGAAGTGGATCTTTACTCTACTAACCTACTGTATCTCCATTTTCATAGACTTTCTTCCACTTTCCTGTTTCAGCAGCTCTGCAGAACTTCTACATAGGACTATGCTGTTCAATAGGAACCAGGGGCGGACTGACTGATCGGTGATTCGGTCGCCGCCCGAGGGCCTGGAGCCATTAGGGGCCCGTGCCTGGCCCAACGAGAGGCCCCTTGAATCGGCTGTAATAATACCGCTAACGGCGCACTGCTCCCTGCTGGCCCCTCCTTCCCTCCCATCCATGATGGACGGGAGGGAAGGAGGGGCCGGCGGGGAGCAGCGCGCCGTTAGCGGTATTATCACAGGTGCTTCACTCACCCCATGCCTGTAATAATACCGCTAACAGCACGCTGCTCCCCGCCGGCCCCTCCTCTCTTCTCGTCCATCCTAGACTCCTAGGTGATACAGTGCAAGCCTTGCTCTCCCCCACACTGTCCCCCCTGTATGCTCTCCCCCCTCACTGTCCCCCCCTGTATGCTCTCCCCCCACACTGCCCCCCCTGTACGCTCTCCCCCCACACTGTCCCACCTGTATGCTCTCCCCCCACACTGTCCCCCCCTGTATGCTCTCCCCCCCACACTGCCCCCCGTGTGCTCTCCCCCCACACTGCCCCCCTGTGTGCTCTTTCCCCCCACACTGCCCCCCGTATGCTCTCCCCCCACAGTGTCCCCCTGTGTGCTCTCCCCCCACAGTGTCCCCCTGTGTGCTCTCATCCCCCACAGTGTCCCCCTGTGTGCTCTCCCCCCACAGTGTCCCCCTGTGTGCTCTCCTACCCACAGTGTACCCATGTGTGCTCCCCCCACACTGTCCCCCTGTGTGCTTTCCCCCCCACAGTGTCCTCCTGTGTGCTCTCCCCCCCACAGTGTCCCCCTGTGTGCTCTCCCCCCCCCCCCCACAGTTTCCCCCTGTGTGCTCCCCCCCACAGTGTCCCCCTGTGTGCTCTCCCACCCCCCACAGTGTCCCCCTGTGTGCCCCCCCGACAGTGTCCCCCAGTGTGCCCTCTCTATTTCCCCCAGTGTGCCCTCTCTATTTCCCCCAGTGTCCCCCTGTGTGTCCTCTCCCTCCCCCAGTGTCCCCCTGTGTGCCCTCTCCCTCCCCCCAGTGTCCCACTGTGCGCTGTCTCCCCCTCCACAGTGTCTCCCTGTGTGCCCTTCCCCCCAATGTCCCCCTGTGCAGGTGTGGCTTGGGACGTAGGGGGCCCCATGATATTACCCGGGGGCCCCATCAGTTGTCAGTCCGCCCCTGATAGGAACCAGAGGTAAACCAAGTGCACTCAGCAATCAGCATCTAGTAACAAAACTGACCTGACATGCCCCCCCCCCCCCCCTTCCTCTGCAGGAAAAAGCCTATGTGAGGACGCTTGTGATTCGGGCTGTGGCTGTTACCACATGGTTTTATACCACCATGGAGAATTGGAGTTGTGGGAAAGAAAGCTGTATTGTATAGTTGACAGATTCCCTTTAACTCTTAAGCTGGCCATACACTATACAGCTTGTAGTAAAATTACTACACAATCTCCTTTAGAGTTACCTAAAATATGTAAAAAAATACGAAACAATCAATTAAATTAGTATTAAATCAGGCAGGCCCCTGCACTACATAGTTAATGGCAGATCTTAATGAGATTGTACAATCAGTATAGTCAAGTGTTTGGGTAAATTTACATCTATGATACATACTGTAGATGTCATAGAGAATAGAGATGGGCCAAATGACCCCCTGTTCGGTTTGCGTCGGAACTTTCGTACATCGCAAAAGTTCGGAACCGAATAACGAACCCCACTGATTTCTAAGGAACCCGAACTGGAGAAATCAAAAGTGTCCATTTTGAAGGCTTATATGTAATTGGGCATACAATGGTTATGGGGGTCTGGGTACTGCCCTGGGGGACATGCATCCATGAAAAAAAAGTTTGTAACAAACATCATTTTTAAATGAGCAGCGATTTATTGATGCTTAAAGTGAAACCATAAAAATGCCAAATAACAATAAAAGTAAAAAATTCTTTAAAATATAGTGACTGGGTCTCTCCTTAGTCTGCCTGTAAAGTGGCACATCTGTACCGTGTATAGAACATGCTGCAGCAATAATGACATTTATAAAGCCAAAAAACTGACATTTTCCATTCAGGCTCTCTTTATTTTATAAACAACAGCTTGGGGAGCCAGTCTGTATGATGAGTCCACAATTGAGTGCAACAAGATTAGAGATTTTTTGTATAAATTCTGGTGTCTCTTTCGCAGACTTTGGACAGAAGCAACAGGTGCAGAAAAATTGGGCTTTGGGTGTTGGTGGTGCCTTCACACCATAACCCTATAGAGGTAATCTTGATGAAAGCAAGAATTGGTCTTGCTATCAAAAATTGCAATGCTATACACCTGTCAAACAGGTGCAGAAAAATTGGTCTTTGGGTGTCGTGGCACCTTCACACCGTAACCCTATAGAGGTACTCTTGATGAAAGCAAATATCGGCCTTGCTGTCAAAAATTGTAATGATATGTGTGACGAACGCGGGTATCAGATCGCTTTTCTGCTCACTATATCCTGACAAAGGACCGGCCAATCTCACACCACACTGTCACTTACGTAACAATGCCGCTCTCAGCTGCACCCGGCACAACTATTTTCCAGCTTGCAGGACCACAATCTAGGTGCTAGCAGCCTGAGAGCGATTGTCTCTGGGCTAATCAAACAATTAACCCTTTAACTGCCACCACTGACGTATGTTTACTGAAATGTCAGAACTTCCACCAATTTAGCATTTCAATTATGATTTTAGAATAATCGTCTGTAACACACAGAGTCACCACAGAGGGGTACCATATTTATCGGCATATAACCCGCACCCCAAGTTTTAGAGGGAAGTTTAAGGAAAAAAAATTACATTTTAAATGCCCATCAATGCAGCCTTATCAGTGTCCATCTGCAGCATTGTCCATCATTGCAGAATGATCGTGTCCATCTGCAGCCTTGCCCAAAATCGTTACCACCGCTGAGATAGACAGAGCCGGATGTCCTGTGTACTCGGCTCTTCTCGCAGTCCCGCCCAGTCCCGCCCCTTGGCCCGGCTCCTACGATGGACACAACACAGATCCAATGGCGGGAAGTAAATGCTAGGAGGCGGGACTGTGCGTGACTGCGAGCGATGTCGAGCGGAACCGAGCCTAGCCGAGTACACAGTACACTCGGATCTGTCTATTTCGGTGGCGCTCGTTCCCTCCTTCTCCTCGAAGGCAGCGGTTTGGCGTATAACACGCACCCACGATTTTCCCCTGATTTTAAGGGGTAAAAAGAGTGTGTTATACGCCGATAAATACAGTATGTTCTGAAAGTTTATCCTATACAGTAGCACTCTTCAAGAGACAGGTTTTTTGGTTAGCTTGCTTTAAGAGCTTATGGACAAGGTTAACACTTTTCAAAAGGTTTTAATAATGAAAAGGTCAAAATTGTTGCAAATAAAATATTTACAGAAAAAGGTGTTTTAAAGAAATAAAGATAATATACAGCTACAGAGAAATAGGGTAGAATTGAGGAGGAAGAATACTTGCAATCAATGTCTTTGGGTTGGACAGAGTTCAGTCGATGAGCCAGGTTTTAATCGGTTCTCAAACTTGGCAGATGTTCCTGATTTGATGGTAAAGGAGAACTGTCAAACTGTCCTGGCATCTCCCTTTTCTTTGGGATCAAAGGGGTGTTGACAGATACCAATGACCAATCGCCTGGTCATCTCATTTAGGGGTTGGTTGCTGGGAGGTCTCTACATTTCATGACCATGTCCCCGGTACAGTTTGTGATAAATATTTATATCTCTGCATCTCTACTGTTTACAGACTGCTAACATCCATATTATGGTCCAGCGTGACATTTGCTTCAAAACAAATATAAACATGGTGGGTTTCCAATGTCTAGTTTACCTAGGAGAAAGAAGGGGTACCAGGGGTTCTCCATATGATCTGACATAGGGGTGCCTGGACTTGAAACGTTACAAATTATCTGAGTAAACTAAATATGTCCATATTATGGCTGTGCTATTATTAATTTGGAAGTTATAAAACATGCCAAAGTTTTACAACTATACTAACCTGTCTGCACTCTATGTGTATTGAGGTATTTACGACAGGTATCTGTTGGTTCTCTGGATTGAGAGGGGGACCGTTTTATTAAATTTTCCAGCCTTAAATTGTGGATTGGGTAATGGAAAAGTTTGTGTGTCTCGGTTCACTGGACTGATAAGGCCTCAGTCACAAGTTTGTGTATCGGATAACTGAAAGAAAATGGTGGGGGGGCAAGGTCACTGTGGTGTGCCTGTCATAAGACAATATGGCTGAGGTGAGCTGAGACATGACAAAATGGCTTCTACACACACAGTTATGTGTTGGTCCAGTACGCATGACCGTTACAATATGCATCTGTCAAACAGGTGCGGAAAAATTGGTCTTTGGGTGTCGGTGGTGCCTTCACACCATAACCCTATAGAGGTTCTCTCGATGAAAGCAAGCATTGGCCCTGCTGTCAAAAATCGCAATGATTTGCACCTGTCAAACAGGTGCTGAAAACTTGGTCCTTGGGTGTTGATTGTGCCCATAAAACCTACATCGAATTTGATTTGCTGACACCCTAACTTACCTCATGCAATGCCGATTTCTCCTGCTTCCAGGCGCCCCCTGTCTCCCCCCTGCAGTTCTGCCAGCTGCTGCGGGGCATGTTTCAGGATGGAGAGCAGAGGAAGGGGCCGGTAAATATTTATTTTATCATTCCCTTCCTTTTCTGAGTAAAAACAATGAATAATCTGTACCGATCACTCCTGTGTTCATTCGTAACTGAAGCATAGTGAACTATGTGTACTATGCTTTAGTCAGTGAATGAACAGGAAGCCACTCAGCATATCACTTCCCATTCATTCACTGTTCAGTGCAGGTAAATCTACAGAGAAAGGGACTGGTGAATATTTGTCCACAGAACTTTTATCTGTCTCAAAAGTGAGACATCAGGGGTCTGTTTAGACTCTTGATATTTCAGCAAATATAAAAAAAAATTGTAAAAAAATAATATTGTAAAAACAATAAAAATAAAAAAACTACTGACACTGTCCACTGCCCTACTGACACCAATCTCTGCTCTACTAACGCGGCCCACTGCTCTGCTCATATACCTGCATTTCTGTTTGTGCTCTGGGGAGCACACTCCAATGTAATAGGCTGTGCACACCAATGCAGTAGTTACACACTTCCTGTTGTAGGGTGACAATGCTCACTCACTTATCTATAGAGGTGTAACTTTGTCATGCAATTTAGCATCTCCATAACTAATAGGGGAAGTGTTCTGTAGTACACATAGGATAAATGTGCAGGGCTGATAACACTGCTTAAGATTTCAGAGCAACAGACACACAGAAAGTTATAACGTCACTGTTTTTTTTGGCAGGATCAACAAGTTAAAGTTAAATTTACCCACTCGGTGAATTCACAACAAATCACCTTTCTTGATCTCACGATTTTTAGAGATCAATCTGGCTGTCTGGCATCCACACTCTATAGGAAAGAAACGGCTGGCAATACTCTACTTCATGCGGAGAGTGCCCATCCGGAAACACTAATACGGAGCATACCATACGCACAATACCTTAGACTTAGACGGAACTGTACATATACTGAAGAATTTAAACTGCAGGCCAATTCTCTCCGTGACCGACTGAAAGCTAGAGGCTATAGTAAATCGATTTTGCGAAAATCATTTAATAAAGCCCTCAGACAGTCACGCAACTCACTTCTCTACAAGACCAAAACCATTAAAACCAACGATATAGTCAGATACATAACTAGGTACTCTAAACAGCACGTTGAGCTATGGGAAATACTTGCTAGGCACTGGCCCCTCCTCCTTGAGGACCCCATCTTGCGGAAGTATATAGGCTCTAATCCCGTGATTACATTTCGTAAATCACGGTCGCTACGTGACAAACTTACCTCTAGTCACTATAGGAAAGATTCTCACCTACAACAAAGAGGACACGGCATTACTCGCTGTGGACGGTGTGCTTACTGCCCGTGGGTGAGACCAGGGACCACTTTTATTCTTCCCAACGGGGAAACCTTTACCCCTCGCTTTCATGCGGACTGCGAAACTCAAGGAGTTGTGTATCTAATGTACTGTACGTGCGGCGCTTTTTATGTCGGGAAGACCTTCCGCCATTTCCGCTCTCGTATTAAAGATCACATCTATTACTCCTCGGGTGGCAAAATGATCACTTCGATAAGTAGACATCTTGATTTGTACCATAGATTTGACACCACAGTAGCCTCATTCATCGTCCTTTCGGTTATCCCTAGGGACCCGCGAGGAGGTGACTGGGACAAGGCTATCCTCAAAAAGGAGACTATTTGGATAGAACGCCTCGGTGCTACCCGTCCTCCGGGTATCAATGAGGCGCTATCCTACAAACCATTTTTATAAAAAATTTTTTATAAAATTACTTCTGACAAACATGTGGTACAATCTCAACATAACCACTAATTTTCTAATACTCTATTTACCGTTTACCCTACAGTTCCCCTGTCTCACTCCCTCTTCCCTTTCTCCATTTCCCCCTTTCTCTCATTCATTATCTGTTTCACTGGTCCCATACTCTCACCCACGGGTAGTAAACCGAGGGTCACCTTACTGGCTGATTTTAACTTTACCCCGACCATTTCGGGATATCAATAATGCTCCCTTTTTTTTTTACCCCATCCTTGATTATATGGATGGAGTTTTGCATGCCGCAAAGCCTAGATGCCTTTCCTCTCGTTTCTGATCCATGTCCCCATCTTAAGCCCCATACACACGGTCGGACAATCCGCGGACCAGGTCCGTCGGACCATGTCCGTCATACTTTGTCCGATGTTGGTTTTGCGTACACACGGTCGGACAAAGTTGTCGGAAAATCCGATCATTCTGAACGTGGTGACGTTTGTTGCCTACGACGGGACTACGTAGAGGCTAGTAGCCAATAGCTTTGGTCTTGTAATGTGATCTGAGCATGCGTAGCACTTTGTCCGGTCGGACAACCGTACACACGATCGGATTTGGTGTGATCGGACCGTGTTGACGGCAAATCTTTCCAGCAGGAGATAAGACTTTGTCCGACGGACAAACCGACGAACACTGTCCGATGGTGCATACACACGGTCTGATTTTTCAACAACCTTGTCCGATCGGACCAAATTGATGAAAAAGTCCGACCGTGTGTATGGGGCTTTATTTGTTTTTACATGCCCAGGCCCAGATATGCCGTTCTGGACCTCAACATATATCTCATTCTGCCCCCCGCCTACGGTGCCTACATGAGTCCTCCAAATAGATTGATATAGGAATCAGTTTTTATATATTTCTATGTATCAACAATATCCCTATGGATCTATGTCCAAATATTGAGCTGTATACCTGTTTGTCAATGTTGATCTCTAAATGTATACTACACATGTATGTTTTTGCTCTGACGGTGCTTTTAGGTGCTGTCAGTTCCACGTTTTTTGTAGCCGCATCCCCTAGGCCTCCTCCAACACTCAATGCGGCCGCCCTTCGTCACACCTACCATCTATGTGACGAATCGCAGAGCCCATCGGAGGCGGCGCCACGCGCGGCCTCCGCTCGGATCCTCTGCTCGACGCACTTGCGCACTTCGCCCGACACGGTCGCGCCTCATTGCGCAGGCGCGATACGGTCCATGGGCGCATGCGCATAGCGTATCGGCGGCCGGTCCGGATGACGTCATGCCGGCGTACGCCGGAAATTGACTACGGACGGGACGTATATGTAGCGCACACTGTGTGCTCCTGGTCAGCGTCCCCCACCAGTTCGCCGCCTGGACGCCGCTTGTTCCAAGCCCTTAGGGCTGCTTTCAAGGTAAGCTTCCATCTGGATACATACTGGGTCACTTTTTTCCCCTCCACCCCCCCTCTTTTTGTGGAGATCCTGGCGAAAATTGTATCATTACCTCTTCATACATTTTTTCAGATCCCTGGCCCCAATACCAGCACTTTTTGGACCTGGTCTATCTATCCTTCGGATACCCAGCCTCCTATCTATTCTGGGGAACTATTGACTGTGTGATTCACACAAATTACCCCGAAGGTGTTAGGCACTTTCTAAACACGTACCCTCGTTCCAGGTGAGCCCTGTGCAATGCAGACTGGGATATAACTCCACAATGCATGTTGATGACTGTATCTTTTAATACATAATTGTTATTATGCATTTACATGTTTTTGACGCCAATTAGGACCTTGACCAGTGTTACTACCCTCTTACCTCCGATCGGCTATCCATATTTATACGGCGCACTGGACCCTTGGGGACACATTTTTCTGTCTACCACATCATACAGTCACACTTAAACTTCAGTAAGTGTTGTTTTATATTTATACCCTTTGTACAGCATTTCATTATATCATATACGCCCCCATTGTGTGATGGATGAGTGGCCTTTACCTTTGCGGCTATAACTGGTGGTCTGATGTCCCCCTAGCACCGCCATGAGTTTATGAAATTAGATAACATGTATATCTCTATGATCATGATCTATGTAAATATCATATTGTACATATATACTCACTATGTGTTTTTCTAAACTGTTATTCTCTTGTCAGTGATCTTATTGTCATGGTCCAGATGAAGCGTTCACGCAAAACGCGAAACATGTAGAGCTACTGTCACGAATATCTTCGCCCCACTGTACCCTCGCCTCATCGTTGGACACCTCACTATTACCAGACAAGCTAACCATAGCTGATCGTCCTTGTTGGTGCCCCTAAGGCTAGACACTTTAGGCTACATGTGTGGCTCGTATTTACTATATTGAAGTTTTGACAAGATGTGGTTTTTAAACGTATTTTGTTGTATATGTGTTTTCCTTTTATAAATAAATTTTGTTAAAATTATACCTTGTCGTTGGTGCCTAAAAAGTCCAAAGTCCCCCCCCCCCCTTCTTTGTTCATTACTAGTTTCAGGACGTGGCACTTTATTATTCGTTCAGTATCCATAGTACCACACTATGAGGATACTTTTTCCCTTTCTCAAGTATTTGTTTGCACTTATGGAGCAAATATAACAAAACACTTTTAATGGTAAATTTAGCAGACTAAAGAGAGCAAATTAGAAAAGTTAATTGTTAGGGTTTACACACACTTTAAACTCTTATCAACTTTAATAAATGGTAGGCCTTGTTCACACGCGGCGTACTATAGCATATACATGTGTGAGTGCCAAGTTTACCCGCATGAGGTGTTCTGTGCATCCCTGTGCAGGCAGTACCATTCAAGTCAATTTGGATGCAGTGGCTACAAAACTGGGATTCATCCATCCACCTCTTTTGTCTGTAGGTTTCTTTTGTTCAATTGCTGGCTGAATGAAAACCGTGTATGGCCAGCTTTAGTCTGAGTCTAATCTGTAGAAAAAAATATGAATATATGAATAAAAAAAAAAAAATTGTATGCTTAATTTTATCATTACCTGTATTACCCATGTATAATTATTATAATACCTATTTGATGTGATCGTGGCCCTTTATTATAGCAAAAAGAATGCTCTTTTTTTGTTTATATCGCAAAAAATAAAAACCGCAGGGACGATCAGATACAAGCAAAAGAAAGCTCTATTTGTGGGAAAAAAAGGACGTCAATTTTGTTTGGGAGCCACGTCGCACGACCGCGCAATTGTCAGTTAAAGCGACGCAGTGCGGAATCGCAAAAAGGGGCCTGGTCCTTTGGCTGCAAATTGGTCCGGTCTGAAAGTGGTTAAACATTCATATAATTCCTGACTTTTCATAGTTGTTTGGAATGTGTAGTCTATATATCTTGGTTTTTAATATGTTCAGAGTTAAGGAAGTACAGGTCAACTCAACACAGCTGATATTTTGTTTAGCATATTTGGCTTCCTAGTGGAAAATTGAATTTCAGTCTGTCTGCTCTATATTTAGGCAGCAGAGGTCGTGTTCCCATTCTGAAATTTCCGGAGCATTTGCTGTGCTGTCGTTTTTGGTTAGAACAAATCCTTGATAGTGGGCCCTAAAGGTTTTTCTCCCCACAGTTTATCATAGACAGGAAAGTGCAGGACTGACCAGCTGTTCGGACTCATGCACAAATGTTGTAAAATTTGATTTCTACTCTGGAATGGAGGATTTACTTGAAAGCTGTTAATATAATACTTATATATGTAGCGGTGTAGTTGCCACTAGTAACAAACATCCACCAAATCACCCCGCTGCCAGGCCTTCAAATATCACCTCAAAGACAATGAACAGTCATTTGCTTTGTTTCGTTTTTGTTTATTGGGGGGGATATAACTTGTTTGGGGAAAGGGGTATATGGGATGCCCATAGATCAAAATACTTTGCCATCATATTTATAGATTTTATAGATTAGAACTTTGGTTGAGCCTGAAGGAAAGATGCGCATGTTTAACAGCTACAGTCTCTTCCCTGCATCACCATGCAGACTATTGCTCCTCCTCTGCGTAACTCCTGCAGACTATTGCTCCCAGCAACACATGAATATACAAATTATTTGAAGAGAATTAAAAAAATGACATTATAATCGGCAACATATAAATAATAAAATTAAATTAAAAAAATAAATAGTAAAATGTTTACATACACATATATATATTTTTTTCATTTTACATTTATCTCAAATGTATATTTATTCTTATCAATTAGCCCACTTCTAACCAATACAGTTATTTCATTTTTTAATCATATATATATATACTACCATTATCTTTTTAATATTAATTTATTTCATGCAATAGTGACACCAAAATCAATTAATGTATTGTAATATTTCCTATATGTTTTTCCTAAATATGTTTTTATTGCTTATAATGTCATTTTTTAATTCTCTCCAAATAGTCTGTACATTTATATGTTGCCGATCATAATGTAATTTCTTTAATGACATTCAAGGACTAAATTGATGGACTTTTTGTTATCCCACATACCATGTGACAGTGCCGCTATCCCCTTTGTTTTCCTGATTATATAGGAGGCCGGCCCCCTACCAATTCCAGTTGGGGATTGGTCAGGGCTCCCATGTGAGCTACCTGCCCCTCCAGTTCTAGGCCCTGCCCCTCTTCCAGAACATTCTCCCTGGAAGCAGGGGAGGTGCCTCAGCACTGAAGCACAGGTGGTCACACCCACTGCTACACTAACCACTCCCTGCCCCAGATCAAAACAGACAGGCCTAGTTCAAAGCATAGGCCTGCCTAAATATACCTGTGCTGACAGTTTCCCTAGCAAAAATCCTATGCTAGCACCTACCTATGCAACTATGTTTCAAAAAAAGGTAGAACGAGGTGGGACTTTAGTTGTGCCTTAGAGGAGTATAAAGAAAATGGAATACAGATGCTTTGATTATAGAAAAATATATAAACTTTATTAATCTGCCATAAGGCAGTACCGTCTAAGAATAAAAAGGTTAAGATAAGTTACAGTCTTGGAGTTGTGAAATCAGGGTGTATAAGTCCCAGACAAATAGAAAAGATGTGCCCTACGTGTTTCGCGGACAGTTCCGCTTCGTCAGGGCCTTGAGAGTAGCACAATAAGATATCACATCAATTCTATAAATAAAATATTGATAAACAATACATGAGTAACATGGTTTACATGAATAAAAATACAAATAAATAAAGAAAAGATATAATAATACATCTGTTTTACATAGGTGTATCTAAATGTCATATTATGTAAAACATTTAATACAATCTATATGTTATTATATTGTGGAACATCCAATAATATATACATACAATTACATTACATAGTTATTTATGAACAGTGGTGTTTTTGCATGCATGGTGTGTTCAATTCAGAATACTCAGATGAATATAAATAAAAAAAAGTATAGAAAATGTCTACATATGAGAGTTTAATTTTCTATATGTGTTGATATAAGCAGTTTTAGTTCAAATACATGCATTCCGACTCACCCAGAAACTGTAAATGGAAGACGCTGGCTCAGAGGGACATAGGTTGGGCCTTTGTGCTACCTATGGTAGAGGGTGCTACATTCACCCCCCACCAAAATCACAGCTGTCCTCAGCTGTGGAATTTTATTTTTTTACAAAAGTACCTCCTGGGCTCAGGAGTAAAGGCATCCCATATCAATAGGTTGGATGGGGGAAAGGGTGAGAACTCAGACAGGGCTATGCACAAATAAATATTATAATATAATATGTACAATCTGTTCACATATTCACACTGTACAGTTTGAGCCTAGACATCCTAACTACATGTCCCTGCAGCTAGATACATACTAGTGAAGGCAGAGCACTGCTCCCTTGGGAAGAATACTCTGCCTACCAGAGGTCTTCATCTGTTCCCTTGGTGGGGATGGACAGCCGTCACATTCCTGGCATTCCTAAAAGACACAACAAACACACAACCGATCTGTACAAACTAACTTTACATCATAAATTCACCAGGCAGAGGGGGTTATAATCCTCCACGTGGTAAAAGAAGAAACACATTTTATAAAACTTTACAAGGGGTGGCATGTTTTTCCCTGTTTCTCTGTCACTCCCTTAGGAGGGATCTAAGGGGACCTCCTGGTAAGCACACTCAAAACATACATGCAAATGAACAATAAAACCTTCTGATTGCTTCTGGGTGGAGGGGCCCCTCCTGAAGGTTAGGCAGCAAAAAGGTTTGTCAGGGACAGTACACCCTAGTGTCCGTGATGCACTTGTCCTCCCATCAGGCACCCTGGGTGGCGGACAAAGGCTGTTCCTGCAAGTAATTTGAATTGTCAGTGGAGAAAAAACACACAGGCCCTGCCCTGTCCTTGCACTCCTTGCAGCCGTTTTTATATGGGCTGCACAGCACAGCAGTCCTCCTCGCATATAAAAATGTGGATCCGGCAACCTCCTCTGGCTATCCCCTTCTCCTCTGACGGAGGACTTGGTCTCGGTGTATGGCGCGGCCCAATTTCCATTCCTGTTGGGTATCTTTAAACTGGGCCCAGACCTCACTTTCTGGCATCCGGAGTGGCTTGGGCACATTCAAATAGTCCCAAACCAGGTCAGTCTTCAATGTCGTCCATGGTTTGGGCTGGGACATATGAGTAATTAAAGCCCCACTCCAAGGCAACCCTCAGTTGTACCTCCCACTGGAAACGGGAGAGCCAGGATAACTCTTTAAGTTTTCCTTTTCCAGGCAGGACACAGGCATCTGGGGCCTTGATGACCCACTGCCTGTATGTGGGTGCAATGGTCTGGGTAGTGGTGGGCTGATTAACAAACAGTCTGCTGCTCTGCACTGGAGTCTGTGGTTCCTCCATTGTCTCAGATGGTGTATCTGCAGAAGGGGAAGCTCCTGTCTCCCACTCCCACTCCTCCTCACTGGAGTCCTCTTCTGGGGAAGACCAAGAGAAAAGTTTTTCCACTGATCCGAACCGTTCCAGCACTCTGGCAAACCCCAGTCTATGACCCGGCCCTCGCTCACCTCATCCAGCTCACCTGAAGGTTCTCCCTCCTGCAGCATGGGCTTCCTCCGGATGGGCACAGCATGCACCTCTATCAGGAAATCCAGGAAATCCATTGAAAAAATATCGGCTGGGCTTCACATGCCCATACTTAATATGGAAACGGCCACAACATCAGGGACAAGATATTAAGTAAGTTCGAAATATGATTACAATATAGAACGGGAATGATTGCTGTATGATTATTGGTTATATGTTGTAATACTGTTAGGAATTAGGATCTCAAAAAAATAAATAAAAATTATGGCCGGAACACCGCTTTAAGGTAGTTATTATTATTACAACTTGGGAATTGAAAGTGCTAAGCTTGCTATCAAATGGAGGTTTGATTTAGGATAAAATATATATGAGAAACATCTTATGGTAAGATCCAATAATGCCATTTATTATTGAAAATATGCATACTGTCATAAAGGGTGTGGTGGATCCTTTCTGACAATCTAAGCATTTCCCTCCTGGATAGAACTTGACCGTTATTTGTTCTCCAGTTGAATACTATAATCTATTGAATCATACTGGTCAGTGAATGAAGGAGTCTGTTGCATGGTGTTGGTATGTTTGGTACAGTGGCATATAGAAGGCAAGCTTGTGGGGAATAGAGGGATTTTCTGTTTGGATGATCCTTCAATTCTGGCTATAGCTGCATGCCAGATTGGTTTGAGATGTTCACAGCACAAAAAAGTGCCCAGTTCTGAACATCCCCTAAAACAGTTAGGGGAGCTTTCAGGATTGGAGTGTATTTTGGATGGAGTCATATACCATCTAGAAAAGAATTTAGTAGTGGATTCTCTAAATGAGACTGCTCTGTTACTCTTTCAAGGGTTGTCGAACATTACATTCCACACCTCAGTGATAAAAGAGCAATCCAATTCAGCCTCCCAGTGTATCATCGGTGCTGATTTTTCAGGCATAGAGAGGGAATTTAAGTGTCTATATAGTTGTGAAATAAGGCCTCTGTCTCTTGACGAGGTTAAGCATATTTGTTAAAAAATAGTGTTTGGTGTGTGGATTTGCAATGCGTAGTATTTTGAAAAGAATTGTTTGATTTGAGTATAATGGGTGAGTTTAGAGTCGGGTAAGTTATATTTGTTTTGAAGAGTGGGGAATCCTGAATCAATGAATCCTGAATCAATGATGAGGGAACCCAATGTAGCCAGGTTTTTATTGATCCATATTGTGAAAGTGTTATAGTTGCTGAGTAAAAGTCAGCGTGTGATAAAGTCTTGGAACTTTGGATTGGGATTACACACTCTTCCAGATCGAGTAACAACTTGTGGGGCTTGCGAGTCTTGCCTGTTGCCATCATAATTTTGTTGTGGTTAATAGTTACATCCGTTGGTGGAAGTGTCAATTGGCACAGCAGCAGACGGCTGTGCTTGGGGTCCTGAAGTGATCATAGGCACATGGGCAGCAGCAGTAAAATATAATTGAGGTAGCTGTAGGAGGTGACGGCGGTTCCTTACATAGTTCTGTGTGCGTTACTGCCAGTTAACACCATATAGTTTTGTGTGCGTTACTCCCATTTTAACGCCATATAGTTCTGTGTGTCACTGTATGTTTGGTGCATTCGATTGCAGTATATTATAGTGTATCTGTGGAGTGTGTCTGTGTAGTGTGAGTACTCAAATTAAAGTGCACCAAACACCTCTTTACATTGATTAAAGTGCATCTATGTACTGATTTCAACTTCTTCTTTACATTTGCTTATAAGCACCGCCCCCTCCCTCCCAATAATGTCTGGGAGAACAACAAGTAGAGGCAGACGTTTCCTTGGTACTGTAAGGGGGCCAGCAACAAATGTGTCCACAGGCAAAGATGGGTTGTGGTGGTCAGTCCTCAGGCAGGGCATAATTTCCTCTGTTTAGTGAGTTTGCCCATGCTATCCAGCCACAGCATGCAGAGGAGGTGGTGGACTGGCTTATGAAACCTTCCTCATCCTCCTCATCCTCTGTCACGCAAGCAGAGACAAGTGTGCAGTCCCCTGCAGTTGCCAGAGTGGATAAACCTGCCTCCTTGTCTACATCTATTCCTTCCATAGGCCCAACATCAGCCATGGAGGAGTCAGCTGAGTTATTTGACCACAGTGTAAGCCACTTGCCCCTTGATGGTGCCCCACCATTACTGGATTCAGATGTTGGTTCTGAGGTTGAGGATGGCAGAAACATGAGCCTAGAGAGAGGGAGGAACACTGGTAGACAAATTGGCATTCATGTTCCCCAAGCCACAGCGTATTGCCAAGTTGCCTCCAGTGGTAATGATGAAGATGGAGGAGATGGAGATGATGGTGTTGATGATGAGGTCACTGATGTGACTTGGGTGCCAGATAGAGCAGAGGAGGAAACTGAAGGTGAGGTGGCACAACCCCAAGGAGGCTGACATAAAGAAAGAGTAGAGAGCAGCCACCCTATTCCATCACATTCTGCAGCTGTTATCTCCTGGCCCACTCCCCAAAGCTTAGCTGTCTGGGCCTTTTTCAGCACATCTAGAGCAGATAGCACTGTTGCTATCTGCAAACTATGTCTCAGGCACATCAAACGTGGCAAAAACACCAACCATATGCATATCATTGCAATTTTTTTTGTCTTCATCAAGAGCACCTCTATAGGGTTACGGTGGGAAAGCGCCTCACACCCAAAGAGTAGTTTTTCTGCACCTGTTTGACAGGTGCATATCATTGCAATTTTTTACAGCAAGTCCAATTCTTGCTTTCATCAACGCACTCGTTACTTCTATACAAAGTCAAAGTGACACCAGAATGTATCCAAAAAATCTCTAATCTTGTTCCCAGTGCACTACATTGTGGCCTCATCATGCACACTGGCTTCCCAGCTGTTGCTGAGCAAAATAAAGGCAGCTTGTAGGGAAAATGTCATTATTTTTTTTGACTTTATAAATGCAATTATTGCTGCAGCAGATTTTAGACATGGTACAGATCTGTCACTTTACAGGTAGACTATGGGGACCCCCAGGCACTATATTGGAAGGAATTTTTCATTTTTAGGCTTTCACTTTGAAAATCAAAAAATCACTGCTCATTTAAAAATGTTTTTCACAACCTTTTTTTTTATTGATACATGTCCCCCAGGGCAGGACCTGGGCCCCTATAACCATTGTATGCCCAATTACTTGCATATAAGCCTTCAAAATAGGCACTTTTGATTTTTGACGTCCGGGTCCCATTGACTTGTTGTTTCGTTGTTTCGACTTGGGCTCGTTGTTTGGGTCCGAACTTTTGCGGTGTTCGAAAGTTCTGGTGCGAACTGAAAAGGGGTCCATTCAGCCAATCCCTACTGTACAGTGCTGTATTGTGAATTGTGAAATTGCAGGGAACTGGTGCTTTGATTTGTTTTAAAGTCTATCGTATTCATTTAGGTTTACTTACTACCCAGGGACACACTTTGTCATTGTATTGTTATTTAACTGTTTTATTGGGAGTAAATGTTGCTGGCAAGCCAGCCACAAATAGATATAGTAAAGGAGAGAGTGTGTGGGAGTCATGTCATTTTCCCGTGACATGCACTCTCCTGCTCTAACTACACATCATATGAGCATTGCAGGCGGACAAGTCTGTAGGTTGAGCCATATGGTGACAGGCAGTCTGGAGGAGGACTATCACTAGCAGTGATAATGATATTGCTTTTAGCCTAGAAATGGTCCAGACATGTGTGTACTGGCAAGATCAAACTTTATTTACAATATGTTAAAGGTGGGGCATAAGCTGGTTATAGATGTATCAAAATTTCAATTAATTTATGGCTGTTCCCACTCAAGAGAAGTTGATCTAATGACCCACTCCCAATCGGCTACGTCGCTGATCAATGTATTATGGCAGTGGAGGAGGCCTGCTGTCAGAATACAGTAGCACAGCGGAGAGGATTTGTCCATCCACCTCGCTTTGATCTGCTGACTGATCAAAAAAAAAAAGAAATTCATGTGTGGCCACCCTTAGACAAAAAAATGTACAGTGTTAATGGTTAGAACAGCCCTAGGGGACATAAAAGTTTAAAAATGTTCACCACAATTCTAGAACTAGTTTTTAAAAAGGCACATACTTACTTAGGTGGATGCAGCATCGGTCCGATGCTGCTTCTGTCCCCCGCCAGCTCTAACACTGAGAACAGAGCGATCAAACACTGCCAATCGTTTGGTTCTCAGTGCTCCCCGAGCAGAGAGCTGCTGACTGTCAGTAACTTCTCTCTGCTCTGCCCCCTCCTTGCTCACTGGAGCACTGGGCTGTGGAGAGGGTGCGAGTGGGTGGCTCAGGCTCTCAGCAGCTCGCTAAGAGCCTGAGCCGGGTGCCGATCTAGGCATGTGGGCAGATCCTAACTTCATTGTTGCTATCTTGGCCGAGTATGTACCAGCTCTGTGATGTCAGGCGACAGCCCGCTGTCTGCTGAAAACAGGTTACAGGAGTGCAAAACAAACTACACTCCTGTGATCCACAGGAGAAGTACAGCCAAACAAGCTTTGACTGTACTTCTTCTTCAAGAAACTTTTTTAGTTTTAGTCTGTAAAATTAATGAATTATTAATTAAATTAATTAATTAATTTATTAAAAATTAATTCCCTGGGCAAATTTGTTAGATTTATCACAAGGTGGACTTTTCAGTGAATTGCAAGGTCCACATATATTGTCCCAGCTCCTTCATCTTTAAAAATCATCCCATGTTAATAGACGCAAAAGACGTTCCAGTAAAAAAAAAAAGAAAGTTAGATTTATATTTGCCCCTCATCTTTGCATCAATGGGTGTGATGTTACTGTACTTCCAGGAAGATTCCTAGGGAATGTAGAACAGGTGGAATCTCACAAGAAGGCACCCCAGCCCATTGCATTGTGTGATTGTGGCTGCTTTGTAGTTCCCAGGATCTCGCTGGAGGGATTGTGACATAACCCTCGTCTGGATGCCTTGGGTGGAAGATACGGGTAAGGTAGGTAAAAATCAAACTTTCTTTTTTACAGGTACATTTTGCACCTAGTAACATTGAGTGATTTTTAAAGGTAGAGGGGGCCCTGAAAGTATACAGTGCCTTGAAAACATATTCACACCCCTTAAAGTTTTCCACATTTTGTCATGTTACAACCAAAAACCTAATTGTATTTTATTGGGATTTAATGTGACAGACCAACACAAAGTGGCACATAATTGTGACGTGGAAGGAAAATGATAAATGTTTTTCAAGTTTTTTTACAAATAAATATCTGAAAAGTGCGGCATGCATTTGTATTCAGCCCCCCTGAGTCAATACTTTGTAGAACCATCTTTTGCTGCAATTTCAGCTGCAAGTCTTTTTGGGGATGTCTCTACCAGCTTTGCACATCTAGAGAGTGACATTTTTGCCCATTCTTCTTTGCAAAATAACTCAAGCTCTGTCAGATTGGATGGAGAGCGTCTGTGAACAGCAATTTTCAAGTCTTGCCACAGATTCTCAATTGGTTTTAGGTCTGGACTTTGACTGGGCCATTCTAACACATGAATATTCTTTGATCTAAGCTATTCCATTGTAGCTCTGGATGTATGTTTCGGGTAATGGTCCTGCTAGAAGGTGAACCCCCAGTTTCAAGTCTTTTGCAGACTCTAACAGGTTTTCTTCTAAGATTGCCCTGTATTTGGCTTGATCCATCTTCCCATCAACTCTGACCAGCTTCCCTGTCCCTGCTGAAGAAAAGCATCCCCACAACATGATGCTGCCCCCACCATGTTTTTCTTGATGAGGATGGTGTGTTTAATGCAATGTGCAGTGTTAGTTTGCCACCACACATAGCGTTTTGCTTCAACTTTGGTCTCATTGGACTGGAGCACCTTCTTCTACGTTTTCTGTGTCCCTCACACGGATTCTCACAAACTGCAAACAGGACTTCTCATGGCTTTCTTTCAACAATGGCTTTCTTCTTGCAACTCTTCCATAAAGGCCAGATTTGTGGAGTGCACGACTAATAGTTGTCCTGTGGACAGATTCTCCCATCTGAGCTATGGATCTCTACAGCTCCTCCAGAGTTACCATGGACCTATTAGCTGCTTCTCTGATTAATGTTCCTTGCCCGGTCTGTTAGTTTAGGTGGACGGTCATGTCTTGGTAGGCTTGCAGTTGTGGCATACTTTTTCCATTTTTAGATGATGGATTGAACAGTGCTCCGTGAGCTGTTCAAAGCTTGGGATATTTTGTTATAACCTAGCCCTGCTTTAAACTTCTTTATCACTGAACCTGTCTGGTGTGTGCCTTGGCTTTCATGATGTTGTTTGTTCACTAAGGTTCTCTAACAAACCTCAGAGGGCTTCACAGAACAGCTGTATTTCCACTGAGAATAAATTACACACAAGTAGACTCTGTTTACTAATTAGGTGACTTCTGCAGGCAATTGGTTCCATTAGATTTTAGTTAGGGGTATCAGAGAAAAGGGGCCTGAATACAAATGCACGCCACACTTTTTTAGATATTTATTTGTAAAAAATTTTGAAAACCATTTATCATTTTCCTTCACAATTATGTGCCACTTTGTGTTGGTCTATCACATAAAATCCCAATAAAATACATTTACCTTTTTGGTTGTAACATGACAAAATGTGGTAAATTTCAAGGGGTATGGATACTTTTTCAAGGCACTGTATGTGGTACTTGTATTTGACTGCAAGGTCTGATTTATTACCCACAACGCACTTAGATCAGTTACCTAGGTTAAAATATAACCATACCATCTTTAGTAATTGTGTTGTTGTTGCCTTAAATTGAAAACAAAATCACTTACTTTTTTTTTTTATTCTATTATTGATTTTGCTGTTATGCCTCCATGCAGTAGTAGGACAATCCACAGATTGTGTTCTGCCCATGCAAAGCACAATAACAGGTTCACTTCCATTGCGGTTAACCAACTGCTTATACCTCCCTTTTTGCTTACCTGTCTCTCTGTTTGGACCCGGAGAGAGGGAACCCTTATGCCGCGTACACACAATCGGAATTCTCGTCATAAAAAGCTCTGACGGTTTTCCCGACGGAATTCCGACGGAATTCCGCTCAAACTGTCTTGCCTATACACGGTCACACCAAATTCCGACCGTCAAGAACTTGGTGATGTACAACACTACAACGAGTCAAGTTCAATGCTTCCGAGCATGCGTCGAATTGTTTCCGAGCATGCGTAGGAATTTTGCGTATCAGAATTGCTACAGACGATCGGAATTTCCGATAGAAACCTTTTCCGTCTGAAAAATTGAGAACATGCTCTCAATTCTTTGCTGTCGGAAATTCGGCCAGCAAAATTCCGATGAAGCCTACACACGGTCGCATTTTCCGATGAAAAGCTCTCGTTGGTCTTTTTCTGGCCGGAATTCCAATCGTGTGTACGCAACAATAGTAAGCTCCAAATTGTGACTTGGAGCCTAAACAAGGCTTAGCATTCTCCCGCCATTAGCATGTGACAGTGCATGGTGTCTGAGCATTATTGCTGCTGTTGCCAGTTGGAACAAATGTCTGGTTGGGACCCTGGATTTGTCCTGAGCAAGTATTTGCTGTCCTTGTGTACTTTCTTTGTGTGGTTTCTGGGTCCAATGGCTGGGATTCTTTTTTCATTTTCCTTGGATGATACGCATTGATAAGCATCTGTTTATCCTAGGTTATGGTATACACTGATCAGCCATAACATTATAATGACCCACCTAATATTAAGTTTGATCCCCTTTTGCCCTCAAAACAGCCCAGACCTGTCTTAGCATAGACACCACTACACCTCTGCAGGTATGCTGTGGTAGCTGGCAGTAACGCATCTGTAGCTGATTCTTTAAATCCAGGTAGCTGTGAGGGGGGCCTCCATGAATTGGACTTGTTTTTCCAGCACATACCACAGATGCCCAATGCATTAAGATCTAGAGAATTTGGAGGCCAATCAAAACTTCAAACTAGTTGTGTTCCTCAAATCATTCTTAAACCATTTTTGCAGTGTGGCACAAGGATTATCCTGCTAAAAGAGTCCACTGCCATCAGGGAATACAGTTTCCATGTAGGTGTGGACTTAGCCAGCAAAAATTTTTAGGTAGGAGGTACATGTCAAAGTAACATCCACATGAATGGCAGAACCAAAGTTTCCCAGCAGAAATTGCCAGAGGCATTACACTGCCTCTGCCAGCTTGCCTTCTTCCCATACTCTTGGTGCCATCTTTTCTGTAGGCAATCAACACTCATATCCACACGATATAAAAGAAAACATGATTTATCAGACCAGGCCAAATTCTTCCAATGCTTTTTTCATTTTTGTTATTGTAGAACTGATCACAAAGCATACTTAGATACAAAAAACAAAATGTATACATTCAAATGTGGATATCCAAAAGTTGCCCATTCTAGGTCATAACAGATAGACTACACATATAATGAGGAAGAAGGTATGAGGCCTTCAAAACATTTCAGAGTAAACAGTAGAACCAACATTGAAGCTGATACAAGAAACCCAAAATTGAATGATAGGATGTACTGTATGCAGGAACGCATTCCATAAAATCAAAATAAAAGTCTAATGCCGCGTACACACGATCAGACATTCCGACAACAAATGTTCGATGTGAGCTTGTTATCGAAAAATTCCGACCATGTGTAGGCTCCATCGGAAAAAATTTTGTCGGAATTTCCGACAACAAAAATTTGAGAGCTGGTTCTCAAATTTTCCAACAACAAAATCCGTTGCCGTAAATTCCAAATGTGTGTACACAATTCTAACGCACAAAATTCCACGCATGTTCTGAATCAAGTAGGAGACGGAAGTGCTTAGTCTGGTAAAACTAGCGTTCGTAAGGGAGATAGCACATTCGTCACGCTGCAAATTTTGAATTCTTTCAATGCAGCGCATTCTCTTCTTCTTTATAATGCTAGAATTATGAAGTTGTTTTGCTGCTGATATTCACACAATATTCTGACAAACTGATTTCTTTATTATTTCTTGTGATGTCATGAATAATCTTTATTATTTTTTCGCCAGATCTCCAGAATAATGTTTATAATTTTTGTTTATAGTGATCTCCTTTTTTTTTTTTTAAATCAAGATCTTCTGTTTTTTTTTTTTTTCTAGTGATCGCCATAATATTTTAAGTTACCACAACACCATTATTATCTTGTATTTTCTAACCTCAAAGAGATTGGTTGGTGTCCCTTGTTAATTTGACATTGTATTTTTGAAATGTACCTGCCTACTCACAAACTGTCCTTTTTTAATTATAACACATAGCCAATGATCCTTTGTACCCCTGGGCCCACATCAACTATTTGACAGGCAAAATTGGTAGCCTGAGAAGTCCATTTAATTGGGAGCACAATCTGGTCCAGGACTCTGAGAGATCAGGAACAGCAGCAGGTGACATATGTCCCCAGGCTGTGGTCTTACAACAGTCTGCGTCTTTTGCCAGACCAGACCAAACCCAGGCCATTACTCTCTTGTCTTCCTTCCACGCTACCTTCCACGCTTCATTCCAGGCTGTGGCTCTGGTGTTGGAGTTGTGGCAGGTGGTAGAGGAGGTGGAGGAGAAGGAGGAGGATGGTCTAACTCACACAGGTGGGTTTTGCTTGTGAGTTTGCCCCTCAACCCCTTATTTAGGGCCAGATATATCACTTTCTCACAGAACAGGCGTTGGCCAACCTTCATTTCCTGCATTTTGTTGACAGCTATGCAGGCATAGACCTCAAGAAGAGGGGGGGGGGGGGGTTCTGAGGGCCCCAGAAGCCTGTCGAATTAACCCAAGCGCTGACTCCTCCACATTATTCCCCTTCCTGACCTGGGATTCGGTCAAGCTACTGGCTGCCATTTACCCGCGCCACCTCCTGGCTGCCACTTACCCGCGCCACCTCCTGGCTGCCACTTTCCCCTGCCACCTCCTGGCTGCCACTTTCCCCTGCCATCTGCTGGCTGCCACTTTCCCCTGCCACCTCCTGGCTGAGGATTTCCTGTGTATGAAAAAGGGACATAGTTTTAGTTTATTGTTCATTAATCACACACAATTTTTAGAAATATGTTGAACAATGCTATACCTGACTGTTGCTCCTCCACATCTTCTTCCTCGGTGGAAGGCCCAGGTTGGACTTTGGAAGCCTCAGCTGAGGTGGAAGGAAGAGAGGAAGGAAGGGTTGAGAGTGATGGCCTGATTTCAGTCTGGTCTGACAGAAATCGCAGTCTGTCACAGTACCACAGCCTGGGTACATAAATGTCATCTGCTGCTGCTCCTGATCTCTGGGAGTCCTGGACCTTCTTGTGCTCCCTATTATAAGTGCTCCTCAGGCCACCAATTCTGCACTTCAATAGTTGATGTGTCATGGATATACAGATTCCAGAACTGCAGCAAGGCGGAGGCGCATCCCGGCCAGCAGGCGCCCAGCAGCTTTGGCGCCAGTGGGCCTTTAAAAAGGGCTCCCACCGTTCAGCTCTTGCTGGTTGATCTGTAGTCTTTCCTGGGACCCGCCCCTGTATCTGCATCTGATCTCACACCTGACCTGGCTTCCTGACCACTCTGCTCTCTCCTCTCCTGATCTCTGGCTGCCATTTGACCTTGCTTGTTTACCTGCATACCTGATCTCCGTTGCCGACTAAGCCTGGACTCTGACCATCCCTTGTCTGCCGATTCTGTCTGATCTGATCCGCTGTGTATGACCTGGCTTGTCTGACCTTGTTCCTGCCCGCTGTGTGCACCTGCATCCTGCTGACCTGCATCCTGCGCACCTGCATCCTGCTGACCGGCATCCTGCCGACCTGCATCCTGCTGACCTGCATCCTGCTGACCGGCATCCTGCACACCTGCATCCTGCCGACCTGCATCCTGTGCACCTGCATCCTGCACACCTGCATCCTGCCGACCTGCATCCTGTGCACCTGCATCCTGCACACCTGCATCCTGCCGACCTGCATCCTGCTGACCTGCATCCTGCGCACCTGCATCCTGCTGACCAGCATCCTGCGCACCTGCATCCTGCTGACCTGCATCCTGCGCACCTGCATCCAGCTGACCTGCGTTCCTCAGCACTCCCCAGTGGTCACCATCTCCAGCTTCAGAGAACTCTGCAGGCACTCCTACCTCACTGTGCTCCTACGGTCACTGTCCCCAACTCCAGTGTCCCAGGAACCAGGGCTGTACGAGAGGTCTCCCTCTGCACGTCAGGCTCACCCACAAGGTACGTGTCAGTTCCGGACACTATTCTATCGGAGGGAAATTTCTTACTTCTTCAGACGGACCTGATGTCCGGTTTAAAACAAGCCTCTGTGGGGGTGCCCTGTCCACCCGGAGTAACTCTGATACCCAAGGACGGTCTGCTTTGGAAAGACAGTAAAATTTTCGTGCCTGAGAGGTGTCAAACCAAAGTTCTGAGCCTGTGTCACGACCACCCTCTAGCCGGACATTTTGGGGTCCACAAGACTCTCGAATTAACCCAGCGCATGTTCTGGTGGCCAAAACTCGAGAAGGACTGTAAGGAATACATCAAGTCTTGTGTTACCTGTACCCAAAATAAGTCTGCTAGAACCAAGTCCTGGGGTCTTCTCAAACCACTACCAATTCCCGACAGGCCTTGGAGCGAGATTGCCATGGATTTTATAGTGGAGCTACCCCCTTCTGAAGGACATACAGCCATTTTTGTAGTGGTCGACCGCCTGTCCAAGATGGCCCACTTTATACCCCTGAAGAATACACCTTCTGCTGTAGAGACCGCCCGGGTGTTTATCCGGGAGATTGTGAGGCTGCATGGGGTACCAACAAACATTGTATCGGATAGGGGGGTCCAGTTTACCTCTCGTTTCTGGAGGTCACTATGCCAGATCCTGAAAATCGAACTCTCCATGTCTTCTGCCTTCCACCCTCAGACCAATGGACAAACTGAGAGAACGAATCAGACTCTGGAACAGTACATCCGTTGTTTTACCTCGTTTGTCCAGGACGATTGGGTAGCACTTTTGCCCCTAGCAGAATTTGCCTTTAATAACGCCTGCCACTCAGTTACAGGACAGTCACCATTCTTTGCGAACTACGGCTTCCACCCTGTCTTCCTGCCTAACATTATCCCAGAATCTCCAGTCCCAGCAGTACAAACCACTGTCGAGTTTCTAGGTCGCAATAATAAGTTGTTGCAAGAAACCATGGCCAAAGCACAGGCAACTAACAAGAGACTGTATGATAGGAAGAGAAGAGGGGAATTATGTCTCCAACCAGGAGACCAGGTGTGGTTATCTACCACCAATCTCAAGATGGCTTGTCCTTCAAAAAAACTGGCACCCAAATTTATTGGCCCCTTCCCGATCAAGAGGAAATTGAATGAGGTTTCCTACGAACTTTCCTTGCCCGAATCGCTCAAAGTCCACCCAGTGTTCCACGCATCCCTGCTTAAACCCACGGTACCTGACCCCTTCCCCGACAGAGGATCGGGTCCACCTGAACCTATAATTGTTGACAGGGACGAGGAATATGAGGTGGAGGCTGTTGTAGACTGCAGACGGAGAGGTAACCAAATTCAATATTTAATCAAATGGAGGGGGTATGGGCCAGAAGAGAATTCATGGGAACCCAAGCAAAATGTGCATGCCCAAGAACTGATCCAAGCATTCTTCCGCAGGCACCCCCAGAAAAGAGCTCTTTTGGGCACCCGGAGGTTGCCCTTAAGGGGGGGGCAATGTCATGGATATACAGATTCCAGAACTGCAGCAAGGCGGAGGCGCATCCCGGCCAGCAGGCGCCCAGCAGCTTTGGCGCCAGTGGGCCTTTAAAAAGGGCTCCCACCGTTCAGCTCTTGCTGGTTGATCTGTAGTCTTTCCTGGGACCCGCCCCTGTATCTGCATCTGATCTCACACCTGACCTGGCTTCCTGACCACTCTGCTCTCTCCTCTCCTGATCTCTGGCTGCCATTTGACCTTGCTTGTTTACCTGCATACCTGATCTCCGTTGCCGACTAAGCCTGGACTCTGACCATCCCTTGTCTGCCGATTCTGTCTGATCTGATCCGCTGTGTATGACCTGGCTTGTCTGACCTTGTTCCTGCCCGCTGTGTGCACCTGCATCCTGCTGACCTGCATCCTGCGCACCTGCATCCTGCTGACCGGCATCCTGCCGACCTGCATCCTGCTGACCTGCATCCTGCTGACCGGCATCCTGCACACCTGCATCCTGCCGACCTGCATCCTGTGCACCTGCATCCTGCACACCTGCATCCTGCCGACCTGCATCCTGTGCACCTGCATCCTGCACACCTGCATCCTGCCGACCTGCATCCTGCTGACCTGCATCCTGCGCACCTGCATCCTGCTGACCAGCATCCTGCGCACCTGCATCCTGCTGACCTGCATCCTGCGCACCTGCATCCAGCTGACCTGCGTTCCTCAGCACTCCCCAGTGGTCACCATCTCCAGCTTCAGAGAACTCTGCAGGCACTCCTACCTCACTGTGCTCCTACGGTCACTGTCCCCAACTCCAGTGTCCCAGGAACCAGGGCTGTACGAGAGGTCTCCCTCTGCACGTCAGGCTCACCCACAAGGTACGTGTCATGATGTCTGCCGTGGGGATCTTCAGCTTCACAAATTCCAGCAATTTATCCAGTGCTGCCTTCCTCTTTGGTCGATTTGTATAAAAGGGGTGTTTTGTCTTCCCCAGACAGGGCAGCTCTCTGTACAAATCAATGAATTGGGGGAAATCATGATCGTTGAATCGATCTATTTTATCTGCAAGACACAATACAAGACAAACCTTACTGTCAGGCTAAATTGGCATAATCTTTTCCCAATATAGGCCTCAATTTCTAAGCAGTATAGACCACTGATGCCCCAAGTTAAAATTGTAACTTCGTTAGAACAATCGGCGCTTCCGCTACTCCATCCTCCGCTCACAGATCGTACGTACGACGCACGCCTTTTACGCTTTATATACACTGCGCATACGTGAAACCCCACCCGCACCTGACCTTCTTTATATTATATTCCCCGCCCCTTCTCTTTTGGCACAGTGGGAGAGCACATGGCGGAGAAAGAACAAGTGCATGAAGACAGCAGCAACGACGAAAGCTCAGAGACACGAATGTCCCAATCCTGGAGGAGATTTAAGGTCTCAAATATGTCCTTTGTAGAGATGGTGGAGATGGTGGACATCTTGAAGAGGGCTGACTATGATAGGAAGCATGGACCTTACCCAAACCCAAATGTGAGAAAGGCCAAGATCATGAATAAAGTTGAAAAGTCTCCACAGGAATTTTAGGGTACGGTGATCCAAGGATCAACTGAGGAAATAATGGTCAAATTGAGGGAGCACGATCAGTACAGAAGAATCAAGAGAGTTCTGCAAAAAAAGTAAGTATTTGTCGTGTGTTCCTATTATCATTATTACATTCGTGCTGCTCCATGTGCTTTTCTTTACTGTTGTACTGTTTAAAATGGCAAGTTTCTGGTTCGTGGGCACAGTAATCATTCATATTAAACATCGTTTGTTCGCCCACTAATACAATGTTTTTGGCAGATGCAGGTTAACTACATTTGTTCATGCCTATTTGGATTAAAAGAAGTTTAGTACATTGTTGTCTAGATGGGTTTGTAACTAAAATTAAATGCAAACTTGATTCAGTGTAAATAGAGGACACTCAGCAGCTGTTTACACATCTGGATGCAGGAGCACTAGTGTGGGACACCAGAACAAACTTTTTTGGGTGTCCCACACAGGTGCTCCAGTGGATACTAGGGGTCTCTACATGTGTAAAATTCTTCAGCTTGGAACTCTGCCAAAACAGACAATTGTACGACACTTCCAAGCAATGTTT
The DNA here is from genome assembly GCA_028564925.1 of Lithobates sylvaticus. NCBI lineage: Eukaryota > Metazoa > Chordata > Amphibia > Anura > Ranidae > Lithobates > Lithobates sylvaticus. The sequence continues at coordinate 233,875,446 of CM053031.1, forward strand.
CATATTACTAATTCTGCCGTCAAATATCTGTGTGCTAAGTATACCTTTTTTTTATTCACATAGGGGAGAAAAGAATCGGCACATCAGAGTACACCAGGGACCCACAACCTCCTAAAGAAGGGGAAATCCCAAAACCAAGGAAAATAAAAAAACAGCCTTTTAGCTTGCACATGATTGGATGATAAAATCAGCAGAGCTTCCTCTCATTTCAGATCTACCCCTCAGATTTACAGCGACTGCACTTCCAAGTGCACTTTCAGTGCAATTTCAAGTTCACTGTGCACTTGTAGTTTGCACTTGTAGTGCAAAGTGGATTTGCCTTTCGTAAATAACCTCCATGGCATGTTTTTATTTATTTTAGGTGATGTGGATGTTGTGGAAGAAGAAATACATTTCACAAGTGCAAGTGCACACATCATCATCGGGGAGATCATGGTGTGCAATAGGGATTTACAGAAGATCAACGAAGACATCAATGATGTGGAAAAAAGACTCAAAAACATGATTGATGTTTTAGGCAGAATCTAAAACACACCACAATTTTTGAATTTTTTTTTTTATATAACTTTTCTACAAAATGTTGAAAGCCAAATCTAAAGTAGCTGAGAGGAAGGGGTTGCACCCCCGAAACACGTCCCAATTTGTGTGCATCTTCAAAATTTGGCTTTCACAGGGGTGACATCACCCCATCTGATGAAGGCAAGATCAACACAGTTTGGACATACTAATGTCTGATATTGCCTTCAATTTATCAAAGTTGAACTTTGTAAGTTCCTGAGTTGTGTATTGTTTTAGGTTTTTAAAAAAATGCCTGTTTACCACAAAAAATGATATTTCTACTGTCCAAAAAAAAAAAAGATTATTCCAAAAATATGTTGGTTTGTTCAAAAACCCTTTTCTAAACACACATGTGAATGTGCACAGAGTAAAAATGTGTCTACTCAACAATGTGTGGCTTCTTCTTTCAATTCTCAATAGTAGTTGTTTGCTTAAGTTGGTGTTTACAGTGACAATGGGGGTTATTTCCTAAAGGCAAATCCACTTTGCACTACAAGTGCACTTTCACTGCAGTTTCAGTGCACTTTCAAGTGCACTTTTGCAGTGCACTTGTAGTGCAAAGTGGATTTTCCTTTAGTAAATAACACCCACAGTGCTTTATAATTTGCATCAATCAGGCCATTTTTGTCACTCCAAAAAATTAATTCAGGGTGCTGAAATTGATGAATATTTTTATCATTAATGCATTACATACATTAACAACAAAAACAAGGTGTGTGTGTAGCAGAACCACAACATAATAGTTAGCTGAAGAAGAGATTTTCACCTTATGTATTCAAGAAATTATGTTTGCACTATTGAAGAAAATTACCACAAAAAAAAAAGCCCATTGGAGAACTTAGGAGACCGCTAAAAGAAACACAGGCAGTAAATCAAAGGAAATATTTTTCAGTTTAAAATACAAATTTATTTGAAAAAAATACATTTAATTAAATACATATAATGTGATGTTAAAGGAGAAATCTTACCTTAATATTGTCCTTCTGCAGTACCTGAATGATGGCAGAACAGGTCTCTGGAATAATGATCCCCAGACCCTGGGGGGAGATGCCTGTCACAAACTTGATGTCCTGCAGACTTCTCCCCGTCACCAAGTACCGCAACTTGGCGACTAGCCTCTGTTCAGGAGTAATGGCTTGCCGCATGCAGGTGTCCTGCTTCGTAATATAAAGGCACAGCAAAGCCAACAGATGGTGAAAAACAGGGTCCGTCATCCGGAGATAAATCCTGAAATCATCAGGATTATTCTTACGGATCTCCCGCAAAGGCATGTGCGAGAATTGGTCATGCTGGCGCAACCAATTCTTCGTCCATGAACTCCTCCCTGCCCTGTTCATGGACTGGGCTTGAGTCAAAGTAAGAACCCCAACGATGAGTACGTACCCGCAACTTGGCTTCAAAACGGTCAGCTGGTCAGAACGAACTAACAGAATGCACTGAAAATCAAATACGTAATCTAAAAATACGCACTGAAAACCAGATACAAACCCACAAGCACAAACTGAAGAGCAGTAACGATCTGAAAAGCACAAGGCTGAAAAGCGCGAATTGTATCTAACACGAGATTAGCAGAAGGAGCCCAAAGGATGGTGCACTGGCTATTGAACTTAGTCTTTATTGTGCCGTTGTACGTGTTGTACGTCAGCGCGTTCTTGACGATCGGAATTTCAGACAACATTTTGTGCCACCGTGTGTATGCAAGACAGGCTTGAGCCAACATCTGTCGTAAATAAATCCCAGGATTTTGTTGTCGGAATGTCCGATCTTGTGTACGCGTCATAAGTTTATTGTTTTGGATAAAGTGGAGAGGTATTAGAACACCTATTAGGCTTTTATTGCTGCCTGTGTCCCCGTTAGGGGGATTCACCCTCTCTTTTTGCCCTATTTACCATTATTGAAAGTGAAAGTAAAATAAAGTCCTACATTTTGGATTGTCCCCAAAAAAGTAACAGTGGGAAAATCTTCCAATGGGGACACAAGTTCTGGTGAAATCACACTTAAATTGGGATTAAACCCAAAAGCGAACATTTATTTTATTGCAGTTTACCAATTCTTAGATGAGATGATTCCATTCGTTTTCTTTTTTGACTCTCTTTCTTTTATTTTCACCTGGTGATCCATCACCAGGAAATCTGTTGTTTTTAAAAAAAAAAAAAAAGAAAAAAGCTCCCCTGAAGATATAGTAGTTACAGGGATGAGATAAACCATTTAACACTAACAGGGTGTTTACAATGATCAAATTTTAGCCTCCGCAACATTTCCAGAATACGCCCCTTTTTAACTAATGACACCACCAAGCTTCTAACTCACTGGTTATCTCTCGCCTCGACTACTGCAACTCCCTCCTCATTGGATTACCTTTACATAGACTATCCCCCCTTCAGTTCATAATGAATGCCGCTGCAAGACTCATCCACCTTACCAACCATTCAGTGTCCTCCACCCCTCTCTGCCAATCCCTCCACTGGCTTCCACTCACCCAACGAATAAAATTCAAAGTACTAACAATAATTTACTAAGCCATCCTTAACTCTGCCCCCAACTACATCACTAACCTAGTCCCAAAATACCAACCAAGCCGCTCTCTTCGGTCCTCCCAAGACCTCCTGCTCTCTAGTTCCCTTGTCACCTCCTGCCATGCTCGCCTCCAGGATTTCTCCAGAGCTTCTCCCATCCTTTGGAACTCTCTACCCCAATCTGTCCAACTGTCCCCTAATCTATTCATCTTTTGACGATCCCTGAAAACCCATCTCTTTAATGAAGCCTATCCTACTTCTAACTAACACTGTTTTACTTCCTCCATCAGCTCATCCCCCCACAGCTATTACCTCTTGTATCAATTGACCCTTCTTTTTTAGATTGTAAGCTCTAATGAGCAGGGCCCTCTGATTCCTCTTGTACCAAATTGTAATGTAATTGTAATGTCTGCCTTTATTTTGTTAAGCGCTGCACAAACTGTTGGCGCTATATAAATCCTGTATAATAATAATAATAATAATTTATTTATGTAAAACCCTTATCCCAAAAGGAAAAAAAAACTGTTTGCTGTAGCTGCTTATAAAGTGTGAGCTGGAGTTTGGCTTCAATGTGTTAGTGTATCTAAATCTGCTAGGACATTCTACACTCCCCTCCCCTCAAAACTGACAATGCTGCTGTCCAAAGGTGCCCCTGTGCTCTTTCATCCAGTGTGGGGGCACTCTGATACAGGAGGTGTGTTACTGGCCAGATCACCAGGTGAAAACAGATGGAAAAAACCTAGAAATTTTTTTATTTTTGGCTTTGGGTTTAATACTGCTTTCATATAAAATTGTAAGATCGCAACTTGTGTTATAAATTTCTCCCTCTGCTGTTCATGTAGCATTGAGCTAACCAACTCTTCAATTCTAGCTTCATATGGGTATCATTAGGTTTGCATGCAGGGTAAAATGTGCAAGTTTAATAGTACAGTTGCAGACCTTTATAAAAGTTTGACAGTTGGCTGCCCAGGAATGGAGGCACAGGGACACAAACACACATAGAAATCATTTCTGTATGCGATAAAGCTTGACTTGCAGTAATTACGTGCCTGACTGTCAGAAACTCACTTTGCTAAATATCCCTCCGAGTCTGTTGAATCGCTCTCTTCTGAGATTCTTTTCATAACTGACATATATTTATCGCACAAAATACAGACAGTTGCTCATTTGGGTCGCCCCCACTAGCATCCTGACTGGCACAAGCAAAGCTTAATTATGTGTATTCCATGCAAACAAAGCATTAATGAACCAGATGGCTCTATTTTAGTGATTATTTCGTTGAATTTATAAGGAAGCCGAAATAAAAAAGCAACATTTCCACATAAAAAATTTAGTCTTACAGAAAATAGCTCATTCTTAAAGTGTCAACATAGGCAAGGGGCTTATTACAGCTGAAATACCTACCTGCCAAAAAATGTTTAGCAAGTTTCCTACTTTAGACACCCCTACTAGACAACATATGCCTACCTCCCAACTTTCTGAGATGGGAAACAGGGACACCTATTAGCAAAAATTATGTGGGCAAATTTACATGGAGAATAAATACAAAAAATTAATTAGTTAAACTCACTTTATTTATTTGTTTAACCACTATTGTTCTTTCTCCTGGCTTTTGAAATTGACAAATGCAACAATTTAGAAATTGGATGAAAGGTTTAGCACTTTAAAACACTTTTTGATAAATAGTGCTTTTTTAAACAGGTATATACTGTACAGTGCATCCGGAAAGTATTCACAACGCTTCCCTATTTTCACATTTTGTTATGTTACACCCTTATTAGAAAATTGATTAAATTCATTATTTTCCTCAGAATTCTACAAACAATACCCCATAATGAAAATGTTTGAAATCTCTGCAAATTTATAAAAAAAAAATAAAAAAATCACATGTTCATAAGTATTCAAAGCCTTTGCCACTCAGAATTCAGATAAGGTGCATCCTGTTTCCACTGATCATCCTTGAGATGTTTCTACAACTTAAGCCCTTTCACACTTATACGACTTGTCCCACGATTTGGGACTGCAAAGTAGCATGACAAGTCGTTCCCCATGATTTTCAATGACAGACATTCATATTAGTACGACTTCAAGTCGTTCCGACTTCAAAGTAGTCCCTGCACTACTTTGGTCCGATTTTGATGCCACTAATTACACAGGCATTCCTTGAAATCGCGGCTGAATCGCGGCAAAATTCGCTGCAAAATGACTGTAAAATTGCGCGCCTTTGAAGTTGCACAAGTGTGAAAGGGGCCTTAATTGGAGTCCACCTGTGGAAAATTCAGGTGATTGGACATGATTTGGTAAGGCACACACCTGTCTATATAAGGTCCCACAGTTAACAGTGCATGTCAGAGCACAAACCAAGCCATGAAGTTGAAGGAATTGTCAGACAGGATTGTATCGATGCACAGATCTGGGGAAGGGTACAGAAAAATGTCTGCAGCATTAAAGGTCTCAATGAGCACAGTGGCCTCCACCATCCGTAAATGGAAGAAGTTCAGAACCACCAGGACTCTTCCTAGAGTGGGCTGCCCAGCCAAACAGAGTGATCGGGGGAGAAGTGCCTTAGTCAGGGAGGTGACCAAGAATCTGATGGTCACCCTGACAGAGCTCCAGCGTTTCTCTGTGGAGAAGTTTGGAACCACCAGGACTCTTCCTACAGCGGGCTGCCTGGCCAAACTGAGCAATCAGGCATAATTATTCATTATGCCTTTGTCTTGCAGGTGTTTTTTTTTTTTTATGTGGGTTTACAACCACTTTAAAAATATCCAGCCTTTACAACCACTTTAAATTGTAACTCTGGGAAGATAATAAATAACTGCAATTAATTCAGTTATGCATTCTTTGACATTTCTTTCTGAAAGTATTGTTAAAGAGTTCATCACTCATTCTTTGTGCTGGGCTATTGCAGTTCTCTACAAATCAGCATTTAGTCTGAAATAAGCAGGAGCATCACTGTAAGCCAAACAAGATTTACTGAGTTGCACAGTGATGTGAATATAAGGCATTATGCTTGCTGATTGGAGGATACAGCACAGAGATGCCATTCTTTCACAATCCAATCACAGTCTTAACTAAGCTGAATTGCTTTGACTATACAGTAAAACCTTGGATTGCGTGCATTATTCATTGCGGAAACATGCTTGTAATCCAAAGCACTTGTATATCAAAGTGAATTTCCCCATAGGAAATAATGGAAACTCAGATGATTCGTTCCACAACCATTTATTCATAGGTCTTTCGGTATATAGTCCATATAAAAAGACTATAGCAATGTGATAGGTTGTGTAACCATAAAATGTCCATTTACAAATGGAAGATTAGAAGCAAAATCCAGCAGGAGCTACAGAGTATAAAAGAGAAGAGAGGCACCTCAAAGTGTAGCAATATGGTTAAATTTAATGAAGGTACAACATTTAGCAACTCACATGGTTAATGATTAAAACAGGCACATCTAAGTATGCAGACATCTGGGGTAAAGCTATCCACATAGACCATCCACCGCACCACCGGTTCCCTCCGCTGTCAGTCTGCAATCGTGACCGGGAAGACCACCCTGCAGTAGAGCGATCTGAAAGCGAGGCTTGAAGAGCTCGTGGAAGGGATGACGTCGATGGCGGTGCAGAGGATGATGAGTTGGGAGGATGTGAGTTTCAAAATGTTGTACCTTCATTAAATTTATGTCTATGTCTATGGTCACAGATCAAATAAATTCTAATGGAACATTTTATTGCAAGAAAAAATGATGCATGCTTGGCCAGAATAAAAAAGCTTGCATAGTAACTACAGCATATCATCAGAATGTAACATATTTGGGTATAAATCTTTTAACTGACTGCTGCCACTTGGTGTTATAGGATGAATGTTACTGACTTTTGAAAGCCTTCCAGCAAACAACAAATAAAATCACACAATGGACGCATTCCTTGCCATTTCTCTAGTCCATGTAGTTCTTTGGAACTTTAATTAGAGACAGCCCACTCACAAGTCAGTACCTAAAGATGGGCTCTCTTATTGGAAAAACTATAGAGCTCAGCAAACACAGTGTCATGGAAGATGTCTTTGTTCAATGTTTGCAAAAAGATTGATTTTAATTAATAATTAGTGTTGGGCGAACGGTTCAGGCCAAGCAACAGTTAAGCCCGAACATTGCCTGATCGCCAAACACTCGACTTTGCGGGGCGCTCGGCTGGATGTTAGCCCACCGAGCAATCCACAATGCACAGTGCACTCTAGGGCCCTAATTGGATGAAGCCTTGCACCTGACTGCTGGTCAGGTGCAAGGCCTTGCCAATTAGGTCACAGAGCACTGTCAGAACCCTGATTGGACAAATTTATGTTGATTTTGTCCAATCACGGCTCAGTGCTCATAGTCCCCACCCCACACTATAAAAGGTTCCTTCCCACAGAAAGATTTTTCAGTGTGTGTGGAGATAGATAAAGCAGGGTTTGGGTCCAAACTTTTGCAAAATTTGAGAGTTCTGGTGGAGGGGGGGGGGGGTGTTTGGCCCATCTCTAGTAATAATGGAAAGGGACATAACAGATCAGATTATAAACATGTAAATGTTAGAAAAATGTAGCTGAAAAAAACGTTAATATTAAAAAGAAAAGCTGCACCAGAAATTAATCACATTTAACTTGTAAATTCAGTATGTAAAATATGAAATATTTTTGTATGTCTTGTGCAAAGCACTTCTCTGATCTGGAAACCACCTAGGACCCTTTAGAGTCTTTTTTGTGGTTTGACAAAGTTTAGGCTTCTTGGAGCAACCAGGCTTTACAGGATGAAAGCTACAGTACTCAAGGCCATCCAAAAACTCTACAGTTCTTTCAACAATCAGGCATGATAGATCATTGTTGTCATGTCACCAACATTTTCTTCTATTACCTACAGTGAGATGAACTGACTGTTACGGAGGTACTGAGGAGTATATAACTATTCATGTCCCTTGTCCAATTTTAACTATATACTGTATATAATTATATATATATATATATATATATATATATATATATATATATATATATATATATATATATATATATATATATATATATATATATATATATATATACAGGGCTTTTTTCTCATAGAGTAGGTGCAGGAACTACCTCCTTCTGAGTCACCCCCCTTTCTCCACACCCTACCCACCTCTAAGCACTGTTACTTGATTCCACCCCTACCCACCTCCCAGTACTGCCCCTTTTACCTTTTAGAAAATACAGAGATAAGTATCATTTTGTGGTGCTAAGTAATTTGGAGGAAACAAAAAAGGCAGTAAAATAGATCCCCTGCAGCTAGCAACAATAGACCCCCCCCCCCCCCAACCACAACAGATCCCTTGCACAACAATAAACCCCCCTCCGCAACAATTGACCCCCTTGCAACAAAATTCCCCCCCAGCAGCTATAGACCCCCGACAGCTACAACTGATCTCCCAGCTGCAAGAATCAATGAACCCTCTGGCAGCCAGCAAAAATAGACTTCTCCCTCAAAAGTAGATCCCTCCCAGCAACAATTGACCCCCTATTAACAACAGACCCCTAACGGAAAAAATAATTCCAGCAACAATAGATCACCCAGCAGCCATCATCAATAAGACCCTCCAGTACTCCTTGCTATTACATACTGTACATTCAGTGGTGGAGGTGCCGGAACTGCGTTCCCCCCACGTTCCTGCTGAAAAAAAGCCCTGTATATATATATATATATATATATATATATATATATATATATATATATATATATATATATATATATATATATATATATATATATATATATATATATATAAAACATAATATAGCACAAGCTTCATGACTTCCCAGCTACGTGTCAGGAATACTAATGCAATCAAGGACTGGCCAGAAAAATAAATGACTTTACAAGCTGAAGCAAGTACTAACTTTAACAATACTTTAAACCAAAAAAAACTTTTCCTTCTTTTAAAAGAATCTTTCACTGGAAAAAAAAAAAAAGCTATTGTGGCTGAGGACAGCATATATGACTTCCTCGTGAGCTGCGATCTAAGTCACTGTAACATTGTTCTAAAAGATATATGAGGGCTGTCATTGCTGACCTCCTTCTAAAAATACTAGGTGCTGGCTGTCTCTGGGCTCCATACTTACTGAGTCACTGGCACAGAACAAGCATATAGAATAGAAAGTCAGAGTAAAGTCAAAACTCCTGCTCTGCGTACCTGATCCAGCACAATGCCGAAGAAAAGTATAAAACTGTTGAACTGGCATGACAACCAGGAAACAAGCATTTTCAGAAGCAGGTCTCAGCAATGACTGCTTCTATATTCTCTCAGTATAAATTTCACCAAATACAATGTGAAGGGAATGTACAGTGGTTTTGTTCATATAGTATTTGTTATATTAAAGATTAAGACTAAAAAAGAAATGTTTAGGTAAATATGAATTTATTCATTTTTTTATATTTTGTATTTTCATATGCAGTCACAGGTGATGCTTTAAGCTTCTGTTTACAATTTGCATATTCTCACCATCTTCTGTAGACAAAAGGATGTTGTTTATAGAGCTCAATAGCTTAAGGCGAAATCTACACACACAAAGAAATTGTCAGAATTGTAATTTTCCCCCTAACCTCTCTCTTCAGGGCTTATAGGTTTCAGAGAAAGCAGTTTGGCAACTTTGAGCACACAAATTATGTTACCCCGTATGAATATTAAAAATATAAGAAGTGCAGCACAATCAAGCAATAAAACACAGTCCAAAATGCTGGTGAACAAGTCCCAGAGTGATGAAAAGCTGACTCCACCGGTGAAAATCAGCAATTTAAATTATGGTGACAGACCCTCCACCTTCGATATAAGTTCTACGCTCACCTCGAAGCATGGACTCCTGAGCTAACAGGTAGTCATGCAAGCAGGTCCCACACAAAAGGTAGGTAGCAAAACAGATCAAGAACTTCTCCTCCAGATCGATAATCTCAGTGGGGGCATCAAACCGTATGTATATAAAGAAAAGGGAGATCTAAGTGCTCACTGTGCAAACATTTAAAATGTATTTAGGTCCAAATCTGTGCGTGGCTCCTCCCCTGTACATGTCACGTTCATCAGAACTTCCTCACCGGGGCAGGAAGTTCTGACGAACGTAACGCGTATAGGGGAGGAGCCACGCACTGATGACGTCACCTGCTTCCATCCTTTGAAACGAACAGCACACGGTTGTGCTATATGTCTGTATCGTTTTCAACTCATGTGAGTAGTCTATATTTGGACTTAAATAAATGTTAAATGTTTGCGTAGAACTTATATCGAAGGTGGAGGGTCTGTCACCATTATTGAAATTGCTGATCCTAACTGGTGGAGTCATCTTTTCATCTTTCTGGGACTTGTTGTTCACCAGCATTTTTGGACTGTGTTTTATTGCTTGATTGCGCTGCATATATTTTTTATCATTTGTCATTGTTTTTTGTGAAAATCTTTTAGTGTCCAGCTTGCATTTTGGTGGGTTTTAGTATTTTTTTGTGCTGATTGCACCTTCTATTTACCCCGTATGAATAGTGCTGGTATGCATATAAATACAAAGAATTACTTATCACACAAGTCTCCAAGATGTAGATAAAATTAGTTCTCAAACCTATAACACTAAGCAGTGGTCTGACAATGAAAACAATATTGGACAATACCCAGCATCAAGGTGTTATATATTAAACTGAGTGTGCTGATATGCTAACTCTGCCATTCCTGTTTTATGAGTGCAATACTTTTTTTTACTGTATGTACAGTATAATAAATATGGGGGTGGTGGTGTTCATTGTACGATTATGGCTTCACTCGTTCTCTTTGTACCTCTTTCTTTGAGCTCTCTCTTTAGATAACCCATCATGCTCTTAGGATCCTCTGTCTATTTTTACATTTTTATCTGTGCCTTGGCAAAATGAAACAGTTATAAAACATCAGCTTAAAAATGTATACGCGTAAAATAAATTTGCCCCAACCAATAATATTTACCTTTAACATGGCATTAGAAGTGATATTAAACTACCTTTCTGATGAGCTTCCCTCCATTCCAGCACTGAGTCCCTTTTCAGATTATTAAGCATCCAACAGTTCTGTCAGATGCCTGTGTCCTCCCTCTGTGCACTGTGGCTTCATCCTCTGATCCCTTCATCACTGTTGTGTTCTGTATTGACATAGGGGTCAGTGGATGGAATAAGGAACTATTTTGGGGTAGGTAGCCCAAAATAAGGAGGTTACAATACTACCACGCAGCTTAATCGTGGGATCTTTAGTACAAAAATATAAAGTTACAAATAATCTGGGTTAAAAACCTCCACCATCACCTTCACCTCAGTTGTGTTTAAAAAGACAATGTTGTCTTAAGCCCCATACACACGGTCGGAAAATCCGACCACCAAATCCATCGGATTTGGTCCGACGGATTTAGTCCGACACTGGTGTTGCATACACACGGTCGGACAAAGTCGGAAAATCCGATCATTCTGAACGTGGTGACGTTTGTTGCCTACGACGGGACTACGTAGAGGCTAGTAGCCAATAGCTTTGGTCTTGTAATGTGATCTGAGCATGCGTGGCACTTTGTCCGTCGAAATTCGCTACACACGATCGGAATTGGTGTGATCGGACTTTGTTGTCGGAAAATCTTTAGAGCAGGAGATACAACTTTGTCCGTCGGACAATCCGATGGAAAATGTCCGATGGTGCCTACACACGGTCGGAATTTCCGACAACATTGTCCGATAGGACAGAATCCATCGGAAAATCCGACCGTGTGTATGGGGCTTTAGATGGCACAGCTGCGTCCACACGTTGCACATGCAAACAGATAGTCACACACACACCCCTAGCGAAAATCTATCGTATGCTGCCAGTAGATGGGGAGTAAATTGCCAGTAAATTATTCATCAGTAGATGCATATATGTACAGAGTAGCCCAGATGATCGGCAGCATGAAGTCAAAATAGGGCCACCAGGTGAACCAGAGAATTTGTGGTTCACTCAATAAAAGAGTATGTTTACTTCCTCTGCTGGTTCAAGGTGAAGGAAAATAGCGTGACTAGGGTTATTAATCTGTACTGGGACTCAGATAAATGTCAGAAAAGTCTCTGTAGATGGCAGCACCATGTTGTCACTAGGGTTATTCACACATTGCTTAGGCAAAGCAAATGAAGCTGATACTGTATAACATCACAGATAGTAGGCATGGAAGTGCACCAACACTATAAAAACAGTAAGGAGCGATGGGTTTGCTCACCCGACCACAATGACTGGACTGTCCTGGTTCCTGGATCACCAGGGGAAAAGATAGCTCTCTCTGTTTGTCGGCTCACAGGTGTGGAGGCTTGGCGGTATTCATTGCTTGGGTCTCGCTCAGGAGTATGTTCAGGTATCCCTTGATCTGGTCCAGTCACTGTAGAGTCAGCGACAGCGTCACAGTGACATTTTCCACAGCATGAGTTGGGGAACACAGGCACCTGACACTTCCAAGACTGTTAAATGCTTAAAGTGAGTTTAAAGTTTATTTATTTTTTAATAACAAACATATTTTATTAACATTGCACAGAGCGGCCCTGTTCCTCCTGTTCAGAGTTCCCCCATCGGCTCTTTTGGCTCCTCCTTTTCTCAGTGTGTCACTATAGGAAGCAGCTTCCTATAATGGCATACCTGTAGGCAGGATTTTAAGCCTCGCTGCCTGCATCCATAAACACAGACAGCGTGGCTGGCCCTTACATTGACGTTGGGGGATTTTTCCACCCATTTACACAGTGCCGTGGGAACATCTACCTCTCCTTGTTGGCCTCCTAGACATGATAGGGGAGGGGGAGCTTATTACTGATATGTAATAAAGACAGGGAAATGTGTACTGCGGTAAGTTGGCTCCCCTTGCGCGAATAGCCGTCATTGTACTTCGGGCGCATACATGTCGATTTGTGGCGCGCACAAATCGCCATGTACGCGCCCAACGTACAATGACAGCAATTCCTGGGAGCCAACTAGTGAGTCCGGTGGCCACCCACAATCACTTCAGAGACAGGCAGAACAGGGATCTGTCAGTGTAAACAAACAGATCCCCATTCTGTCAGGGGAGGAGAGACAGATCCCCGTCTGTTCCTAGTGATTAGGAACAATGATCTCTCTCTTCCTCCAGTCAGCCCAGTCACCATACAGTTAGCAACACCTCCCAGGGAACACACTTAACCCCTTGATTCCCCCTAGTGTTAACCCCTTCCATGCCAGTGACATTTATACAGTAATCAGTGGCTATTTTTAGTTCTGATCGCTGTATAAATGTCAATGGTCCCAAAAATGTGTCAAAAGTATTCGATCTGTCCGCCGTAATGTCATAGTCCCACTAAAAATTGCAGATTACTAGTAAAAAAATTAATAAAAATGCCATAAATCTATTACATAGTTTGTAGACGCTATAACTTTTGCGCAAAACAATCAATATACACTTATTGCAAATTTTTTTACCCAAAATATGTAGCAGAATACATATTGGCCTAAACTGAGGAAGAATACTTACCGTAATTTTCCTTTCCTGATAGACTCCATGGCAGCATACTTGTGGGTTAACCCCGCCTCCACTGCTCCCCTATAGGACCCCTCTCCCATAAATATTTGCTTCAAGCCAGTGGCTGTGTTCTGTAACTAGCCTACTCCAGACATTTGGGAGGAAACTCCTGCTGCCATGGAGTCTATCAGGAAAGGAAAATTACAGTAAGTATTTGATAGGACATTTTCAATTTTCCTGACAGACTCCATGGCAGCATACATGTGGGAAATAACTTGCCGTACACACCCAGGTGGGTAAAATGTTGAGCAAAGAAAGTTTAACACCGTCAACTGACAGCACTTATAAACCAAAATTAACTGAAGATAGCTGGTTCAACACAGTAATGGGACACAAACGTGTTCATAGACGACCAGGAAGCCGTCCTGCAAATTACTTCTGGAGCTACATGATGCAAAGTTGCTCAAGATGTAGACCACTCCTGGCCGGGTGAGCAGACACTACCTCCAAAGGAGCCAAGCCCTTGGCTCTGTGAGCCTGTTGGATGACCTAGGCAATCCGTGTTTGATGTGATGTAAGTAAAGACAGCACAAGCCATTACTGTACAGTGGCCATGTTCAGCACAAGCCATTACTGTACAGAAGCCACGTTCATTGAATAATAACCAGCAGGAACAGGAAGCATCACACAGGAAGTGAGTACAACAGAGATGCACTATAGAGTTGCATTTAAAGAAACATAACATTCATGACAATCCGTGCCACAATTGCCCTAGATGAGGCACGTTTCTCTGTCCTTTTTGGCAAAAGAATGAACAGGCATTCTGAAGCCTGAAGGAAGCTGTAACTTGTAGATATGACTTTATAATATCTGAGGGATTCCTAAAATTGAAGGAAGGCACTGCTTGAAGTCAAATCAGGATTCCCTGTTTACTAGACATGCGTATTAACCAACTAAGCCACATTGCGCTTTCTCCCATGCAAGTTAGAACTCTGAGGTTGGCAGAACAATTTCTTGACTCCCACGAAGACTGATGCACCCTTGGGAATTGAGTCAAGCATAGGTCACAGCACCGCTCGACTGGAAAGAACGTAAGAAAGCTCTCCATGACCAGTGAACCGATCTCTAAAGCTTTTTATGCCAACGTGATAACCGGTAAAAGACGAACTTGAAAGAGAGGCCTCTAACGGAGACAGCCCTAGAACATTCTGCTCCAATTCCCAAGGGGGAGTTGAGAACAAGAGGCAGACTCCATTGGAAAACCTCCTCTTAAGCACCATACACACGGTCGGAAAATCCGACCACCAAATCCATTGGATTTGGTCCGACGGATTTAGTCCGACACTGGTGTTGCATACACACGGTCGGACAAAGTTGTCGGAAAGCCCGATCATTCTGAACGTGGTGACGTTTGTTGCCTACGACGGGACTACGTAGAGGCTAGTAGTCAATAGCTTTGGTCTTGTAATGTGATCTGAGCATGCGTGGCACTTTGTCCGTCGGAATTCGCTACACACGATCGGAATTGGTGTGATCGGACTTTGTTGTCGGAAAATTTATAGAGCAGGAGATAGAACTTTGTCCGTCAGACAATCCGATGGAAACTGTCCGATGGTGCCTACATACGGTCGGAATTTCCGACAACATTGTCCGATAGGACAGAATCCATCGGAAAATCCGACCGTGTGTATGGGGCTTAACTCAGAGGACTAAGCCTAGCCGCTTCCTTGAAGAACTGTTGGACAGGAAAGATGCCTAGACCCGAAAACACCTGTGAAGGCTGATAAAGCTGACACTTGAACTCAGAGGGAGCTGACCGATAAAGCCAGAACTAAATCTGACTGGAGGAAGCCTAGAATATCTAAAACTTCTAGATCACCACATGATCTGTCAGCAGCAGTCATGTATTGAACAACTTTGACCAGATTCTCCCATCAACTTTGTCTGCGTTCATTCTTCTAGTATTCAAGAGAACGGAAATGACCCTGGAAGAGCAGCCGAGGACCTCTCCAGAACCAAATCATCAG
The DNA here is from genome assembly GCA_028564925.1 of Lithobates sylvaticus. Lineage (NCBI taxonomy): Eukaryota > Metazoa > Chordata > Amphibia > Anura > Ranidae > Lithobates > Lithobates sylvaticus. The sequence goes on from CM053031.1 coordinate 233,891,053, forward strand.
ACGCAACCGTGCCAGACATGGATGTAAAATTAATTGTAGCAGCGCTAAATGTGAACCAAAAAAGGTGAATTGATAAACAATATTATAAGTATTGACCACGAAAAATAGATATGAATACACCCAAAATAAAGTAATCAGTGAATATTAGAGTCCAAGGAGTATATAAAAAAAACATAGGAAAAAAATGATATGGTATACAGTAGAACTCTTCTACTGTGAATTCAATCACAACCAAAATCTGTGAAACAAATGTACATAAAAGTTTAAAACAGTGACGACAGGCAGTAGGCCTCTGGAGACATAGCAGCAGCCTCAAAGTTTCCTTTTTCATACTGGGCAACATCTGACCATCTTGTTGGAACCTTCCTAATCGGGGGATCCATACTGTTTTGCTGGCCATATTCTTCAGATCATTTGGAGGCACCAGTTTCCATTTCTGGATAAAGGCCCCGACCGGGTATTTGGTCACAAGCTTATCTAGCTTGCCATATGGTAAGCGCGCATTGTATGTGGTGTTCACATTTTGGTTGCAGTGGAGGAATCGTCACTGTTTTCAACTTTTATGTACATTTGTTTCACGGATTTTGGTTGTGATCGAATTCACAGTAGATGAGTTCTACTGTATACCATATCATAAACTTTTTTCCCTATGTTTTTTTTATATACACCATGGACTCTTACTTTTAATATTCACTGATTACTTTGTTTTGGGTCTATTCATATCTATTTTTATTGGTCAATACTTATAATATTGTTTATCAATTCACCTTTTTTGGTTTAGCATATTTAGCGCTGCTACAATTTTTTCTATCTATTTCATGTGTGTAGCTCACTTTTAGTGGCTGCTTACTGTTATTTTCATTTTTATATTTACTTCTATTTATGTGCCAACAGCGCAGTATTTTATTTTGATTTATGCATGTCGAATTGTACTCAGTGACAGAAGGCCTGGCCTGGGGAGAAGGTGAACTGGGTTCCAGAAGCTGAACTGTGCTAGCAAGGGGAACCATTAAATAATTGTCCGATAAAGCATCACTGCAACTAACACCATAACCTTTGTTCGGAGTCTTCGTAGAAAACCCGAGGTTGATCAGGACTGGAAGAAATGCATAGGTCATACTGCATTTCAAATGATCCATCAGGGCATCTGCACCTGAAAACCTCCACATGTAGAGACCATTTGTTGTGGACTCTGGAAAGAAAATCCGAACATTTTGGAATCTGGGAACATACACCGATGAGCTGTAGGCTCAAATCTTCTGAGCCCAAGACATAATTGGCTCCGCTTCCTGTAATAGAGAGCAGGCTGTGAGTCCCCAGGCTGTCTTTTAACGTAGGAGACCACCAAAGTGTTGACTAACCTAGAGAGCACTGACGCTCCCTTTGTTATATGGTGAAAAGCCTGAAATCTGCTTCCTGGCTCCCACTGCTGGAGAAACCCCTTCCAGAAAGGCCACCTTCTCCAGCTTCCACTTGATTCTTGGATCCGTAGCCACCATAGTGGCAATAATTTTCAACACTGAAAGGCGCGCAGGTGGGAAGAAGACCAGGTCAGGAGTATTCAGAGCCAAGACATCAGGATCCAGAGCCAAGGCAATTATCCAAGATTATATTGAACTGAGCCCCGAGGCCCACAAGAGACCTTGCCAGATTCAGCAGCCAGACAAATTTTAGGAGCATAGAAATGACCTGAGCTCTGGGCTCCAGTAACTGCCCTCTGTCTTGGGACAGTAGGACAAGGAAATCCACATAACTAGGCAGGCGTATGCTCCTTGTTTTTATAAAGACTATAACAACCAATAAGCCCCTGAAAATACACAGGGTGATGTTGAAAGCCTGAATGGCTGGAGCTGGAGATGGTCTTTACCTACAGTGAACGGAAGGAACTTGCGGAAGTCTTCTACAATGGGCACATGAAGGTAAGCATCTTAAGTCTATTGGAAACAAGCCAGTCACCTGGCTGGACCCCCTATGAATCAGGGACGATGTTTCCACCTTGAACTTCTCCTTTGCAGAAAATTGTCTCATTTGTGCATGGTCTAAAACCGGCCTCTGCAAGCTTTTCCTCTTCATGACCATAAGAGGGGTGAGCAACTGCCCTGAAATCTCTCGCATTCAGAGACTGGCACAGCAGCACTTTGCGACTCCAGCGACTTACGTAAATCATGAGTATATACTTTCTTTACCTCAACGTGAAGCAAAATCCATGGAAATGAATCAGAGAAGATGGAGGACATCTGATGGACCATGCATGTCCTGAAAAGGACCACTTTGACGTCCCAATATTCTGAAGCCCAACTCAGTAGTTACTTGGATTCCGAGTTCATGCTTTTAGCATACTTCTGAGGGGATATTAGGTCCCCTCACCAGCTCTTCCTAATATCCCAACCTGGTCTGTAAAAATGTGTGACTTTGTTCTCTAGACTGTTCTCTTCTGGCCTAGCCAGTGCTGGTCCAGAGATAGGACCTCAACTTGCCAACTGTGGCTCGGGTTTCCGGTGCTATCCAGCTTACCAAAAGATGAAGCTCCCTAAAGGGGAATGCTACACTACACCTATTAGAGGCGGGAACATCAAGCCCTGGCCCCAGCCATAGCACTCACTTTGCTGTAACTGACAGGAGCATCATCCAATGCCACTATGCGGCTGATGTTATTGGGAGCCTTATCAAGGAAACTGACATCAGCTCTGACTCCTAAACTACAGAGTTTCTGAAAAGGCTCCTGAATACTGCGTCCACATTCTCCATTCACATTTACATCCTTTTCGATATGGCCACAAAAGCCCAGGTCGACTTTCGGGCTATTCGCTGCATCTTCCAGGGAAGAGCGACATGCTTGCTCCCTTCATCAAGCCCCATACACACGCTCGGACAATCCGCGGACCAGGTCGGTCGGACTTTGTCCGACGTACTTTGTCCGATGTTGTCGTTGCGTACACACGGTCGGACTACGTTGTCGGAATATCCGGTCCGGAAGAACGTCGTGACGTAAGTCGTCGTCCACGAGATTACAAAAGGGAAGTTCAGCACCACGTCAGGCACCCGTTGGGCTCCTTCTGCTGATCCTGTGTTTATCGAGAGTTAGTGGAAGTTTGGTGACTTAAGATTCGCGCTTCTCAGTTTTCTGACTCAGATCGTTACTGCTCTTCAGTTTGTGCTTGTCGTGCGTATCTGTTTATTAGTGCGTGTAGTCAGTTCGCATTTGTTGGTCATTGCGGCCTATATCTTGATATAGGACGCTTTGATTTGCACTGCTTATTGTCTGCTCGTTGCTGGTATTCACTTCGTTCTTTCAGGCCTTGCTGTTTATCGGTGCTTTCTGTTTGTCCGTTCTGACCAGCCGACCTTTTGTGACCTTCTGAGCGATGTTTCCCGTGCGTACTCGTCGCCGAGTTCGTGCTGTACGCGGAATTGGTGTCGGGCTTTTAGCTTTGACCCAAGACCCGTCCATGAACAGAGTGATGAGGAGTATGTGGACCAAGAATTGGTTGCTTCAGCGTGACCAGTTCTCGCACATGCCTTTGCTTCGTGAGATCCGGGAGAATAATCCTGATGATTTCAGGAACTTTCTCAGGATGACGGACCCCGATTTTCACCGTCTTTTGGCTTTGCTGACCCCCTTTATCAGCCGGCAGGATACCTGCATGAGACAAGCCATTACTCCGGAGCAGAGGCTTGTTGCCACGTTGAGGTACTTGGCGACAGGGAGAAGTCTTCAGGATTTGAAGTTCTCTTCAGGTATCTCTCCCCAGGCCCTGGGAATCATTATTCCAGAGACCTGTTCTGCCATCATTCAGGTCCTGCAGGAGGACTATATTAAGGTAACATTTCTACTTTACTATTCCCTTCTATGTATGCTCTGTTTGCTAATGACTTGTATTTTTGACCTCCTTCCCTAATTACCATGATTGCAATATGTTCTAATATGCTGTGCCCCTTTTCTCCTTCATGCATTTTTCCCTTCACTTACCTCACCAGCATGCTCTTCTGCCCCAATAGACACCTATGGCCTACTCACTTAAGCAATGTCTTTTGTCTGCTGCATAGTATTGTTTGCCCCAAAACACCCCCTAAAATATGCACAAATGTTTGCTGTGTGGTTTACTTCATGTAGAGCCCCCTTTTTTTGTTCTTTTGGTGGGGGGGGGGGGGCAAACTCATTAGGAACCCCCTCCCCCAACTGCTCTGTCAGATGGTACCAATCCTTTATCTGCTGGCTTTCCCAAGGTCCATACACACTATATACCTACCTCTTTATAGTGCGCATCTTTAGGGATGAATTCAGCAAAGCATGTAGTGCAAGGGACTGCCTCCATACATTCCATTTCCTATTTTTTTGTCTTCTTTCCCTCCTATTAGCTTGCTTGGTAATTTAATAATGTCACACTGTGCCTGCCTTTTTTGGGGGGGGGGAAATGTTATTTGATCTTTCCTGTGGCCTGCCAATAGTGTTAAGTACAGAGGGTCTGGCCAAACTAGGCCACATTATTGAGCCATTTGCCAATCAATGAAGTGCAGAGGGTTACCTGTCCACCACCCCCCCCCCCCAAAACCATAGTTATTGCCAATGTCCCATCAGAAGTGGGGGGATTGATGGGGGGGTGAGTAATCTGTGAAGGGGAGCCTCTACTTTTCTGTGTAAATACTTTCCAGCCTCCAATTTTATACAATGCTCTTGTTCCAAGATGTTGATTGTCTAATCTGCTTGCAATGTTTAGGTGCAAAGTGACTAATTTTTTTTTCTTGTTTCACTCCACAGTTCCCTTCCACGCCACAGGAATGGCAGACTGTGGCCTCCCACTTTGCCAGCCGTTGGGACTTTCCTAACTGCGGAGGGGCAATTGATGGGAAACACGTCCGCATCGTCCCACCGCCCAACTCGGGGTCCTACTATTATAATTATAAAGGGTTTAATAGTGTAGTGATGTTGGCGGTGGTGTCGGCAACATACGAGTTTATGTATGTGGACGTGGGGATGAACGGCCGGATATCGGATGGTGGGGCCATTACGCACACGGAGTTCTACTGGCGTCTCCAAAGTGGCAGTCTGTGCTTGCCACCTCCAGAGGAGAATGCCGAAGGACTCCCCTTCGTCTTTGTCGCAGATGAAGCGTTTGCGCTGACTCCCCATGTGATGAGGCCGTTCCCGATGAGGACCCTCACCCCGGACCAGAGGGTCTTCAACTACAGGCTGTCCAGAGCCAGAAGAGTGGTGGAGAACGCTTTTGGCATCCTGGCCAGCCGCTTCCGCCTGTTCCTGACGGCATTTAACTTGGCGGAATACAAACTGAACCACATAGTTCTTGCCTGTTGCATATTGCACAACTTCCTCAAAAGACATAACAGGAACTATGTGGTGCCCGTTGGCCCAGATGTGGAGGGCCCTCCAAATGCGGACCTCACAGCCCTTCGAGTGGCACGTCCAGGCTTGCCCCCTCTCAATGCCCGCGTGGTCCGGGACCAATATATGGAATACTTTGTGGGTAGGGGGGCCATTGCTCTGCCTGACGATGTGTGAGAGGCATTTTTTAATAAATCTGATATTTTAACCAACCTCTGATTTCTTGTCATTTCAGTCTTCTTTTTAGCTTATTTTACTTTGTCATTTTTTCCCTTTGCCTTCGACAGTGGTAATGCACTTTCTGGGCAAAAGGAGGTAACAGTCTCTTCTTCCCAAAAAGATTATTCTCATGTGTGTTTGCTACCTAATCTTTGGTCTAGAGAAGGTTTGTCCTGCATAACTGACACCCAAAATACTCCTTTTCAGCACCAGGTCTGACATGTGTGTATTCTCCAAAATGCTGTGCTCCGTGTTTTCGTACAAAGCACTGTGGGTGTCATTTACATAAGTCAAATCCGCTATGCTCTACAAGTGCATTGAAAAAGTTCCCTGGGAAAGGAAATTGCAGTGCAAAGTGGATTTGCCTTTAGTAAATAACACCCATTGCCCCCCATATCCTTTACATTTTACATACATAATGCATTGTTTTATTTAAATAAGGAAGCCACACATTTTGAAAAATAAAAAAGTTTACTTGGAAAACATTCACAAGTGCGTTTACAATCTTCACGCCAAAACTGACAACATCTTGGTTATTTACAACATTATTTACAAAGATTACGCAATTGGTAAAACCAGGCATGGAGCTAAGCAGAACCTATGAAGTAGGAAAGTTCAACTTTGTAAAGTGAAGACAAGATCAGACATGACTATATGTTCAAAGTGTGTTTGATCTTGCCTTCATCACATGGGGGGGTCACCCCCGAAAAGTGGAAATTTGGAACATGCACACAATTTGGTTCTGAAAATGGTCATTAGATGGTAAAACACATGCCTAGAAGCTTCAAAAGTGCCATTTTCCATCATGGGGATGAATGGACGTTTTTTGGGGGTGCAACCCCTTCACCACAACCACTTTCGTAGTTCGTAAAGTGTTTGCACCCCCAAAAAAACGTTGCCATTCATCCACCATGATGGGAGCTAGCACATGTGGACACAATGTGTGCATGTTCCAAATTTCACACAGTTTTTAAGTTGCAAATGTGTTCAGAAGCTGGCACAAATGTGTGTAAATTACTTGGTGCTTTTTCATATTTTTCCTAAAACATCAATGATGTTCTTCAATTTTTGTTGAACATCATTGATGTTTTGCTTTATGTAATCTAGATCTCGATTGCAGACCATTATCTCTCCGATGAGTACGTGGGCACTCTCTGTGGTAAAGTGCGATTTTTCTTCCACAACATCCACGTCACCTAAAAACCACAAACAAAAAAAAATGGGGTGTTGGAAATGAGGCAGCCATACATGGATTAGCTTACCAGTAGCTGTGTTCTCCCACACTCACCTGTTGTGGTGACAATTTCTCCAAGTTCGATGATCTCTCCTTCCTCCTCCTCCTCTGCTTCTGCTCTTTCCCCTTTTTTGGTAGGTGTTGGTTTGGGGGTTTCCTCAGACGGCCCAAGTTTTCGCTCCCCTATGAGAATGTCCAAAAGGAAGATTTAGCAACACAAGCTATTGAGGGCAGAAATAGGAAATGACAAACATTGCTTGAAAGTGACGGACACTATTTTAGTTTGGCCAGTTACAAATGTCAACTACATGAATGAAGTCACTTTGTAAAGGTGCTAAACTGACTAGCTTTTTGGTAGAAGTTTGTGTGATGGAGACCCCCCTCTAGTATCCACTGGAGCACATGTGTGGAAAAGCATAATAAAAAGGGGGTTTGGGTGTCCCAGCACTAGTGCTCTAGAGTCCAGATGGGTAAACAGCTACTGAGTGACCTCTCCTTTACATTGAATAAATTGGCTTTACATTCTTGATGACATTTCTAGTGAGAACAAACTTCCTTTCCCCAAAAAAACACCAAACATCGTATTATAAGTGGCCGAACGATCGAGGTTGCGTACGATCGAATGCACACACACACGACCATGACAGTGGCAGAAAGATCGAGGCTGAGTACGATCGAATGCACAGACGAACCTGAAAGTGGCCATTTTGGAATGTACAACTTGGTAAAAATCAAAACACAATGGAGCAGTATGCAAGCAAGAAATCAAACACAAAACACAACTACTTACTTTTTTGAAGAATTCTCTTGATCTTTCTGTACTGATCGGCCTCCCTCAGTTTCAGGTCTGACCAGCGTTTCCTGAGTTGCTCCTTGGATCGTTGTACCCCAAAATTATTGTACAGCCTTCTCACAACTTTAGACATGATCTTGGCCTTGCGGACATTGGGGTTGAGGTAAGGCCCATACTTCCCATCATAGTCGCTCCTCTTTAATATGTCCACCATCTCCAACATTTCTCCAAATGACATATTGGAGGCCTTGAATTTCAGGTTCCGGGATCGGGACGTTTCTGCCTCCGGACTTTCCTCGTCCTCCTCCTCGTTGGTGGGATATTTGTGGCGCACCTGCTGTGTCCCCGCCATGTGCTCTCCCCACTACGCCGTAAAGAGAAGGGGTGGGGAATAGACGAGAAAGATCGTCAGGGGCGGGCGGAGTTTGAAGCATGCGCAGTGTATATAAAACGTCACACGCCTGTGTCGTAGCCACGATCTGGGAGACGAGGGGAGAGAAAACTCACACGAGACGATCGCTACAAACGAAGGTACAATTTAACGTTGGTACATAACTAGCCTAGACTGATTTGAACTTGAGGCTTCTTTATGGAGAAGATTAGGAGAGTTTAGCCTGACATAATTTTGAGGGTTTTGTGTGTTGTTGTGTCTTGCAGAGATTGATATGAAGGGATTCAACGACATGAGTTTTCTCCCCCTCTTCATTGCCAAATACAGGGATTTTCCCATATTGTGGCAGGGTATACACCCACATTACACCAACAAACCAAAGAGGCACGCAGCCCTGGAGGAACTTGTGGAATTTGTCAAGCCAAGGTTCCCCACGGCAACTGTTGATGATATTAGAAAGAAAATTGGCAGCCTGAGGAGTGCGTATATCAGGGAGAGGAAGAAGGTCGTGAAGTCTGAGGAAACTGCAACTTCAGCAGATGAGGTCTATGTCCCCAAGCTCTGGTACTATCAGAGTCTCCATTTTCTGAAGGACCAGGCTGATGTCACGGAGCCAACCTCAACTCCTCCTTCCACGCTTCCTTGCGCACAGCCCACCCCTGATGAGGCTTCCGAGGAGCAACCTGGGCCTTCCAGTCTGGAAGAGGTGGAGGAGCCCAGCTTGTTCCAGGTATAGTAGTTTTGCTACCATTTAGGGGAATAATGAATGATGTTCACTTAATTCAGGATCGCCAATTGCTTAGTTCCTAACGTGTTTGACATATCAACAGACAGTGGTGTGGGAGACATTTGGGGCCAGAATCTAAACTGCTGGGCTGAGAATTGTATGGTTTTCTATTTGTAAACATTTTGCACCAGTCACTAGATGAGAATTGTGTGTGTTTGATGAACAAATAACTGAAACTATGTCCCTTTTTCCTACACAGGAAGACCTCAGCCAGGAGGTGGCTGTGGAAGGTGGCAGTCAGGAGGTGGCTGTGGAAGGTGGCAGTAGGAGGAGGCAGGGGTTAGTGGCAGCCACCAGCTGGGTAGTGGCAGCCAAGAGGGGGCTAGGCCTCGGAGCCTGACTGACACCCAAACCCCTCCCCTCCGCCCTCCGTACAAAAGGGCGAGAAGGGGGGGTTATGCGGCACAGTCAGCGCTCCGGATGATAAGAGAGGCTTCAGACTCCCTACATGCCACACCCGCCGACGAGGAGACCTTTGGCTCGGTGGTTGTCACAAAAATGATGGGTATGGAGGTGAGGCAACGCAACATGTGTGAGGGGCTCATCCTCCATGTCCTAAATAAGGGTAGGGCTGGGGAGATGACCCCAGTCACACATGTTTGCCATAGCTACCATGCTCCACCTCCTCCTCCTCCTCCTCCTCCTTCTGCCACCCCACCAGCACGACAGCCACAGCGTGGAAGGAAGCGTGGAAGGAAGACCTGAGAGTGACGACCTGGAATCAGTCTGGTCTGAGAGAAGATGGAGCCTCTCGTAGTACCAGAGCCTGGGGACCTAGATGGCATCTGCTGCAGTTCCGGATACTTTGGACTTCACGACCAGATTGCACTCCCCTTAATATACGTACTCCTCAGGCCCCCAATTTTCTACGCTTGAACAATGATGGTTGCCGTGGGGGGCCAAGGCTTTGCAAATTCCCCAAGTTTCACCATGGCTGCGTTCCTCTTTGGTTTGTTGGTGTGACCTAAATAAAGTTTTTTTTGATTTGAAATAATCATTGACTATTGTGTTTTACTTTGCTACAATGACAGTTTTTCTTTGAGTAAGCAGGTACATTTCACTAATCCTAAAGTAGAATTAACAAGGGGCACCAACAACAAACAAACTCCTAGTAAATGTAAGCAAGAAATACAAATGTAAATAATGTGTTTTTGGTAATTTGAGACACACAACCCCCCTCCAAAAAAAAAAAAAAAAAAAACATTCAAATATGTATTCCCCCAAAAAAAAAAAAAAAGACAAATCATGGTAAAAAAATAACAAAGATTCTTTTCCGTTCAGAGTAAAAATAAACATGTAGTGTATAAATGGTGCAAAGTAATAAAGAAGTAAGTTTGTGAGAAGTGCGGGTGAATAGGAGCAGCTAAAAGATGTCATTCTTGTTGCATTGTAAAGAAAAAGAGAATGCGCTGCATTAAAGACATTTTAACATTGCAGCGTGACGAATGTGCTGTGTCGATTAGGAAAGGTAGTTTTACCTGACCGAGCGCTTCCGTCACAGAATTTCTTCTGAGCATGCGTAGCACTTTGTCCGTCGGACAAGCGTACACACGCTCGGATTTGGTGTGATCGGACCGGGTTGACGGCAAATCTTTCCAGCAGGAGATAAGACTTTGTCCGACGGACAAACCGACGAACACTGTCCGATGGTGCATACACACGGTCTGATTTTTCAACAACCTTGTCCGATCGGACCAAATTGATGAAAAAGTCCGACCGTGTGTATGGGGCTTTAGTTGCATAGATTGGAAAGGGTGCCATTGAACTCAATGGATCAACATAACTAACCACTGATTGTATTTCTACCCTAAAATAATGCCACCACCACCGCCCGCAGTGTGCATGCATTGGGCTCCTGGGCAGGAGCAACCCAGAGACGCCCAGCCAGAAGAGAAAGCAGCAGCTTGGAACGCAAATGCGCTCCAGCTGCCATAGACTTGAAGACACTAGAGCCAGAGAAGAAACAGACAAACAGAAACACACAAACTGCGGCCATGGAATATGTAATATAAAAGTATACATCACTGCACACGGCAACTTCAATCCTTCTTCCACTATCAGACCAGGCCAGGTAGGTTGATCACACCAGCCTTGGGGAAGATAGTCCAGCTGTTAGCGGGTGGCCCTATCTGGCCATTGCACCGCTTGTCTGCCAATGGCCAGGCTTTAGCTCTTCCAGCGCCATCTTCGTTTGCCCACTCCATACCCTGCTAGCAGCCAAGGCTTATCAGAGTATCTTCTGTTTAGCTCACTCCATACCCTGCTAATAGCTAGGACTTATCAGAGTATCGTGACCTGTATTCCCAGTGCTCGCCACCGACCGGTCTTGATCACTGAGAGAAAAAACTTCAGGTAGACAAATAACCAAACCGATCCATAGGAGGAGGACAAAAAAGGAACACGGCCTCTGGCTTGGAGCAAAGATTTATGGTAGAGGGGTCCTATAGGGGAGGAGTGGAGGCAGGGTTAACCCACTCGTATGCTGCCATGGAGTCTGTCAGGAAATTAAATTTTTTTAATTGTTTAGGGGATATTTATTATAGCAAAAATTTAAAAATATTTTGTTTTTTTTTTTCAAAATTGTTGCTCTTTTTTTGTTTATAGCGCAAAAAAAAAAACGCTGAGGTGATCAAATACCACCAAAAGAAAGCTCTATTTGTGGGGAAAAAAAGGACATCAATTTTGTTTGGGTACAACGTCGCACGACCACGCAATTGTCAGTTAAAGCGGCTCAGTGCCGCATCGCAAAAAAAATGGCCTGTTAATTACGGGGGCAAATCTTTCTGGTCCTTAAGTGGTTGCACTTTAACTTGAGTACTACACAGACAAACTCCACAGTATACTGCAGTAAAACTGTGCTGACGCACTTCAATATACTGCAGTACGACTGCACTAATGCACTTCAGTATACTGCAGTAAAAGTGAACTAACGCAATTCAATATACTGCAGTAAAAGTGCACTAATGCACTTCAATATACTGCAGTAAAAGAGCACTTACGCACTTAAATATACTGCTGTTCTGTGATTTTCAAATTCTAAAGTTGGAAGATATATATAAAAGCAGCTGAGTAAAAATTAAATATAAGTGTCTATGTAATTGCTTGGGATCATAGAACACAGGGGATTGCTTTGTGTGCCAGGGAAGCAGCTTTTCGATTCTTTAATATCGGCATAACTTTCGTTACACATTTTTGAAGATTTTTGTCTTTTTCTTTGCAGGATATGTATGCTTTAAGCGTGACCTCTTACCCTACACGAAAATTTGTGCCTATAAATAGTGATATGGAAACAGCTAGAGAAAAAGATAAAAAAAAAAAAAAAAAAAATCTCCATGTAAAAAAAGATTAAATATCTTGGCTTCTTTTCATTAAACTAAAGTATACTTTTCCTATGATGAAGAGCCATTGTGTTACTCCTGCATGAATTTTAGTAAGGTTAATTTCACCAATATGAATATGAGAACTCACAGATGTCCCTAAAGTGGTTCCTCCTCTATGCCTGTAAAGATAGAACCCCTGTATCAAACATCTCAGCGTTCACGCAGGAGAAACAGTAGGGCTTTTTCATAAAGCTGCACCCTCCTTATTCAAACACAGAATAATGAAAGTAATGGAAATTTTACAAGACGTACATCAAGAAAAATGTAGCAGAAAGGAGATGGCAATGGAGAAAGTCTGATACAGCAATATTCTTTCTCACTAGCTCTTTGTGGATTCGGTTTCTTCTTATCATAAATGGAATTTTGCAGCTTTAAAATACTATAGATCTGTATTTTTGCATTATTCACATCTTATATCTTCTTATCTCTATTCAGTGATTAGAGATATGAATTTGCATTCTTTGAATAGACAGTGGTATGGAAAAGTTGGTTTCTGACTTGGAGTGAAAATATCAACTTTCTTTTTAGCGTGACAGAGTATGGTCATTGATCCAGAAAGCTCTAAAAGAGGAGCTGCATGCTGATGTAACCTTAGTCCACTAACAACTAATATGGATAAATTTCTCTTTAGTTTATGTATGTGTTCCTTTAAAACTCATGAAAACCTTTTTTTAGTTTGGCTAGTCATGAAGCTGGATATACAAAGGTAGCTTGGTCTTTGCCACAGAGCATATTGAGAAACAATGGGTTACAGACAGTAAACTAGTGTTTTTCATTTATTACAGGTTCTTATATAGCGCCGTCAATTTACACATCACTTTACATATATTGTACAGCAGGTAAAATAAGTATTGAACACGTCACCAATTTTCTAGATAAATATATTTCTAAAGGTGCTATTGACATACAATTTTAACCACATGCTGGTAACAAACCATGCAGTCCATAAATACAAAGAAACCAAAACAAATAAGTTCAGAATTTAAGTTATGTGTAATAAAATGGAATTACACAGGGAAAAAGTATTGACCACATGAAGAAAAGGAGGTTCAAAAAAGGCATAGAAAGCCAAGACACCAGCTGAAATCTACCAGTAATTGGAAAGCAATCCTTTTGTCAGTGCAAATTAATATCAGCTAGTTCAGTCTCAACTGATGGCCTATAAAAAGGTGACTAAGGTGTCACCAGGGCTTTTTTTCTCAAACAATATGTGCTGGAACTTAACCACGGCCCCACAAAACCCCTTCCCCTACACACACCCTCCAAATCACATCAAATAGTGGGTGTGTTCAGTCAAATTTCACAAAAACAGTAGGAGGGTCTTAAAGGGGCATTAAATACCAGGATTGCATTACATACAGAGTGCAGAGCTGTCACTTGTAAACACAGAAACCAGACTTCTGTGTTGACAAGTGATTGTGATGAGCAGGCACCAAAGGGTCTGAGCCAGAGTTCCCCCTGAAAAAAAGGCCTCGTGTCACACAAGAAAACATCTCATGATGGGTAAAAGCAAATCACCCTTCACAACCTTATTGTTGCAAAAGGTACTGATGGCATTGGTTACAGAAGGATTTCTAAATGTCTGAATGTTCCAGTGAGCACTGTTGAGGCCATAATCCAGAAGTGGAAAGAACATAATTTTACCATAAACCGGCCACAACCAGGTGCTCCTCGCAAGATTTCTGACAGAGGAGTGAAAATAATTATCAGAAGAGTTGTCCAAGAGCCAAGGAACACTTGTGGATTTGTGGAGAGCTTCAGAAAGACCTGGAATTAGCAGGTACTGGTCATGTATACACGCTCACCACACAAGACTCCATTGCTGAAAAAAAAAGGCATTTTAAAGCTTGTTTAAAGTTTGCTGCACAACATTTAGACTGTGAAATACTGGGAGAATATAGACTGGTCAGATGAGACCAAATTTGAACTCTTTGGATGTCTTAATACATGCCATGTTTGGAGGCCAGATGACACTGCACATCACCCCAAAAACACCATACCAACAGTGAAGTTTGGAGGAGGGAATATCATGGTGTGGGGGCGTTTTTCAGTTTTCGGTACCGGCAAACTTCATTCCTTTGAAGGAAGGATGAATGGAAAAATGTAACAAGACATTCTTGATAAAAATCTGCTGCCATCTACCAGAATGATGAAGATCAAACGAGGGTGGACATTTCAGCAAGACAATGATCCCAAACAAAAAGCCAAGGAAACTCTCAATTGGTTTCAAAGAAAGAAAATAAAGCTGCTTGAATGGCCCAGCCAATCACCTGACTTGAATCCAATAGAAAATCTATGGAAAGAATTAAAGATCAGAGTTCACAGAAGAGGCCCAAGGAACCTTCAAGTTTTGAAGACTCTTTGTGTGCAAGAATGGGCCAAATTAACACCTGAGCAATGCTTGCGACTAGTTTCTCCATACAGGAGGTGACTTCAAGCTGTCATTACCAACAAAGGATTTTGTACAAAGTATTAACCACTTCCCTACCAGTGCATTGTACAGTGACACCAGCAGGAATCTTTTATCCCTCCGGGCGGTCGTCTTATGACGTCAGCCTGTTCTCGTGCTGCAATCAGGGATAAAGTGTGTCCCACGGGACACAGCCCATCCCCGATCAGGGTAAAGAGCCAATGAAAATGTCTCTTTACCACGTGATTGGCTGTGTCCAATCACAGACAGTCACATGCACTGTCTTTGGGCACACCATACGTGCGTGCCACCAGGGGCGCGCAGTGTGGCCATTGAGGTCACTCTGACACAGCCCATCCCTGATCAGGGTAAAGAGCCAATGAAACCACATTACCGGCTGTGTGCAAGCACAGCCAGTCACAAATGTCAACAGACCGTGGTAACACAAGTTCGGTGTGTGAGGAGGAGATTGCGGTAACAGCTAGTTACCGCTTACAGTGTGAAGTAAAACACACAGATTGCCCAGTAATAAAGAGCATCTGTCACCAGCCCATCAGAGTACCTGTCACCAGCCCAGAGTACCTGAGTACCTATCTGCAGCCCATCGGAGTACCCGAGTACCTGACACTAGCCCAGAGCACCCAAGTACCTATCGCCAGCCCATCAGAGTACCTGTCACATACCTTAAGGCAGAGCCCGGAGTGCAGGGAGCGGCCCCTCGTAAACCCCTGGTTCGGGAACCCCTGGTAGGTATGACAGGGGCTCGGGAGCACAGAGGAGCACAAGTGCCTGGCTGGTAAGCTGAGTAGAGGGCTGGAGGTCTGTGCTGAGCAGGAACCAGGAACAGTTCTGTAGTCCAGGAGCAGGAAGCAACAGGTAATGTGCAGCAGACACAAGGAGGTGTCCTGTAGTCCAGCAGCAGGAAGCAAACAGGTAATGTGCAGCAGACACAAGGAGGTGTCCTGTAGTCCAGCAGCAGGAAGCAAACAGGTAATGTGCAGCAGACACAAGGAGGTGTCCTGTAGTCCAGCAGCAGGAAACAAACAGGTAATGTGCAGCAGACACAAGGAGGTGTCCTGTAGTCCAGCAGCAGGAAGCAAACAGGTAATGTGCAGCAGACACAAGGAGGTGTCCTGTAGTCCAGGAGCAGGAAGCAAACAGGTAATGTGCAGCAGACACAAGGAGGTGTCCTGTAGTCCAGCAGCAGGAAGCAAACAGGTAATGTGCAGCAGACACAAGGAGGTGTCCTGTAGTCCAGCAGCAGGAAGCAAACAGGTAATGTGCAGCAGACACAAGGAGGTGTCCTGTAGTCCAGCAGCAGGAAGCAAACAGGTAACGTGCAGCAGACACAGATGGGCAGATCAAACACAGGGGGAATATCCAAGAGAGTAGTCAAGTCCAGAGCCAGGATCGGGGCAGGCAGAGATCATAAGAGTCAAAGGCAAGCCAAGTTCAGCACGGATCAGATAGGTCAGGTTTTACAGGTCACAGGTACAATACAGGAAACGCTGTTGGTCGGGCAGCAAGGCAGGAATGACTGGGGCAGGTTTAAATAGCGCTTTTGGCGCCAAACAATGTCAGGGCGGCCGTGCGCGCGCTACTGCGCGCGCCCGGCGCCGCGTGTGCATGTGCATGTTCCCGTGCGCGCTCGGGCGCGCTCCCACGCGTCCGTGCGCGCTGTCAGCCGCGCTGTTGCGCCTGTGTGGGCGCAGAGGGTCTGTTCTGAACCGGGGGTTTCTCCTGTTCCTGGAGATGTTGGGAGGTCTGCTGGAGAGGCTTTCCTGACAGTACCTGAGTACTTGTCTCCAGCTCATCAGAACACCTGAGTACCTGTTTCCAGCCCATCAGAGCACCTGAGTACTTGTCTCCAGCCCATTAGAGTACCAGAGTACCTCTCTGCAGCCCATCAGAGTACCCAAGTATCTATCTGCAGCCCATCAAAGTACCCGAGTCCCTTTCTGCAGCCCATCAGAGTATCAGAGTACCTATCTGCAGCCTATGCCTCAAAGTATATATGTTGGGGTGTTTGCTTTCCGAATTGGGGTCATTTTGTGGGCGTTTCCATTGTCCTGCTGCTCCAGAGCCTTCAAAAGTGTGAAAGGTTGTCAGAAAATTTGAAATAAATAAAATAAATAAATGTAATTTATGCTCCTAGAATACCTGATGGTGCTCCCTGCATTTTGGGCCTCTGTATGTGGCCAGGCTGTGTAAAAGTCTCACACATGTGGGTAGCAGAGTGTATTTTGGGGTATAATATTGCTATGTACATGCTATGTTCTAGAAAAATCTTATAAATTTACAACTTTGTGTAAAAAACAAAATAATCATAATCATAAACATTTTTCAAAAACTTGTGGAAAAAAATTACCTGTTTAAAAGACTCATTATGCCTTATAGAATATACGTTGGGATGTTTGTCTGCCAAAATTGGGTAATTTTGTGGGTAAGTCTATTGTTCTGGTGCTCCAGGACCATGTGTAATTTATGCTTCTAGAATGTCTGATGGTGCTCCTTGCATGTTGGACCTCTCTATGTGGCTAGGCTGTGAAAAAGTCTCACACATGTGGTATCACCATACCATACCCCCCAACCGTCCCGAATTCGCCAGGACCAGCCTGGTAAATCCCGTCGTCCCGCAAACTTAGTCCCGCAGTGGAGCCA
This sequence comes from Lithobates sylvaticus, assembly GCA_028564925.1. Classification (NCBI taxonomy): domain Eukaryota; kingdom Metazoa; phylum Chordata; class Amphibia; order Anura; family Ranidae; genus Lithobates; species Lithobates sylvaticus. The sequence goes on from CM053031.1 coordinate 233,908,269, forward strand.
AGTACTGGAACCAGTTACAGCACATGACTCCATTAACTCCCAGTCAGGTGCGCGTAGCCACATCCACTTTTTTGTTGCGACGCGATACGTGCGCTGCAGGTCACTATGTACCTAAAATGTCCCTCATTCTGAAATTCAAAAGTTGGGAGGAATAGTCATACTCAGGAGGAGTAGCAGAATGTATTTTGGGGTGTAATTGCAAGTATGCATATGATGTGTGTGTGAAATAACTTGTTATTATGACAATTTTGTGAAAAACATTTGTGGGGAAAAAATAAAACTTCAAAAAACTCACAATGCCTCTTACTAAATACCTTGGACTGTCTACTTTTCAAAAAGGGGTAATTTGGGGGGTATTTGTACTGTCCTGACATTTCAGGGCCTCTAGAATTGAGCTAGGCCGTCGTCAGCTCATCAGGTGTGATCAATTTTATATGATTTGCACAATAGCTTCTAGACCAGGGGTCTCAAAGTACCGGCCCGCGGGCCATTTACGGCCCGCGGAGCGGTTACAATTGGCCCGCAGGACTGATGCATACTGATACATTTCCTGGCAACGGCCGCCTGCTTACGATGTTTTTTATTTTTTTTGTCTTCATGGTTTACTCGGAGTAAGTCGGGCTAGCTAACGTCGGTGACGTCATGTGACGTCCACCGCTGTTGCTTCTGGGAGTTGTAGTCCACGGCTGTGCGCTCAAGCTCCCTGCACCCGGCGGGTGGAGTCTAGAGAGCGGCGAGCGCAGCCAGCCTAAATACATCCATTGGCAGGAGTTGCGGGAGGGGCTGGGGGTGTGGCTGCCTCCTCAACTCCTCCCACAGACTCCTTCACTATGGATGATGCCGCAGCTGAAGCAGATAGAGGCGAGGACAGACACAGCAGCCCCGCCCACCCACCTGGGTCTTCATCTGCAGGAATGAGGCATGCTATGTAAGTTTACTCTGCACACTGTCACTACATGGAGTTCTAAGATGCCCTGTACCACCCCAACCTGCCCTGTATCACCCCAACCTACCCTGTATCACCCCAACCTACCCTGTATCACCCCAACCTGCCCTGCGTCACCCCCAAGCTGCCCCGTACCACCCCAACCTGCCCTGTACAACCCCATCCTGCCCTGTGCCACCCCAACCTACACTGTGCCACCCCAACCTGCCCTGTGTCCCCCAAAACCTGCCCTGTGTCCCCCACAACCTTCCCTGTGTCACCCCCAACCTTCCCTGTGTCACCCCAATCTGCCCTGTGCCACCCTAATCTGCCCTGTGCCACCCTAATCTGCCCTGTGCCACCCCAACCTACCCTGTATCACCCCAACCTACCCTGTATCACCCCAACCTGCCCTGCGTCACCCCCAAGCTGCCCCGTACCACCCCAACCTGCCCTGTACAACCCCATCCTGCCCTGTGCCACCCCAACCTACACTGTGCCACCCCAACCTGCCCTGTGTCCCCCAAAACCTGCCCTGTGTCCCCCACAACCTTCCCTGTGTCACCCCCAACCTTCCCTGTGTCACCCCAATCTGCCCTGTGCCACCCTAATCTGCCCTGTGCCACCCTAATCTGCCCTGTGCCACCCCAACCTGCCCTGTGCCACCCCAACCTGCCTTGCGTCACCCCAACCTGCCCTGTATCACCCCAACCTACCCTGTATCACCCCAACCTGCCCTGCGTCACCCCCAAGCTGTCCTGTACCACCCCAACCTGCCCTGTACAACCTCATCCTGCCCTGTGCCACCCCAACCTACACTGTGCCACCCCAACCTGCCCTGTGTCCCCCACAACCTGCCCTGTGTCCCCCACAACCTTCCCTGTGTCACCCCCAACCTTCCCTGTGTCACCCCCAACCTTCCCTGTGTCACCCCAATCTGCCCTGTGTCACCCTAATCTGCCCTGTGCCACCCTAATCTGCCCTGTGCCACCCCAACCTGCCCAGCGTCACCCCAACCTGCCCTGAGTCACCCCAACCTGCCCTGCGTCACCCCCAACCTGCCCTGCGTCCCCCCAACCTGCCCTGTGTCCCCCCCAACCTGCCCTGTGTCACCCCTAACCTGCCCTATACCGCCTTAACCTGCCCTATACCACCCCAACCTGCCACTATACCACCCTATACTACCCTAACCTGCCACTATACCACCCTATACTACCCTCAGGGGCTGGTTTGGTGTGCGCCCCATGACCGTGTGCTGCCTGCATGGTGCTATGCAGCCTAGACAGGGGGGGGGTGACACCATGTTTTACCGCACCAGGTGATCCCAACCCTAGTGACTCCACTGACTACAGCCAAACTACAACTCCCAGTGGGATCTTCTTGGACACCGTCGTGGCCGAGTCTGACTCACTGCTCGGCGTACTGAGCCTGAGCTGGCAGCTGCCATCAGCCCATCGCTGAGGTCACGGTGAGAGACCCTGACACCCCCAGCTGACCCCCACATGATCATCCCATCTATCCCCCCCCCTATACACCTCATTTACCCTGTCCGAGTGCCCATCCAGTAACCTCAAAATAGCCCTCAACACTAAGAGCTGCCCAAGTGCCCATGGCCTGTGGATCCTGCTAGGAGCTGGCTGCGAACCTGGGGGGTCCTGCTGGCCGCTGACCTGGGGGTCCTGTTGGCCATGGCCTATGGGTCCTGCTGACCTGCGGGTCCTGCTGAAGCTGTGGGTCCTGTTGGGAACTGGCGGCAGAACTGTGGGTCCTGCTGGCTGCGAACCTGTGGGGTCCTGCTGGACCCTGTCCAGTGACCTGTGGGTCCTGCTGGCAGCGGCCTACAGACCAGCAGGATCCACAGGTACACAGCCAGCTTGTGGGTCCTGCTGGGAGCTGGCTGCAGAACTGTGGGTCACGCTGCAGAGAAAACACTGCCAATCATCTGGCAGTAAGCAGTGACTGGCAGCAAGCAGTAACTACCACTATATATACGAGTTTTATGTTCATTTTGAAGCTTGAAAGTTTGCATGCGGCCCCCATGGGATATGAAAACTCGTCCTGTGGACCTCAGGTAATTTGAGTTTGAGACCCCTGTTCTAGACTGTACAACTTTCACTCAGACGAAATAATATCTACTAATTAGGGTTGTTTTTACCAAAGGTATGTAGCAGTATAAATTTTGGCCCAAATTTGTGAACAAAAATTACGTTTTTTATCAAGTTTTTTGCTCTTTTTTCACTTATATCGCAAAAAAAATTTAAACTCAGTGATGATTAAATACCACCAAAAGAAAGTTATATTTGAGTGAAAAAAAAGGAAAAAAAATGTTTTTGGGTAGAGTGTAGCATGACTGATTAATTGTAATTCAAAGTGTGAGAGCACTGAAAGCTGAAAATTGGTCTGGGCAGGAAGGGAGTGAAAGTGCCCAGTATTGTTGTTAAATAAATTTTACTAAACATGCTCAATACTTTTTCCCTGTGTCATTCCATTTTATTACACATAACTTCATTTCTGAACTTATTTGTTTAGGTTTATTTGTATGTATAGATTGTATGGTTTGTTACCGACATGTGGTGAAAGTTTAATGTCAATAGCACCTTTAGAAATATACACTATATTACCAAAAGTATTGGGATGCCTGCCTTTACATGCGCATGAACTTTAATGGCATACCAGTCTTAGTCCGTAGGGTTCAATATTGAGTTGGCCCACCCTTTGCAGCTATAACAGCTTCAACTCTTCTGGGAAGACTGTCCACAAGGTTTTGGAGTGTGTCTATGGGAATGTTTGACCATTCTTCCAAAAGCGCATTTGTAAGGTCAGGCACTGATGTGGAAGGTCTGGTTTGCAATCTCTGCTCTAATTCATCCCAAAGGTGTTCTATCGGGTTGAGGTCAGGACTCTGTGCAGGCCAGTCAAGTTCCTCCACCAAAACTCATTCATCCATGTCTTTATGGACCTAGCTATGTGCACTTGTGCGCAGTCATGTTGGAACAGGAAAGGGCCATCCCCAAACTGTTTCCACAAAGTTGAGAGCATAAAATCGTCCAAAATGTCTTGGTATGCTGACGCCTTAAGAGTTCCCTCCACTGGAACTAACGTGCATTAAGCCGTATTACTGCATACAACAAACTTACAGCATGATTTCAATACTCTGCTAACAGGGGGATCATGTCACGGCTCAGTCAGAGCTCATCACAGCATCAAACTGTTTTCTCCCACTCTCGCTCCCTTGTTTGTTTTGGTTTGGGGGAGCCTCCTACTTTCTCAAGGTGCTGGGGTATTTGTAGTGGGTTTTTCGGGTTTTATGTTGTTAGCTTGCCATTATATTTCTTGGTCCTTTTATTTTCTTGTCATAGCAGCAGGCGGGGGGTCTATTTGGGTATTTGAAAGCGGTGCTGGTTAAATGTCAGTGTAAAATAGTGGGTTGGGCCCATCTGAGGTATGGGTGTCCCTTCCTAGCAATACGTTGGTAACATTAGGGTATTAATTAGGTTGTATCTGGTAGTACATAAGTGGTTAATTGTCCCTGAGCCAGTGTAGTTGCAGCTGGGGGCCTTTGATTAGGTGGAAGATACAAATGGTTAATCGTGAGTATATAGGCTCTCTAAGACCTTATACCTTATTTTCTTGTCATAGCAGCAGGCAGGGGTCTATTGGGTCTTTGAAGGCGGTGATGGTTAAATAATTGTGGAAAATTGTGGGTTAGGCCCATCTGAGGTATGGGTGTCCCTTCCTAACAATACGGTGGTAACATCGGGGTATTAATTAGGTTGTATCTGGTAGTACGTAAGTGGTTAATTGTCCCTGAGCCAGTGTAGTTGTGGCTGGGGGCCTTTGATTGGGTGGTAGATACAACCATGAGTATATAGGCCTTAATCGTGAGTATATAGGCCTTCAAAGACCTTAGATCGGGCATACGCTGAGGTTGGTTTATTTGTTATGCATTGACTCTATTATATGCATTAAACTTGTTTTTCTTGTGAATGTTGTATTTAATAGTTTGTAATAAAAGGCTGCTATGGCCATTCGACTCAAAATTAAATGTGTCGTCTGGTCATTTTGGAAGGGGGGATTGGTCAAGTGTTTAATGTTTTATAGATAATCGGAGCCTCTACACTCTGCAGGTCCCTCAGTCATGCAAATACAAGGAAAATGCAAATACAAGGAACACAACCTAAATAGAATCTAATGTACCCTAAATACATAAAATCACATCCTCTAAATAATAGTACTTCGACATTTTGTCTCTTAGAACAATTATTTGCCTATATGCAGGCTAGCCAGACACATAAAAGATTGCTGAACATAGTGCTGTTATTGATCTATTAGTGATCTTTTTTTCGTAAAACTTACGTCTGACCGAAGTTTACTCTCCACACTGCTCCTTTAGCTAATCACCTGTCAAAATAAAAGAACAACAACTCTAAATGCCCATATTCAGTGGTTGTTTGGCATGCAGTGCAATCCATCTTCTGAACTGCAGAGTAGCCGAGTCCCTCTGCAGGCGTCCATGTCGCAGCTCAATTGACATGGACACATTTAATAGGCTGTCCAATGGTGGGATTCTCCTATAGGATCCAAAAGACTACAGCAGCTTGATGATGTTATAATGAAAGGCAGGGCAGAAACCCAAAAGTGGGCCTGGACCACATGTCTCCACTTCCAGAATAGGCGCCATCAAAGGAACACATGCTGGACTGTGAAAAAAGGGCTTTAGAAAAACTTAACAAATTCTTGCAGAATGGTGTGAGTGAGGGGGTGAAAGCAATTTGGGGAGATGTCCCAAAATATTTTCATGTATAAAAAGATACATTTATGTTTGAAATGTTAATGATTTTCACACTTGATTTCTCTTCTTTGTTTAAAGGGTTAGTTCACCTTTACAGAAGAAATGTGATGGTTCTGACCAATCACAATCCATATGGTCCTTCCTGGAAAGGCTGATAGAGAAGAGAGAGAGAGGAGTGGGGATTTTAAATCCCTGGACCGGTGAAGCAGTTGCAGAAGTGCTGACTGCTCAGCAACCCCAGGGGTAAGTACAGCAGATATTGGTGGTGGTGTGGGGAGCGTGGGGGTGTCTGGTGTTAGTTCACCTTTACAATTTTTCTGTAAAGGCGGTCATGATCATTGGAGGAAAGGTTAGTAAAACTTGCCTTTAGTTACACTTTAAGTCTTGACCTAAGTTGGGACAGTGTCTAATCTAATCAAGATAAGGCTGAATATACAAGATGATGTTCTAAAATTCCAACAATAATTTTCCTGAACATAGTTGGCTGTAGTGTATGTGATTGGTAACATAATGTGTGTGCTGAAAATAAATTCCTGTCTAATTAAATCTGATCTTTGGCAATTTGAAAAAAAAAGTTTAGACATTATTCATCAGATTTGAAAAAAAGCCCAATCTACAACCAATCTAAAAGAAACTTTATTTTTTTTTAAATAATTTTTACAAATAACATATTGCTAATGGCAGGGGGTGTGCATGCAATCTGAGGCCATTTTGAAATGCTATAATTTAGAAGGAGGTGTATAGATTTGCTGTCTAGATCAATAAAGCAGAACACAGAGCAATAATACAAGATGCCACAACCATCACAGTCAATAAGATTTCTGAGGCCAGATTCTGATTGGTCACGGTGGGGTACTGAACTGTGTACATTGCATCTTGTACTGAAGAGGTCTTTCAGGCTTGGCCATACTACTCATTCATTTCACGCTTAGCGATTTCCACAGAGGAAATGTTAATGTCATTCAGAATCCGCAGTTTGGTTATGCCAGAGAAGTGCTTCATTCGGTGGCGATACTGGATGCTCATGCTGTCATTTATGAACACCTGGAAATGTTCCCTGTCTGAGTGGATTTCAATCTGGAATGAATGAATTACAGATTATTGAGCTTGACGGCAACTAATAGTATCAATATTATATATTACTATGTATTACACAGAGAAAAGGGAGGGAGGGAGAAAGGAGGAATGAACATTATTAATGAAAGAGAAGATAGTAAGGGAGGAAGGAAAGGTAGAAGAAAAGAATAGGCAATAAGGATTGGGAGGAAAAACGTAAGGAAGGAAAAAGAGAAAAAAGGATAAAAGAAGATATGAAGTTAGGAAAGAATAGTGGAAGAAGAGAATGGTAAAAAGGATAGAGAAGAAAAAAGGAAGGAAGGAAGGAAGGAAAGAAAACATAAAAGTAACTCAGTTATGGGTATAAGTTGCCACCATCCCTTATAAATACAGTTGTACCAATGTTCCTTTAATAGGATTTTAAGGGGAACCAAAAGACTTGTAAAAAGATTATAAAAAAATAAAAAAATTAAGTTTTATTACAATCCTTAAAAGATATATGTAGCAGAAGTTGTTGTTTTCCTTACACAAACATTGGAGGTGTCCTACAGATCTTGGATACATATTTTGGAAACCTCTAATAGACTTTGGATTCTATCAACAGCTGGCCTGGCCCGTGCAGTCTTAGTGCGTCCTTGAGGTTCCCTTTGAGCAATTTGCCTGTGTGTGATGATATAGAAGGATGTTTGGTATGAAAGATGGTGTTGTACATATGCTTGTGGTACATTATCCCTGAAGAAGAATGTTGAATATAACAAATTTGAAATGCGTTGGAGTTCCCAGTACATGGACTAGCTGCTAAATCAGACACATTTTGGTTGTACAGTAGGAACCAGCCTAGGTGTACTACTTACATTTTCAAGCATATTTCTTTCAATACCAATATGGTGATATTCATTTTTGTAACTATGGATTTTATTTCTGGACATATATCTTTTAAAGACTGCAATTAAACTTTTTTTTAATTAATACATTTTTTAAATAATCTTGTTACAAGTCTTTTTGCCCTTAAAGTCCCATTAGAGAAACATTGGTACAACCAGGAAGCAATGAATGAAATAGAAGAAAGGAAGTGAGGAGGGAAAGGTGGTAGCAAAGATAGGTAAGGATAATAGGGAGGAAAGAGAAAGCATCACATAGGAAAAGAAGGAATGGAGGAAGAAGAGAAGGGTAAAGAGGATAGGGAGGAAGAAAAGAAGGAAGGAAGAAAATAAATAGAAGAAACGAAGATAGGAAGGGAGGAAAGATAAAGAGAAGAAAAAAAGGGTAAGAAGTGTGCTACTAATGCTAGTTTAGGTAAATTTATGCTTATGACTCATGGTAAGCATTTTGAGTCTCAAATTGGGTCAGGTTACTGCAGGTCAGGCTGGATGGAGATCTCTGGTACCTCCCCCTGAATTTTGAAGCATGTAGATGCTTCTGGAAGCCAGTGGGCGGAGGCCAGGAGGTCCTGATCTGCATATTTAGGGTAATCTGACTAATCCCCAGGCAAAATGTCCTGGCAAGGTTCATGGATCACCCCTAAATAAATATTGGAGAGCTTAGCAGCAGGGGAGTTGGGTGGAAGATGGAGTGCTGAGGAGGCTGCGGGGGGTAGTGCTACAGAAGCATAGGAAAAAAGGAAAGTAGGAAAGAAGGAAAAGAAGAAGAAAGATGAGAAGGGAGGAAGGAAGAAAAGAAGGGTAAGAAGGATAGGGATGAAAAAAAGATAGAAAATAAGGGAAGAGAAAATGGAAGAAGGGAGGAAGGAAAGATGGAAGAAAAATAGGGTAAGGATAGGGAGGGAAGAAGGGAGGAAGGAAGGTGTAGCACCCTCTATTGTGGTAGTGCAGGCAAATTTATGTTTTGGCTCATGTTAAAATGAGTCTTTAAATCTGGGTCAAATGTTGACTGCAGTTCAGGGCTGGATGACCCATACAGGCAGGTCTCTGGTGCCTCACTCTGGTTCTGTAAGATTGGAGAACATCCTGAAAACTGGAGGGCGGAGACCAGGAGGGTTGATCTGCATACTTAGGGGGTTTGGCCAATCCCTGGCATGGTGGCTAAGCCAGCTCTTAAATATGGATTAGTCGTGCTGGCAGAAAGGCGGGTGGAAGATGGAGTGCTGAGGAGACTGTCAATAGTCCTTGAGGAGAACCCTGTCACATGTAGAAAGCCTTTTTGAAAGACAACGTTGGGCTTAAATATTCCCCTTACCTTGGCCTGGGAAATCTTCAGTAGCAGCCAGGAGGGCTAGTGTAGAAGCAATATATATCTAATTCAAAAACTTGCGCTGGAGAGTTAACTCAAATAGTGAGATATGAATAAACAAAAATTAATAAAAAGGAATAGGAAGACCGCAGCTGCTGCACAAAGGTGCTAAAACCTTAAACAATGGAAAATATATAAAACAGCACTATCAAGCAATATACTGTACATCCTAATACACAGTGCCTAATGTATCAATGTTAAGAGAAAACAAAAACGTAAAATCTAAAAGTGCTCAGGTGCTTCAGTGAAAAGTGCAACGGTGCTCCAAAACTTTTGAATCAGTGAAGCGGCTCCCCCTTTGGGGTCCCCACTCACCAAAATTATTGGATCCTCAGCTTCGCAGTCTGGGATCAAAAAGGCATTGATCAAATGATCTTGGGATATGCTGGATGGTTCCTCAGTAAAATCTTGCAGGGAGATGTTGTAAGACAGTAAGGATATACCACACTTTTTGGTGATCAGATTCAGAACTCCTCGTCCCAAACCCCTTTTGTTGTTCAGAAAAAATCACTCTTTGAGGAACAAATAATGATTTCTTCAGAATAACAAAAGGGGTTTGGGACGAGGAGTTCTGATCACCAAAAAGTGTAGTGTAGAAACAGCCAGGTGGGCTGATAGTTCCTGCAGTCAGTGGAACTGGGATCAGTGTCTACAATGGAGAGACTTAGCCCCCGTACACATGGTCGGATATTCCGACCACAAAATCCGTCTGATTTTTTCCAACGGATTTTGTCCAAAACTGGTGTTGCATACACACGGTCGGACAAAGTTGTCGGAAAATCCGAACATGGTGACGTTCGTTGCATACTACGTAGAGGCTAGTAGCCAATAGCTTTGGTCTCGTAATTTGATCTGAGCATGCATGGCACTTTGTCCGTCGGAATTCCCTAAACACGATCGGAAAAAGTCGGATTTTGTTGTCGGAAAATTTGAGATCCTGCTCTCAAATTTTTTTCCGACGGAAAAATCCCGCTAGAGCCCACACACGATCGGATTTTCTGACAACATAATCCGATCAGAATTTTTCCATCGGAATATCTGACCGTGTGTACGGGGCATAAGAGTTCCTTTTCCTTTTGCTTTTATATCAGAGACTGTCAGTGTTCGGGAAGAAAGACAGTTCTGGAAGCATGTACATAGGGAGGAAGTTATCCCTGGTTTTGTTGCTATAAAGTCGGGCATCCCATAATTCCTATTCCCGATTCAAGTTATTACCCCTAATAAAACATAAAAACAAAAGCTCAAACACTGTTCCTTGTGTCTGGAGAAAGTGTGGAGAATACTTGTTGCCTGGCTGTGCAGGAGTGAGGAACCCAATTGCCAGCTGCTCCTTCTTGGGTGAGGAAGGAAGGAAAAGGAAGATAGGAAGGAAGGAAATTGATGAAAAAAACAGCAAGGAAGATAGAAAAAAAAAGGGCAAGGAAGATAGGAAGGAAGGAAGAAATATGACAGGGAGGAAAGAGAAATAGAAATAAATAAAATGAAGGAAGGATAGAGGTCTACGTGACTTTGAAGTTCACTTTCACTGTGTATGCTACTTTGTAAGCAACTCATATCGGTGTAATGTCAAAATCATTTTCATGCTCTACCAACACTAATTGACAGCTTATACAAGTAGATTGCAAAAACTGTTATTTTTCAACCCATTAAAATTAAAATATGCCAATCATATCAGTATAAACTGAGGGCATTGTAAGGTATTTCAAAATGAGACACTAAGCTATTAGCATTTTGCCATTATCAGAAGCATGAAAACTGGATCAGTATTCTGTATAGGTTTATAACAAGCTCCACTACTAATATATGAAGAATCCTTGTAATGGGGACACTGACTGTCATTGTGACTCATGACCAGTTCATACCTGGAAAGGCTCATTAGCTTCCAAAGGGGAAGGGTCAATTTGTTCCTCCTGTCCCCAGCCACCGGACAAAAAGGAGTTGCAGATAATGGTGTCTTCAGCAAAACAGGGTT
>CM053031.1:233919723-233961737 GCA_028564925.1 Lithobates sylvaticus
CGTTGCCCCGCCTCCATACCCGTAAATTTACTTGTAACCAAGGAGGCAAAGGCCTCCTCGTAGGTGGGTGTGGCATAGAGGGAGGCTGAGGCATCTTTTATCAGCTGGAGCGCTGACTCTCCCACCTCCCCCATGTTTTTTCGCCCTTCTGTAGGGAAGGCGGAGGGGAGAGACTTGGGAGACAGTCAGGCTCCTACGCCTACCCCCCTGTTGGCTGCCACTACCCCCTGCCTCCTCCTGACTGCCACCTTCCACAGCCACCTCCTGGCTGAGGTCTTCCTGTGTATGAAAAAGGGACATAGTTTCAGTTATTTGTTCATCAAACACACACAATTCTCATCTAGTGACTGTTGCAAAATGTTTTCAAATACAAAACCATACAATTCTCTGCCCTGCAGTTTAGATTCTTCCCAAAAATGTCTCCCACACCACTGTCTGTTGATATGTCAATCACGTTAGGAAATAAGCAATTGGGGATCCTGAATTAACTGAACATCATTCATTATTCAACAAACTGGTTCCAAAACTACTATACCTGGAACAAGCTGGGCACCTGCACATCTTCCAGACTGGAAGGCCCAGGTTGGTCCTGGGAAGCCTCATCAGGGGTGGCGTGCGTGGAAGGACGCGTGCAAGGAAGAGTCGAGAGTGACTTCCTGACAGTAGCCTGGTCTTTGAGAAAGTGGAGCCTGTCATAGTACCAGAGCGTGGGGACATGGACATCAGCTGCTGCAGCTCCAGATGCTTGTGACTTCAGGACCTTATTGCGCTCCCGGAAATAGGTAGTCTTCATGTTGGTGATCTTCACTTTTAAGTTTGCGACGGTTGCCATGGGCAGGGTAGGCTTTACAAATGCCACCAGTTTCAGCAGGGCTGCGTACCTCTTTGGTCTGTTGCTATAATCCCTGTGTTTTGCCTGCCATAAGAGGGGGAATTGCCGGTATTTATCAATGAAGTGTGGGAGAAAGCTCACGTTGTAGAACGCCTCCATCACCTCTGCAAGACACAACGCCACACAAAACAATATAAATAATGTCAGCCTAAACTCTCCTAATCTTCTCCATAAAGAAGCCTCAAGTTCTAATCAGTCTAGGCTAGTTATGTACCAACGTCAAATTGTACCTTCGTTTGTAGCGATCGTCTCGTGCGTGAGCTTTCTCTCCCCTCGTCTCCCAGATCGTGGCTACGACACAGGCGTGTGACGTTTTATATACAGTGCGCATGCGTCAAACTCCGCCTGCCCCTGACGATCTTTCTCGTCTATTCCCCACCCCTTCTCTTTACGGCGCAGTGGGAGAGCACATGGCGGGGACACAGCAGGTGCGCCCCAAATATCCCCCCAACGAGGAGGTGGACGAGGAAAGTCCGGAGGCACAAACGTCCCGATCCCGGAGCCTGAAATTCAAGGCCTCCAATATGTCATTTGGAGAAATGTTGGAGATGGTGGACATATTAAAGAGGAGCGACTATGATGGGAAGTATGGGCCTTACCTCAACCCCAATGTCCGCAAGGCCAAGATCATGTCTAAAGTTGTGAGAAGGCTGTCCAATCATTTTGGGGTACAACGATCCAAGGAGCAACTGAGGAAACGCTGGTCAGACCTGAAACTGAGGGAGGCCGATCAGTACAGAAAGATCAAGAGAATTCTTCAAAAAAGTAAGTAGTTGTGTTTTGTGTTTGATTTCTTGCTTGCATACTGCTCCATGTGGTTTGATTTTTACAAAGTTGTACATTCCAAAATGGCCACTTTCATGTTCGTCTGTGCATTCGATCGTACTCAGCCTCGATCTTTCTGCCACTGTCATGGTCGTGTGTGTTTCCATTCGATCGTACGCAACCTCGATCGTGCGGCCACTTATAATACGATGTTTGGTGTTTTTTTGGGGGAAAGGAAGTTTGTTCTCCCTAGAAATGTCATCCAGAATGTAAAGCCAATTTATTCAATGTAAAGGAGAGGTCACCCAGTAGCTGTTTACCCATCTGGACTCGAGAGCACTAGTGCTGGGACACCCAAACCCCCTTTTTATTAGCCTTTTCCACACATGTGCTCCAGTGGATACTAGAGGGGGGTCTCCATCACACAAACTTCTACCAAAAAGCTAGTCAGTTTAGCACCTTTACAAAGTGACTACATTCATGTAGTTGACATTTGTAACTGGCCAAACTAAAATAGTGTCCGTCACTTTCAAGCAATGTTTGTCATTTCCTATTTCTGCCCTCAATAGTTTGTGTTGCTAAATCTTCCTTTTGGACATTCTCATAGGGGAGCGAAAACTTGGGCCGTCTGAGGAAACCCCCAAACCAACACCTCCCAAAAAAGGGGAAAGAGCAGAAGCAGAGGAGGAGGAGGAGGAGGAAGGAGAGATCATCGAACTTGGAGAAATTGTCACCACAACAGGTGAGTGTGGGAGAACACAGCTACTGGTAAGCTAATCCATGTATGGCTGCCTCATTTCCAACACCCCATTTTTGTTTCTTTGTGGTTTTTAGGTGACGTGGATGTTGTGGAAGAAAAATCGCACTTTACCACAGAGAGTGCCCACGTACTCATCGGAGAGATAATGGTCTGCAATCGAGATCTAGATTACATAAAGCAAAACATCAATGATGTTCAACAAAAATTGAAGAACATCATTGATGTTTTAGGAAAAATATGACAACGCACCAAGTAATTAACACACATTTGTGCCTGCTTCTGAACACATTTGCAACTTAAAAACTGTCTGAAATTTGGAACATGCACACATTGTGTCCACATGTGCTAGCTCCCACCATGGTGGATGAATGGCAACGTTTTTTTGGGGGTGCAAACACTTTACGAACTACGAAAGTGGTTGTGGTGAAGGGGTTGCACCCCCAAAAAACGTCCATTCATCCCCATGATGGAAAATGGCACTTTTGAAGCTTCTAGGCATGTGTTTTCCCATCTAATGACCATTTTCAGACCCAAATTGTGTGCATGTTCCAAATTTCCACTTTTCGGGGGTGACCCCCCCATGTGATGAAGGCAAGATCAAACACACTTTGAACATATAGTCATGTCTGATCTTGTCTTCACTTTACAAAGTTGAACTTTCCAAGTTCCTAGGTTCTGTTTTGCTCCATGCCTGGTTTTACCAATTGCGGAATGTTTGTAAACAATGTTGTAAATAACCAAGATGTTGTCAGTTTTGGCGTGAAGATTGTAAACGCACTTGGGAATGTTTTCCTAGTAAACTTTTATTTTTCTAAATGTGTGGCTTCCTTATTTAAAAAACACAATGCATTATGTATGTAAAATGAAAAGGATATGGGGGGCAATGGGTGTTATTTACTAAAGGCAAATCCACTTTGCACTCCAATTTTCTTTCCCTGTGAACTTTTTCAATGCACTTGTAGAGCATAGCGGATTTGACTTATGTAAATGACACCCACAGTGCTTTGTACGAAAACACGGAGCACAGCATTTTGGAGAATACACACATGTCAGACCTGGTGATGAAAAGGAGTATTTTGGGTGTCAGTTAAGCAGTACAAACCTTCTCTAGACCAAAGATTAGGTAGCAAACACACAACATGAGAATAATCTTTTTGGGAAGAAGAGACTGTTACCTCCTTTTGCCCAGAAAGTGCATTCCCACTGTCGAAGGCAAAGGGAAAAAAATGTCAAAGTAAAATAAGCTAAAAAGAAGACTGAAATGACAAGAAATCATAGGTTGGTTAAAATATCAGATTTATTAAAAAATGCCTCTCACACATCGTCAGGCAGAGCAATGGCCCCCCTACCCACAAAGTACTCCATATATTGGTCCCGGACAACACGGGCATTTAGAGGGGGCAAGCCTGGACGTGCCACTCGAAGGGCTGTGAGTTCCGCATTTGGAGGGCCCTCCACATCTGGGCCAACGGGCACCACATAGTTCCTGTTATGTCTTTTGAGGAAGTTGTGCAATATGCAACAGGCAAGAACTATGTGGTTCAGTTTGTATTCCGCCAAGTTAAATGCCGTCAGGAACAGGCGGAAGCAGCTGGCCAGGATGCCAAAAGCGTTCTCCACAACTCTTCTGGCTCTGGACAGCCTGTAGTTGAAGACCCTCTGGTCCGGGGTGAGGGTCCTCATCGGGAACGGCCTCATCACATGGGGAGTCAACGCAAACGCTTCATCTGCGACAAAGACGAAGGGGAGTCCTTCGGCATTCTCCTCTGGAGGTGGCAAGCACAGACTGCCACTTTGGAGACGCCAGTAGAACTCCGTGTGCGTAATGGCCCCACCATCCGATATCCGGCCGTTCATCCCCACGTCCACATACCTAAACTCGTATGTTGCAGACACCACCGCCAACATCACTACACTATTAAACCCTTTATAATTATAATAGTAGGACCCCGAGTTGGGCGGTGGGACGATGCGGACGTGTTTCCCATCAATTGCCCCTCCGCAGTTAGGAAAGTCCCAACGGCTGGCAAAGTGGGAGGCCACAGTCTGCCATTCCTGTGGCGTGGAAGGGAACTGTGGAGTGAAACAAGAAAAAAAAATTAGTCACTTTGCACCTAAACATTGCAAGCAGATTAGACAATCAACATCTTGGAACAAGAGCATTGTATAAAATTGGAGGCTGGAAAGTATTTGCACAGAAAAGTAGAGGCTCCCCTTCACAGATTACTCACCCCCCCATCAATCCCCCCACTTCTGATGGGACATTGGCAATAACTAGGGTTTTGGGGGGGGGGGGTGGTGGACAGCTAACCCTCTGCACTTCATTGATTGGCAAATGGCTCAATAATGTGGGCTAGTTTGGCCAGACCCTCTGTACTTAACACTATTGGCAGGCCACAGGAAAGATCAAATAACATTTCAACCCCCCCCCCCCCCCCCCCAAAAAAAAAGGCAGGCACAGTGTGACATTATTAAATTACCAGGCAAGCTAATAGGAGGGAAAGAAGACAAAAAAATAGGAAATGGAATGTATGGAGGCAGCCCCTTGCACTACATGCTTTGCTGAATTCATCCCTAAAGATGCCCACTATAAAGAGGTAGGTATATAGTGTGTATGGACCTTGGGAAAGCCAGCAGATAAAGGATTGGTACCATCTGACAGAGCAGTTGGGGAGGGGGTTCCTAATGAGTTTGCCCCCCCCCCCACCAAAATAAAAAAAAAGGGGGCTCTACATGAAGTAAACCACACAGCAAGCATTTGTGCATATTTTAGGGGGTGTTTTGGGGCAAACAATACTATGCAGCAGACAAAAGACATTGCTTAAGTGACTAGGCCATAGGTGTCTATTGGGGCAGAAGAGCATGCTGGTGAGGTAAGTGAAGGGAAAAATGCATGAAGGAGAAAAGGGGCACAGCATATTAGAACATATTGCAATCATGGTAATTAGGGAAGGAGGTCAAAAATACAAGTCATTAGCAAACAGAGCATACATAGAAGGGAATAGTCAAGTAGAAATGTTACCTTAATATAGTCCTCCTGCAGGACCTGAATGATGGCAGAACAGGTCTCTGGAATAATGATTCCCAGGGCCTGGGGAGAGATACCTGAAGAGAACTTCAAATCCTGAAGACTTCTCCCTGTCGCCAAGTACCTCAACGTGGCAACAAGCCTCTGCTCCGGAGTAATGGCTTGTCTCATGCAGGTATCCTGCCGGCTGATAAAGGGGGTCAGCAAAGCCAAAAGACGGTGAAAATCGGGGTCCGTCATCCTGAGAAAGTTCCTGAAATCATCAGGATTATTCTCCCGGATCTCACGAAGCAAAGGCATGTGCGAGAACTGGTCACGCTGAAGCAACCAATTCTTGGTCCACATACTCCTCGTCACTCTGTTCATGGACGGGTCTTGGGTCAAAGCTAAAAGCCCGACACCAATTCCGCGTACAGCACGAACTCGGCGACGAGTACGCACGGGAAACATCGCTCAGAAGGTCACAAAAGGTCGGCTGGTCAGAACGGACAAACAGAAAGCACCGATAAACAGCAAGGCCTGAAAGAACGAAGTGAATACCAGCAACGAGCAGACAATAAGCAGTGAAAATCAAAGCGTCCTATATCAAGATATAGGCCGCAATGACCAACAAATGCGAACTGACTACACGCACTAATAAACAGATACGCACGACAAGCACAAACTGAAGAGCAGTAACGATCTGAGTCAGAAAACTGAGAAGCGCGAATCTTAAGTCACCAAACTTCCACTAACTCTCGATAAACACGGGATCAGCAGAAGGAGCCCAATGGGTGCCTGACGTGGTGCTGAACTTCCCTTTTGTAATCTCGTGGACGACGACTTACGTCACGACGTTCTTCCGGACCGGATATTCCGACAACGTAGTCCGACCGTGTGTACGCAACACCAACATCGGACAAAGTACGTCGGACAAAGTCCGACCGACCTGGTCCGCGGATTGTCCGAGCGTGTGTATGGGGCTTAAGTGGCTGAAGTGGTTGCAACGCCATCCGTCCGTCTCTCCAACTCAGCCAGTCAGAGAAAGGCTTTGTATTCATTCATAAAATACTGTACAAAGCTTCATGTGAATGGATGAGCAGCACTCAATTCAGACTCGATTTTGTTAGGGGAGTGGGACAGGAAGTCCCTGTACCGTTGCATGAACACACTGCTGTAAACCTGGAGTTAGGCTTTAAAAATAAATAAATCAAACTTGTGAAAAGTAAAGTTTTACACCATAAAAGATCTGAATCAATTTTGTTATTAAAATGTGCTATCATTGAACACATTTGAGGCTCTTATTATGAGGAATCTGAGGTATTGCCTTTGGAGCTGACCCTGATGAGCAGATAGCACACCTCTGTGTTATGATCATTGTTTTGTAAGCCTGACTTCCAGTGCTGATCTGCAGAATACATATCACATTATCCTCTATCTCTTCATTGCTGTTATTGCTGTGCCACTTGCTGCATTGGGCCAGGAAATTATTCTTCCGTGAGCTTTGTGCATTCTTAGACGGATACCATTTAAACTGACTTTCATATTTTTTTTTTCTTGTCAGAAACCATCTGATTCCTTTAACTCCATGTTTCCCAAGACGTAGGAGTTATACTGCTTGTGGTATATATCCTAATTTTTAAAAGGAGACTCGTGCTGAGTATAATGAATTCTGCCGGTCCTGACCTTCTTTATGAAATGTCTTAATGTTTCTAAACTGGGGTGCTGCCTGCGTTCCCCGTGGGTTACCACAAGCATGGGACCCAGTTTGCCCTGGATCAGCATCATGAGTTGCCATGGTGTGGGCAGGCCAGCCTACAGCACCATACCAACCAATGACACTCTAGTGCCAGGAAGCATGGCATCATTCATTATTATGGTGGTGGCGGCTGGCTCACGCCCACCATTGAAACACACGACTCCACGATCCAGGGCAGGCAGCATGCAGGGGCACTCCCAGCAATCAAGAGAAGAGAGAAGCCCACCACCTCCAGACCTTCTCCACCTACTTCCCTCTTCTACAATGCTGGAGCCAAAGGGTAGGGCTCTGTAAAGAGAGGACTGTGTGCTTAGGGGGCTCTGGTGAAGGGGGGGGGGGGCTCTGGCGTGATTGAGGAACCTCTGGCGTGATGGGGGGGACCTTTGATATACTGGTGAATCCTCTGATGTGATGGGGGAAAACTCTCATCTCTGATATGATGGAGGAACCCCAAACCTCTGACATGATAGGGGAACCTCTAATGTAAAATGATTTTCATTAAGGCAATTGTTTATTGTCCCAGGATCGGGTTTCCCACTGATAAATAAAGTTTTTTACATTTTAGACTGGGGTGCCTCAAGATTTTACAAAGAGTGCCCGTACTGAATAAAGTTTGACAATCGGACTCGAAACGAAGTCTCTATTCACATTTATTTCAAGCATAGCTAGGCGTAATCAGAAATTCGTACATTCGTACGAATCAGAAATTCGTACATTCGTACGAATCTGAATTACGAATTTTTACGAATACGAATTCTGTACGAAATACGAAATATCGTTTACAAATTTCGGATCCAAATTATCCAAATCCAAACTACCAAATGACGAATTTCAACTAATATGAAAGAAATTATAGCGGATATAACGAATGATTCGAATGAATTCGAGATTCAGTATAACGAATATCGACACTCTACGAATAATAACGAATTATCCGAAAACTTATTAACGTTACATAACACAAGTCTATTGTCTATTGTTCACCAATCACTCAGAGGAAGTACGAAATACGAAAATTCGTATTCGTAAACGAAATTTCGTATTTCATACTTCCTCTGAGTGATTGGTGAACCATAGACTTGTGTTATGTAATGTTAATAAGTTTTCGGATAATTCGTTATTATTCGTAGAGTAACGATTCGTAACGATATTAATGATTCGTAACGATATTAACGATTCGTACGAAATTCGTATTTCGTACGAATCCGAATTACATTTCGTACACGAATTACGAATTTTTTTTTATACGGAACGGAACGAAACAAAACAAATTTTTTAAAAGGCTCCCATGTCTAATGCTTATAGATAAAGTGCAGTGCTATATATTAAAACAAAGTAGATAAAAAATATATAAAAATAAACAAGTTTATCAATAGATTAACAAGAAAGTCCTCCAAAGCAGTTCTTGGAAGATATCTAGTAGATAGGCAGTTAAAACCACTTTGAGTGTGCTCAAAAAAACATGCAGTGGTGTCAAAAAAAAAAAAGTTATCCTCCACCTCCAACCAGCACATACAGCCTCTTACCGCATGATATTGACCACCAAAGTTAAGTGTCAAAAAGCACTCATGTACAGTATCTCACAAAAATACCCCTCACATTTTTGTAAATATTTTATTATAACTTTTCATGTGGCAACACTGAAGAAATTACACTTTGCTACAATGTAAAGTAGTGAGAGTACAGCTTGTATAACAGTGTAAATTTGCTGTTCCCTCAAAATAACTCAACACGCAGCCATTTAAGTCTAAACAAACAAACAGTACACCCCTAAGTGAAAATGTCCAAATTGGGCCCAAAGTGTCAATATTTTCTGTGGCCACCATTATTTTCCAGCACTGCCTTAAAGGATCACTAAAGATAAACATTTTTTGGTCTTCTGGGGTCCCTCGGCGGCTGTCTTGGCTCCCCCCGCAAGGACTCAACACCATCATGCGAGCTCCCTCGCATGGTGTGGAGTGCTTGCAGGCACGCTTCCGTGATACAGCCGGCGGCCATAGCCGCTCACTGTATCACTCGGCCCCGCCCCCCTGCGTGCCGCGTCATTGGATGTGATTAACAGCAGTGCGAGCCAATGGCTGTGCTGCTTTCAATCCATCCACTGTAACCAATCAATGGCCAGGCTGAGCAGCGAAGAGGATGTCGTGGGCGAGCGTGGGACTTTTGAGGGGTCAGGTAAGTAAAACGGGGGGTGAATGCATTAAGGTGAAAAAACGTTTACCTTTACAACCCCTTTAAAGTGGTTGTATACCCGTTTTTGGTCGGGTTTTTTTTTTAAACTACCTGCAAGACAAAGTCATAATGAGCTAGTATGACTAGCATACTAGCTCATTATGCATCACTTACCTTAGATCGGGGCCCCCGACGCCGTCCTCTTCTCCCCCTCCAGCCGCATCCATCTCTCCACAGATACCCTTCCGGGTATCGCCGCTCCGGCCAATCACAGCGCCGCTGCTGCGCTGTGATTGGCCCGAGCAGCGAAGACGTTGCTCCGCGCATGCGCGCGGGACACTTCAACTGCAGCGAGCCGTAGTTGTGAATGGGGATTAACCCTGTAAATGCACCGTTGTCTACGGTGCGCATGCGCCGTAGACAACGTTGTAAAACGTTCTTTGCAAATATCTCCTAAACCGTGCAGGTTTAGGAGATATTTCTTGTACCTACAGGTAAGCCTTAATCTAGGCAAGTTAAAATTAAGGGTATACAACCGCTTTAACCCTCTTGGGCATGGAATTCACCAGAGCTTCACAGGTTGCCACTGGAGTCCTCTACCACTCTTCCGTGATGACCTCAGAGAGCTGGTGGATGTTAGAGACCTTGTGCTTCTCCACCTTCTGTTTGAGGATGCCCCACAGATGCTCAATAGGGTTTAGGTCTGGAGACATGCTTGGCCAGTTCATCACCTGTACCCTCAGCTTCTTTAGCAAGGCAGTGGTCATCTTGGAGGTGTGTTTGGGGTTATTATGTTGGCCCAGTCTCCGAAGGGGGGGGGGGGATCATGCTCTGCTTCAGTATGTCACAGTACATGTTGGCATTCATGGTTTCCGCAATGAACTGTAGCTCCCCAGTGCCGGCAGAACTCATGCAGCCCCAGACCATGACACTTCCTCCACCATACTTGACTTTAGGCAAGACGCATTTTTCTTTGTACTCCTCACCTGGTTGCCACCACACTTGCTTGACACCATCTGAACCAAATAAGTTTATCTTGGTTTCATCAGACCACAGGACATGGTTCCAGTAATCCATGTCCTTAGTCTGCTTGTCTTCAGCAAACTGTTTGCAGACTTTCTTGTGCATCATCTTTAGAAGAGGCTTCCTTCTGGGATGACAGCAATGCAGACCAATTTGATGCAGTGTGCGGTGTATGGTCTGAGCACTGAAAGGCTGACCCCCCCACCCCTTCAACCTCTTGAGCAATACTGGCAGCACTCATACGTCTATTTCCCAAAGACAACCTCTGCATATGACGCTTAGCACGTGCATTCAACTTTGTTTGGTTGACCATGGCGAGGCCTGTTCTGAGTGGAACCTGACCTGTTAAACCACTGTATGATCTTAGCCACCATGCTGCAGCTCGGTTTTAGGGTCTTGGCAATCTTCTTATAAAAAAAAACAAGTGGAGAGGCGCCTCTAGGTGCAGTAATTTGAACAAAAACGGCTTTAATCTCATAATAAAATGCACTCACATAAAGTAGAAATTGAGAGACATGTTATAAGTGATGCTCCCGGGTGCTGTGCCATGTAGTCCTTGCTGCTGGTAGCTGAAAGATGTATACGCCGGCTCCAGAAGGCAGCCTCAGAATGAGGCTTGAGGCACTCGATTCGGCTGGCTCAGGAGGGTGGCGTCATCTAACGTGGACGTGTTTCGCGAGCGTGCGCACTGGGATGGAATTACAAGTCGCGCTCCTTTCTCAACAGACATAATACGTATACCACACAGGGGCCATAAATAGAGGAAAGGGGAGGAACCATGGGCGGGACATTATACAAACACGGGCGGGTCATTATACAAACGAAGCCAAAGTATATAAGCGGCTCTGGGCATGATCGAAGTGGCTCTGGACATTAGAAGAGCATGTATGCGAACATAAAAACATATACAAAGGAACATATTAAAAAATGTATTATAACATTTAGCATGAAAAAGCCGCATTTATGTCTAAAAAAATAACACGGTCGGAAATTCCGACTGGAAAAGTCTGATCGGATCATGTTGTAGGAAAATCCGATCGTGTGTGGGCTGTAGCGGACTTTTTCCGTCGTAATTTCCGACAGAAAAAAATTGAGAGCAGGACCTTTAATTTTCCGACAACAAAATCCGATCTGACTTTTTCCGATCGTGTGTATAGAATTCCGACGCACAATGTGCCACGCATTCTCAGAATAAATTTGGAGACAACAGCTATTGGCTACTGCCCTCTACGTAGTCCCGTCGTACGCTTTGTACGTTACCTCGCTCGGAACTATCAGATTTTCCGACAACTTTGTCCGACCGTGTGTATGCAACACAAGTTTTGGCCAAAATCCGTTGGAAAAAATCTGACGGATTTTGTGGTCGAAATGTCCGACCGTGTGTACGGGGCATTAGGCCTGATTTACACCTATGCATTTTTAGTGTTTTTTCCATTTTGCACATTTGTACTACAGAACGTGTTTTATAGGAAACCACGTTAAATGGACTGTAGTGCAAATCTGCAAAATGCAAAAAGCACTAAAAATGCATATATGTGAATCAGGCCTTAAGGCCATTAGATTAGCAGACGGCCAGGAAACTAGTATTTTCAGGGGAAGTTAAAAATGACAGCTATTTCTTTCAACTCAGGTTTCAAGAAGGATCAGATGGAGATTACAGAAGAAAAATGTTCTGATAAATGTTTTAAATTGATGTGCTGCATCAAACCCCTGACAGCCAGCCACTTAATGAGCATATTGTGTGATTGTAAGAGAATATGTTTGGATGGAGGGAAAGCAAATGTAAACCACAAACCAGAGTTGTCAACTTCTAGGAGTGTTGGTAATCATTTGAAGAGACTACCCGTTCTATAATAATAATATATATTCTATTGTATATATAATTTAAGGGGGAGGGCATTTCCTATTTCCTGTCTGTTGTACTGGAGGGTTCTTTCACACATTGAGCCCTCAGGCAGTGTTGCCAACCTACCAGATTGAAATTTACTGAACACCCACGATTTACTGGCACAGCCAAGTTTTTACTGGCATTTCCAAAAGTTACAAAATTACAGTTTTAGGTGCAAATTTGAGTATATAGGCTACAAACAAATACAATATGCAATTAGCAATATGATTTAAGGTGGATAATAAGGCAAAAAACATATTTCTTATTTTATTTTCCACTTAGTAAGTAGCTCAGGGACAGGAGGGCAAGAAATTACAATGGGCGTCACACACACATAAAATTGACTCTCACAGTGACACTGACAGCAGTGTGCAGCAGCACAGATGATAATGACATCTCACTGACACAACATGTCCCCTCCTGAATCACAGTGACAGTCTCTCTCCAAGCCTAGTGGTCCCTCGAGTCCACTCCAGTCTAAACAGCACTGACGGTCCTGGTTCCAGCCTGCCTTGCTCCCATACCGCAGACCCGCACACAAGGCTCTGCCCGCTCTGCTTGGCTCCATTGCACCATGACATCACACGACATGCTCAGGCACCACCTCCACCAGAGCCGCCCGATCACACTGTAGAAGGCACTCGGATGATCTCAGCTGGCTCCGGACCAAGCCGAGTGCCACAGCCATATTTTTTACTGGCAACCTTTTACTTTTACTGGCATTTACTGGCAGGAGAAAAGTGCCTGTTTTTTACTGGCTGCCAGTAAAACAGACAGCAGGGACCATCCGGATTGCGCAGCGCAACTCGCACATGTGCAGTAGGGAAACGGGAAGTGAAGCCGCAAGGCTTCACTCCCTGATTCCCTTACCGAAGATGGCGGCGGAAGCACCCGCGAGCTGAGCGGCAGATCGGCTTTGGGTGCCGACATCGCGGGCGTCCTGGACAGGTAAGGCCGCGTACACACGAGCGGACTTTCCCGCGGGAATGTCCGCCGGACATCCCGCCCATGTGTGGGCGCCGGCTGACTTTTTCCTCCCAAAAGTCCGGCGGACTAAGTTTTAAGTTCAGACTTAAAATTGTTCGCTGGACTCGGCAGTCCGGCAGACAATCCCACGGTCTGTGTGCTAGTCCGCGGGACTTTTTAAATGAACGGACTTGCCTCGCACACAGAGGAAAGTCTGTTCATTTAGAACATGACTCCAGGTAGACGGGACTAGCAAAGGCAGTGAATGCCGCCGCGCTAGCCCTGTCACCTGGTATGGATTTAAAGGGGAATCCCTAAGCTGAAAAAACGGTGTGGGGGTCCCCCCCAAATCCATCTCAGACCCTTATCTGAGCACGCAGCCCGGCCGGCCAGGAAAGGGGGTGGGGACGAGCGAGCGCCCCCCCTCCTGAGCCGTACCAGGCCGCGTGCCCTCAACATGGGGGGTGCCCTGGGGAAAGAGGGGCCCTGCGCCCCCCCCCCCACCCCAAAGCACCTTGTCCCCATGTTGATGAGGACAAGGGCCTCTTCCCGAACACCCTGGCCGTTGGTTGTCGGGGTCTGCGGGCGGGGGGCTTATCGGAATCCGGGAGCCCCCTTTAATAAGGGGGCCCCCAGATACCTGCCCCCCACCCTATGTGAATGAGTATGGGGTACGATGTACCCCTAACCATTCACCTAAGGAAAAAAAAAGTGTAAATAAAAAAAAAAAACGACACAATTTTTAAAAATATTTTATTGCACAGCTCCGGGGGTCTACTTGCCGGACTTGGGGGGTCTTCTCGCCGGACTCCTCCGCTATCTTCTGCTCTTTTACCGAGCGGAGGAGCCCGGCTTTCTCCTTCGTCGTCATCTGGGGGTCTTGTCCCGCTCTTCGGTTCTTCTTGTCGCTGTCACCGCCTTCTTCTTCTTCTTCCTTCTTCTTCCTTCTTCTTCTTCTTCTGTTGACTCGTCACTCTCTCGGGCTGTAATGGCGGAGATACGCGGTGTTGTGACTTATATAGGGACAAGGGGCGTGGCCACCGGCTCATGTCACATGGTGACCCCGCCCACATATGATGTCACAGTCCCAGTATCCTCCGTGGCCTTTCCCCAGGGCACCCCCCATGTTGAGGACACGCGCTCGCTCGTCCCAACCCCCTTTCCTGACCGGCCGGGCTGCGTGCTCGGATAATGGTCTGAGATGGATTTGGGGGGGACCCCCACGCCGTTTTTTCGGCGTAGGGATTCCCCTTTAAATTCATACCAGGTGACGGGGCTAGCGCGGCGGCATTCACTGCCTTCGCTAGTCCCGTCTACCTGGAGTCACGTTCTAAATGAAGGGACTTTCCGATCGTGTGTCGGCAAGTCCGTTCATTTCAAAAGTCTCGCGGACTTTGGCCAAAACGCTGGCGGAAAAGTCCGGGCGTGTGTGGGCAAGTCCACATGGTCGGAAAGTCCGCCGGAACTCCGCTGGAAAGTCCGGCAGTTTGTCCGCTGGACTAGGTCCGGCGGACAATCCCGCCGGAAAGTCCGAGCGTGTGTACGCCGCATAGGTGTCCATATTTTAAAAGTCAGCAGCTGCAGTATTTGTAGCTGTTGACTTTTTAAAAAAAAAATGTAATATACAATTCATGAGGGCAGTTTCTAAATGTGTTACCTTTTGTTAGAAAAAAGAGTGTTAAAATCTTGTTTACATTTGATAATGAACTGTGAACATAGTACAGGCAGGGTAAATTATGTTAAACATTACTCCACAGGCCCCCTCCTACACATTACAAAGCAGGGAGAGCGTGTAAGGACTTTTAAGCCAGTAAAAAGCACTTTAAAAAAAAAATTAAATCTGGTTACCTTTGTAAGTTATGCTATGTTAATGAGAAGATATAACAATCATAGTTAAAGTGGGGTTGCGGTCAAAAAAAAAAAGGGGGCTTAAAAATCATAAAAAAAATAAAAAAAAAATAATTGAAAAAAAAAAAATTTTTTACTCACCTCTAAATGCCTGTTGCCAGGGGGTCCCTCGTAATCTCCCACCTTCATTGCCCGGGCAAAACGTCACTTCCCCCTCGGCGCCGCACAGTCATCTGGGACCTGTCACGTGTCCCAGATGACTGAGCGTCAAATCACGGCGCATGGCGCCGCTCGCGCATGCGCAGTGGGTGCCCGGCTGTGAAGCCACAGCCGGGTTCCCACATTAGGAATGTCGGTGCCGTGAGCGGCTCGGGGAACGAGGGGGGGTCCTCGTTCCCCCGCATCGCTGGACCCGGGACAGGTAAGTGTCCGATTTTTAAAAGTCAGCAGCTGCAATATTTGTAGCTGCTGACTTTTAAAAAAAAATAAAAAATTTTCCCCCAGGACGGAGCTACGCTTTAAATAGTTGGTAAGTTTGAATAAAGACACCAGTCCATGCAGTTCAGCCTGTGTGGGTGTGTATATATGTGTGTGTTTCTGTCAATACCGTCTCCCATATCCCTGTATATTGCATTCACTATGATGCTCATTTAAGAGTTTTTTTTGAAACTATCAACACTTCCTGCTGACACCACCATTTGTGGAAGGGAGTTCCACATCCTTACTTTCACAGTAAGGAACCCTCTATGCAACTTAAGGTTAAACCGCTTCTCCTCCAATTTCATTAGGTGGCCGTGTCTTTTTAAGCTACCTGAAACTGAATTTTTTTTTCCTATGCCACAATCACCATGAAGGTATTTGTATATAGCTATTGTAGCGCCATAACCCCTGTGGGGTGGCTATGTTTTTCTGGGCTTACCGGTTACCTCCTCCTTGCAGCTAGTCATCCTTGTCTAGGGTTGATACCCAGTAATTTCTGAGATAGACACTTCAAAGTCCTTTTGAGGATTTTTATTTGCATAATACGTTGAAACAGAACACAGTCTCTCAGTTGGGAATAGAGGGCACAGGTGATAGAGCTCAGGCACTTTAGAACTGCTGACATTCAGGTAAATGTCTCTCTAGAATAGATGATCCAGGGAGTAGCCACTCGCAACTGGACACTTCACTGTTGGATAAACCCTTGTTTGTAGATCTAGCAGCCAACAAGTGATTCGGAATTAGCAAAGTCTCTGCCACAGACTTGGTTGCAACTGAAGGATAGGTTAGGAACTTTTCCTATGGTACCAGTATCTTTCAGCAGATCCGGCGAATACCTAGGAAATGCGGATTCAACTAGTGTCCATACATCTCAGCTTCCAGGCCCTTATCGAGCAGCCAGCCTCGAGCGTGGCCCTCCTCCAAAGAGTCCTCCCCTGATCGCTTGTCGAGTTGCTGGGCCTCTCCAATCCTGAGAGGACACCGGGACACTTTAGAATCCTCCTTCAGTTACTGCGCCTCGAACTAGCCAGTTCCGAGGCTCGGAAACGGATGGATCCGCACCCCAGACCATCAGGGCCTCTGGAGTCTATGAATCTTCCTGTCCCACGGCGTTGTCTGCTGGGACACACACAGATCTCAGAGACAGCGCAGAGCATTCTCATTGCTCTGCGCGACTCGCGCATGTGCAGTAGGGAACCGGGAAGTGAAGCCGCAACACTTCACTTCCTGATTCCCTCACCGAGAATGGCACCGAAAGCAGCCGAGAGCCGAGCGATTGCTCGGCCTCGGCTGCCGACATCGCTGGACTCCAGGAAAGGTAAGTGTCCATTTATTAAAAGCAGCTGTAGTATTTCTAGCTGCTGGCTTTTAATAATTTTTTTTTCGGGTGGACTCCTTCTTTAACATATATTGGAAGCCAGGTCCACTTTATAGTTATGATCAGAAAAAGTTAACAATGTTAGTAATAAGTGGACTGACCTTTGGGGATGGATTGGGGATGTAGGTAAAGAAAGTGTAGTCATAGCCTGTAGAATATTGGACTCTGCATGGAGTTATGCCTTTGGGATCTTTGTTAGAGTATATATGTGGTTAAAATGTTTTCTCGGTAATGCTGTGGTACGGATTTGCCGATGACACATTTTTCTACGCACAGTAGAGGCATGCGGGGATGAAATAGCTTGCAAGGACCGTGAAACACATTACACAGTAATTGTTGGTAGGACCGTGGTGCATAAAAAAACTATTATTACTCCTGCGCCTCTGGAGATTATTGTTATTTGAACACATTTCTATGAAAGTGCCTGAAAACATGCGGCGTTCGCTTGTCACACTAACAAATGCAGCTTGGCAGCTCTTCTCCACAAATCAGCCCCGGTGCCTCATAAGGAAGAGAGAGATACACGGAGGCCAGAGAGGCCTGAAAACAGACCAGAGTGAAAGAACGCAAGGCAATCTCCTATGTCATCTTCATTCTAGGGAAGGAGGTCACCAAACTTTGCAGTATGAGGGCTGCATAGAATATTTGACTAATATTCACAGGCTGAAAAAAATGTTTTTTTATATAAAGTCCTTTCTTACATCGGGGTCTCCATCAGAGTCTCCCTTACATCATTGTCCCCCTTTACATCACGGTCACCTTCAGCCTGGGTTCACACTATTGCGAATTTGCAGCGGTGGAAAACACTGCGAATTCGCAGGACATTTGAAAACCCATTGTTTTCAATGGGGCATGTTCACATATGTCCGGTGCATGCGCACTGCGCATTGCAGAAAAAACGCCACGACTTTGGTGCGGTGCGGGGCAAATCAGGTGCGAATTCAGGCCCATTATCTTCTATGGGCACGCATCTGATTCGCACCTGGCTTGCGTTCTGAACAGAAATTCGCAAGTCATTGTACTACCTCTGAGGGGGGAAGTCCACGCCCAATTAAAAAAAAAAAAAAAAACAGCATGGATTCCCCCTCCAGAGGCATACCAGGCCCTTAGGTCTGGTATGGATTTTAAGGGTACCCCCTACGCCGAAAAAACGGCGTGGGGGTCCCCCCATAATCCATACCAGATCCTTATCCGAGCATGCAGCCTGGCAGGTCAGGAAAGGGGGTGCGCCCCCCCTCCTGAACCGTACCAGGCCGCATGCCCTCAACATGGGGTGTGGGCGCTTTGGGGAAGGGGGTGCCCATGTTGATGAGGACAAGGGCCTCTTCCCGACAACCCTGGCCGTTGGTTGTCGGGGTCTGCGGGCGGGGGGCTTATCGGAATCCAGGAGCCCCCTTTAATAAGGGGGCCCCCAGATCCCGGCCCCCCACCCTATGTGGATGAGTATGGGGTACGATGTACCCCTACCCATTCACCTAAGGTGTAAAGTGTAAATAAAAAAAAACACACAATTTTTTTAAAATATTTTATTGCACTGCTCCGGGGGTCTTCTTCCGTCCTGGGGGGGTCTTCTCGCCAGACTCCTCCGCTATTTTACCTAGCTCTTTTACCGAGCGGAGGAGCCCGGCTTTCTTCTTCTTCGTCGCCGTCGTCTGGGGGTCTCGATCCTCCTTCAGGGTCTTCCGGGGTCTTCCGGGGTCTCTTCTGTTCTTGCCGCTGTCGTCGCCTTCTGCGCCGCCGCCTTCTTCTTCTTCTTCTTCTTCCGATGTTGACTCGTCGCTGTCTCTGGCCGGAATGGCAGAGCTGCGCGGTGTTGTGACTTATATAGGGACAATGGGCGGGGGTCAGATGCTTATGTCACATGGTGACCCCGCCCACATATGATGTCACAGTCCCAGCATCCTCCGGGACTGTGACATCATAGGGGGGCGGCCAGAGACAGCGACGAGTCAACATCGGAAGAAGAAGAAGAAGAAGAAGGCGGCGGCGCAGAAGGCGACGACAGCGGCAAGAACAGAAGAGACCCCAGAAGACCCCGGAAGACCCCCGAAGGCAGATCGAGACCCCCAGACGACGGCGACGAAGAAGAAGAAAGACGGGCTCCTCCGCTCGGTAAAAGAGCTAGGTAAAATAGCGGAGGAGTCTGGCGAGAAGACCCCCCAAGACAGAAGAAGACCCCCGGAGCAGTGCAATAAAATATTTTTTTAAAATTGTGTGTTTTTTTTATGTACACTTTACACCTTAGGTGAATGGGTAGGGGTACATCGTACCCCATACTCATTCACATAGGGTGGGGGGCCCGGGATCTGGGGGCCCCCTTATTAAAGGGGGCTGCCGGATTCTGATAAGCCCCCTGCCCGCAAACCCCGACAACCAACGGCCAGGGTTGTCGGGAAGAGGCCCTTGTCCTCATCAACATGGGGACAAGGTGCTTTGGGGTGGGGGGCCGCAGGGCGCCCCCCTTCCCCAAAGCACCCACCCCCCCATGTTGAGGGCATGCGGCCTGGTACGGTTCAGGAGGGGGGGCACTCGCTCGTCCCCACCCCCTTTCCTGACCTGCCAGGCTGCGTGCTCGGATAAGGGCCTGGTATAGATTTTGGGGGGACCCCCACGCCGTTTTTTCGGCGTAGGGGGTACCCTTAAAATCCATACCAGACCTAAGGGCCTGGTATGCCTCTGGAGGGGGAACCCATGCCGGTTTTTTATAAAAATTTGGCATGGATTTCACCCTCAGAAGTAGTACAATGAGTTGCGAATTTATGTTAGCAGCTGATTTGCACCTAAAACGCAGACACACCGCAGACACACCGACGTTTCACTGTGCAGTCACGCAGGGCCTTCAATTCGCACCGCACTAGTCTGAACCCAGGCTTAGAGTCCCCGTTTTATCAGAGCCCCCTTTGGAGTCCCCCTTACATCAAGGTCCTCATCAGAGTCCCCCCCCCCCCTTAGATCACGGTCTCCTTCAAAGTTTCCCTTATATCAGAGTCCCCCTTACAAAAAGATCCTCATCAGAGCCCTCTCTTACGTCAGGGTCCCTATCAGAGCCCACCTTAGACCCCTTTCACACTGGAGGCGTTTTTCAGGCGCTAAAGGACTAAAAATAGTGCCTGAAAAACACCTCCCCTGCAGCCCCATTGTGAGAGCCTGAGGGCTTTCACACTGGAGGGGCGCGCTTGCTGGACGTTAGAAAAAGTCCTGCTAGCAGCATCTTTGGAGCGGTTTAGGATCGGTGTATACACTCCTGCCCATCGAAATAAATGGGCCCCGCTGCCAAAGCGCCTGCAAAGGCACTTTTCGGGCGCATTTAACCCTTTCTTCGGCTGCTAGCGAGGGGTCAAAAGTGCCCCACTAGTGGGTGAAAAGCTAAGCTAAAATGACGGTAAAGCGCCACTAGTTTTAGCGGCACTTTACCGCTGACGCGGCGGCAAAGCGGTGCCAATGTGAAAGGGCTCTTATATCAGTGTTCCCCCTTACATCAGGGTCCCCATCAGAGTCTCCCTTACATCAGGATTCTCTTCAGTGTCCCCAACGGAGCCCATCAGAATCTTACCTTACATCGTGGTCTCCTTAAGAGTCCCCCTTACCTCAAGGTCCTCATCAGTGTCACTCTTTACAACAGGGTCCCCATCAGAGTCTCTGTCAGAATCTCCCTTACATCAGGACTCCCATCAGAGTCCACCACTTACGTCAGAGTCCCCTCCTACATCAGGGTCCCCATCAGAGTCTCCTGTTACATCACAGTCTCCTTCAGAGTTCCCCTTATATCAGAGTCCCCATAAGAGTTTCCCTTACATCAGGATTCCCCTCTTACATAAGGGTTCCCCTTACATTAGAGTCCCAATCACAGCCCTCCTTACATCAGGGCCTCCATCAAAGTCTCCCCTTACATCAGGGATCTCCTCAGAGTCTCCCTTTATATTAGAGCTCTCTTTAGAGTCCCCCTTACATCAGGGTCCTCTTTAGAGTCCTTCCTTACATCAAAGTCCCCCCTTACATCACAGCCCTCATCAGAGTCCCCCCTTAAATCAGGGCAGTCATCACAGACCCCCCTTACTTCAGAGTACCCATCAGAGCCTCCCTTACATCAGGGTCCCCATCAAAGTCCCCCCTTACATCAGGGCCCTCATCAGAGTCCCCCTGTTACATCATTGTTCCAACTTACATTAGAGTCCCAATCACAGCCCTCCTTACATCAGGGCCTCCATCAAAGTCTCCCCTTACACCAGGGTTCTCCTCAGAGTCTCCCTTTATATTAGAGCCCTCATCAGAGTCCCCCTTACAGCAGGCTCCTCATCAGAGTCCTTCCTTACATCAGGGTCCCCATCAAAGTCCCCCCTCAAATCACAGCCCTCATCAGAGTCCCCCCTTACATCACACCCTCATCAGAGTCCCCCCTTACTTCAGAGTACCCATCAGAGCCTCCCTTACATCACTGCCCCCCTTACATTAGGGTCTCCATCAGAGCCCCCCACTTACATCAGGGTCCCTATCAGAGTCTGCACTTACATTACAGTCTTCTAAGTCCCCTTATATCAGAGCCCCCTTATATCAGTGTCCCCTCTTACATTGGGGTCTCCATCAGAGTCTCCCCCTTACATCAAGGTCTCCTTCAGAGGCCCCTTTACCTCAAGGTCCTCATCAGAGTCCCCCCTTACATAAGGGCCCCCCTTACATTAGGGCCTCCATCAAAGTCTCCCCTTACATCAGGGTTCTCCTCATAGTCTACCTTTACATTAGGGCCCTCATCTGAGTCCTTCCTTACATCAGGGTCCCCATCAGTTTCCTTCCTTACATCAGGGTGCCCATCAAAGTCCCCCCTTACATCCCGGCCCTCATCAGGTCCCCCCGTTACATCATTGTTCCCCTTTACATTAGGGTTTCCATTAGAGCCCCCCACTTACATCAGGGTCCCTATTAGAGTCTGCCCTTACATTACAGTTTACTAAGTGCCCCTTATATCAGATTCCCCGTAAATTAAGGTCCTCATCAGAGCCTCTTCTTATATCAGAGTCCCCAGCAAAGTCCCCCATACATCAGGATTCTCGGCAGGGTCCCCATCAGAGCCCCCTTATATCAGTGCCCCCCCCCCCCCCCCCCCTTACATTGGGGTCTCCATCAGACTCTCCCGTTACATCACAGTCTTCTTCAGAATTCCCCTTATATCAAAGTCCCCATAAGAGTCCCCCCTTACATAAGAGTACCCTTTACATTAGGGTCCCAATCACAGCCCCCCCCCCTTACATGAGGGCCTCCATCAGAGTCCCCCTTACATCGGAACCCTCATCAGAGTCCCCCTTACATCAGGTTGAAGCAGAGGCGTGTAGGAAATGGGATATTTGGGAGAATCGGAACAGTTCAGAGTTGGGCATTTCTAATTTCGTCCTGCAATGAGTTAAGGTAATAGGGCCTGCCTGGGAGAAAAAATGGCCTATGCGGTAAAGGCCCTTGTCTGTCCACCTCTGGAAGGATTTAATATTCATACCCGGTGGGAATCTTGTGTTATGGAAGATGTGCGATAATGGCTTCATGGGCGAGATCAGCGAGTTTTGTGTGTAGAGAGTGGAGCACAGAGCTACAAAGTGGGAGAGGGTAGGTGACATGATAGCGGGTCTGGATTTCACACCAAAGGAGGTAAACTATTATATTTAATGGAATGATTTGTCTTTTCCATGGTGTAGCAGAGCGTCCCAGAGAGAGCCAGGAGAAGTCTTTTTCGGGGTTTATACATCTCCCAGGCTCCTCTCATACACATTCAGAGGTCTCTGATACATGATCCAGTTCGGATCTTAGTACTCTTCCCCAGGCTAATTTAAGCTCACCTGAGCAGACAGCCTTTGCTCTCTGCCTGGGACACACAGACATGGATGGTTTGTGAGGAGCTAAAGGTTGGTAAAACGCTTTAAAACTCTATACAGAAACTGACAAGCGGTAGGCTTGCTCAGCCTGGTAGTGAGGGCCTGTGTATGGTATAGTTAGAGCCGAGACACGGCTAGGACTTTTGATTTGTTATTTCTGTTCTGATATGTTTGCTGGAAGACTGTGCAGCACCTGTGTATGGACTTGTATTTAACACCAATAAACCCAGCACTGTTTTCACTACAACTAGTGGATTTGGGATCTGTGCCTAAATAACAGCTCATCCCAGGGAGCTTTGTACCTGCTACCTGTCCCCCAGGTTACAATGGATACCCAATCAGGCCCCCAGAGAAAACTATGGATATTTGGGACAGTTGAGCGGCTTGGTAATACCACCATAATTTGGCAGGCCCACCCCACCTTGTGATTTTTGTCTAATTAGAATCCTTGTGGGGAGTCTGTAGCCTTTGTTACCCTAGATGAAGTGCACTAGAGAGGACTGGAATTTAGTAAAGAATTGTTTCTTAATTGGGATCGGGAGGGAGCAAAATAAATACAGTAAGCGGGGGGGCAGAGTCATCTTAACCGCATGAACTCTGCCCAGCCAGGATAGGCCACACTTAGACCACGTCTCCA
The DNA here is from genome assembly GCA_028564925.1 of Lithobates sylvaticus. NCBI lineage: Eukaryota > Metazoa > Chordata > Amphibia > Anura > Ranidae > Lithobates > Lithobates sylvaticus. Next base: position 233,943,157 of record CM053031.1, read on the forward strand.
GGTCCCCCATACATTTATGTATCATCGGGGGTAATTCGCTTGGAAGAGATTGTTGATATCAGGGGTGAGTTTGATGCCAAGATACGGTATTGCGGTAGGTGCCCATGAGAAGGCAAAGATGTGTGTAAGCTGTTTGAGCAGGTACGGGGGAACAGATATATTTAGAACTATCAATTTAGACATGTTAACCCGCAACCTGGAGATCTTTCTAAAGTTTTGCAGTATTTTATAGACATAGATGTCAGTGGGGAGGTGAGAAAGAGGAGAAGATCGTCTGCATATAGCATGCACTTGTGTTCCTGGTTCCCGCAGAGTACCCCCTTGATGTCATGACTCGATCTGATTGCTATGGCCAAAGTTTCTATGGCCATTGCAAAAAGGAGGGGGGAGAGCTCTCATCCCTGCCTGGTGCCCCTGCTAATAGGGAAGGGTTCCAAGTATCTACCCATTAGGTGAACTTGGGCGAGCGGGGTTGAATAAAGCAAATGTATTATGTTCAGGAATTATGGGCCGAAGCCCCATCGATTCAGTACTAGCACAACAAGATAGACCCCTTGCAGTTGTCTCCAAAATTGTCACAGCAGATAGCATGACGGCGTCTCACAGGATGACATCCTGACTGAATTTACTAGATTCTAAACTACACTGTACACTTCCTCCTTGCCAGATGCTTTCAACTCTATACACATGACCTCTGTTTTGTATACCCTGGCGTTAGGCTGGCTCTCTGATTCCGAGAGGAATCTTCTGGTCGCAGACTTCACCCCGGAAGAGATTACACTTGCCATATAGTCTTTCCCGGCGGGGTAAGGCCCCTGACCCTGATGGCTTACCCATTGAATTCTATAGAGCCCACACTGAATTACTTGCTCCAAGTTGTTCAAATCCTGTTTTACTAGCAGGCTCTTTACCCCCCTCCATGAAGGAAGCCCACATTATCTTAATATCTAAGCCCATTAAAGATCCCAAGCTGTGCGCCTCCTACTGACCAATTGCACTTCTCAATTGGGATCTGAAGATCCTTACAAAGTTGTTAGCCACCAGACTAAACAAAGTTATAAAATCCCTCGCAGACCCGGATCAAACAGGCTTTATGCCCCGTAGGTCCACAGATATTAACATACACAGAATATTCTCCAATATCCATGCCCCCCACACAAACCAGGGTACTAGAAAGATTGCCACCCTAGACATGGAAAAGGCATTCGATACTGTGGAATGGGCTTATCTATGGGAGGTGATGAGGAGAATGGGAATCCTACTAATATTTATTGAATGGGTACGTACGCTCTACACTGGCCCCCTGGAAAGCATAAGGCTTAATGGCTTGCTATCTGCCTTTCCCCTGCAGAGGGGTACTAGACAGGTATGCCTTCTCTCCCCGGCCCTCTTTGCCCTAGCCATGGAACCTATTGCTGAAGCCCTCAGAATCTCACCCGAGATTTGCGGCCTTCAGGAGGGGTAGCTGGAGGAGAGAGTGGCTCTCTACGCTGATGACTTACTGCTTTTCTTAAATGATGCTAGGGCCTCTCTGCAGGGTGCCCATAGAATTATGAACACCTTCTCAACCTTCACGGGTTTTACAGGTGAATTGGCACAAGTCCCAGGTGTTTTCGGTAGACGAGGAGGCTGGATCTTCCCTACCCCCCTGTGACAGACCTAGCCGGGATACAGGCTTTTTGAGAGGACTACATGCTAGCCTCCTGCCAGCTGATTACGGGCCCCCCAAAATACACTCTCTGTATATGCATTTGGCATTAGAAATAGACTAGCATCTGACAGCTTGTATCCCATTCAATGTCATGAACTCAAGCCACCTGTCTATTGTGTAAATGAGGCTGGTCTGGCTTGTAAGGTGTATTCCACACAATGTTGTTGTGCTAATTAGCCCTGTGTTACTGTTTATGTTAATGTATGTTGAATAGCCATTCCAATTAACTAGGAGCCTTAAAGTCTGACCCTGAAAAGCCTTTTCAGGCAGTCAACTAGTCTGGGCAATGATTAAGATAATTAGCTCATGCTAATTAGGTTAGCTTTGAGTCATCTGGCTATATATGTGTGTGAAATGTCAAATAAAGCATTCCTGATTTACCCCAAGAACTAGTGCCGTCTAATTCTTGGGGGTTCCTATAACCAGATCCATTGGACTCATGTTCCAGGACTTAGGAAGCATTTACGGCGGACACCTTGAGTACAGGATCCGTCACACCCCCTCTCTCCCACTGCAGTGGGTTGACCACTTTAACTATCTGGGAATCGGGGGAGTGGCCTCTGAGATGGTCGGGTGAGGACACGTTTTGATAGAGCTCCGGGACCTCCGTGTTGGACCTGAATAGAGGACTGTGAGGGAGCAGCTAAAAAAAAAAAAAAAAAAACCCGGCTTAAAACGCAGCATGAATACAAGTAATAGATACCATACCAGATCTGCGAAAGAAAAGGTACACCCGCGCATTAGCCAAGGAGATATTCAACAATATTTCTCACCACCTCCGCAAAAACCTTCCGGTAATACACCAGAAAGAGTAAACAGCCTGAGAGGAGGTGCTACTAAGAGACCGGATACCGCGGCAGCATTGGGTTTACCGTCTGGAAAAAGCCACAAGATGCAGGAAGCGGGCGCTCGTGGCCCAGCATATACCGATGGCGGACTTAACTTTACAAACATTCTCGGCTTACCTGATGGCGAGAGATGCGAGACGCGAGACTTGGACGTCCGGCGCGCGGGTCATGGCGTAGATGGCGGACTCGGACACTCGCTGGCTCCCGGTCTGCATGCCGGGAGGGACCGCGAGACACAGGACCCGGCACAGCCGCAGCTTGACCGGCCGGAAACAGCTGACCGGGAGCGGGCGGAGGAGGAGGGGGGACTGGAGGGAGATATCCGGAGCATCCGTTTACTGCTGGACATGCTACCTACACGCCGGGATATCGAGGCACTGGTGGGGCGACTGGAGGAGACACACCGCCAGGATATCCAAGCGGTAAGGCTAGAAACGACGGCCCTGCTAGAGAGAATCAAGACTGGCGAGGAACAAATGCTTCAAGTAGAACGGAGGACGGACGCCCTGGAGAAAGCACAGACCTCCCAGGCAGCAAGGGCAGCAGATTTACAGCTCTATACTGAACAAATTGAAGATAGAAGCCGCAGGAGTAATCTTCGAATCCGGGGCCTTCCCGAATCACCTGGAAATGAAGATCTTAAGGTAACCTTAACGGCTCTTTTTCAGATGATATTGAAGTCTCCTGAGAGGTCAATAGAACTGGAGAGGGCCCATAGAGGTGCGGGTCCAAAATCCAAGGACCCTGAGAGGCCTAGGGACGTTATCTGCTGCTTCTATCGATACTCAGAGAAGGAGTTAATACTTAAAGCAGCCTGGGAAGCAGGAGACATGAACTTTAACGGGGCTAACATTAAGATCTTACCCGATATATCCCGTGCTACTCTCCAACGCAGAGCCTGCTTACGCCCGCTACTAGAACTAGCTAAGAAACAGGGATGTACATATAGTTGGGGATACCCACTGACTGTTAGATTCCGTAGGGAATCATTTTCATATACTGTCTATACTCCAGAAGACCTCCCTGGACTATTCACCTTTCTGGAGGTACCCCCTATTCAGATAACGAACTGGCTCTTACATATCCCATATACAGGGAGACGCTTGGGGGTGGTGGATAGACAAGGAAGGAGGAGAGACGCCCATATACACCGATCACCTCAAAGAAGAAAAACGCAAGACCTACATGGAGATCAAGATTAGTTTCAATAGATAAGCACGGACAGTGACTCCCTGTGGTGTGGGGGGGGGGGGTGCGGGGGGGGGTTTTTCGGGGAACGGGTCACCAGCGAGACATTTTGGAACTTTGATAAGTATGATCAGGGAGGAGAGGCCAGATATAGATGTCAAAGACATCTCCTTCTTTTTCAGATTTTTGCTCATTTTTTTTCTTTTTTTTTCTTGATTGCTCTTTTCCCCTTTTTTTTTTATATATATATATACAGGATTATTATTATTGACTATCGAATTGGCGCAATGCTTAAATCTTTGAATGCTTAAATATATGAGGTTTAATATATGTCAATAGCATGATACTAGCCCCCTCATATAAGGGGGAGATAAGATACTCAGCTCCTCTCTCCTCCCTTTCCCCCAGCTTTCCCCCCGCTCTCTCTTGCCTCTGTATTTTTTTTTTTTTTTTTTTTTTTTTTTGCGGTGTCTTAGAGAGATGGGGGGAGGGAGGGAAGAGGACCCTATAGATAGGGATTAAAATGCTGAGATGAGGTATGCACCTCCTGTTGAATCAATTTATTTTCTTTTCGTTTTTTTTTTTTTTTTTTTTTTTTTTTTTTTTTTTTCTCCCTCTTAGCAATTAATACCTGCTTGCTGTTTTGGTGAACAACTTTGAATATGCATAGAGTTAAGAATATATATATAGCTAAGAAATTCATAGGCCCAATAATTCCCAATATCCCTCCCTCCCCTTCTCTTCTACGTATATGCTTATATACAGATATATGTATTTTTTTTTTTTTTTTTTTTTTTTTTTTTTTTTTTTTATAAATTTTTTTTTTTTTTCGTTTGTTTTTTTGTTTTTTTTTTTTTTTTTTTTTTTTTTTTTCACACAGAGTGTACCACCTCTTCACTGAGATTTTTAAGATACCTAGTTATTTATTAAATTTGGGTTTCTTTATTTTTTTTTTTTTTTTTTTTTTTTTTGTTAATTTGGGACCTCTCCCCCCCTTTTTTTTTTTTTTTTTTTTTACACTTAAGACACAGGGTTTAGAGCACTCACCAATAACATGAAATTTTTCTTTTTTCTTTTTTCATCAATATTTTTCTCGTTTAGGATTATTTCACTCTTAACTTAGACTAAAACACGATAATAATACACCAAAGATTTTGATAGCTAATAATAGTATAAAGGGGGCTTAATTCCCCCCCCCCCCGTGTTTTTTTTTTTTTTATTTTTTTTTTTTTGTTTTTTTCTTTTTTTTTTTTTGGAATTATACACAAATCACAATTATCTGGAACATTTTTTCACTTAGATTATTACATTTTTTTTTTTTTTTTTTTTTTTTTTCCTTTTTCCTTTTATACATACATATATATATTCAGATACATAGATACCAACTGCCTCTTTTCTGAATACTGCCAGATAGTAAAGGGATTATCGTAGAGTCTGGGAGGAAGGATAAAACTGTGGAACCAATAATAAATAATAGAGGAAAGGGCACTATTACGAACAAAATTGATGATAACTTGTCTAATATGAATATGATTTGGTGACAGGCTCTACAAAGAAACTTGGTTTATGATTTGTGTCTCCTCCCCTTCCCTCTCCCTTCCCTGCCTTTTTTTTCTTTTTTTTTTTTTTTTGTTGTTGTCTCGGGAACTGGAATCTGAGACTATTAAAATGTCACTGAACAGTACAAATCCTGGGAGGGAAGTAGATGGATACAGTTAGTAGGTGAGGAATAATTTATGAGTAACAATAGGAATATTAAAAGGAGCAGACAGACATGACCCAACAAGACGATCCCTCTCTGGCCAGCTTCCCCGGTGTCTCCCCCCCCCCCCCCCCCCCACCCCCCTCCCATACTGCCTTTCTAAAAATCCCTTACCTCCTATCTCACTCTTGGTCCCTACTCGTTCTAAAATATTAAATATTGAAGATAAGCGGATGACCCCGGAGCTCTAAACCCGACTACCTCGGACCACGACCCCACATAGGATAACGCTCAGATACCGGGTTGTAACGGTGAGCGTCTATTTTTTTTAGCAACATATAGCTAAAAGTTTTTTAGGAGGGGATTTCACTCCATAAATCCCCGAATTTGTGTGGTTCCCTCCCCCCCTTTTTTTTTTTTTTTTTTTTTCCTCTCTCTCTTTCTCTCTTCGAGCCAGCCCATGGAGGCCCTCAGTGTGATCTCGCTGAATGCAAGAGGCCTAAACACACCAGAAAAAAGGAGACTACTTCTACATGACCTGCAACGTTATAAGTCAGACATAGCATTTATACAGGAGACACACTTCAGAGAAGACAAAGTACCCATTCTAAAAAACCATCTATTCCCAAATGTTTATCACGCTACAAACCAAAAGGCAAAATCGAGAGGAGTATCTATCCTCATCTCGAGAAAGATACCATGGACATATATAGAACTGACCAAAGACCCCGAAGGACGTTATCTGTTCGTAAAAGGTAAAGTGGGTGACATTGTAACTACACTGGTGACACTTTACGCCCCCAATGATCACCAAGAACCCTTCTTGACTAAAATATTTAAACGACTTAACGATTTTGCAGAGGGCCACGTGATCATTGGAGGCGACCTAAATGTTCCACTAAACCCAGCTGAAGATACTTCTTCTGGACTTTCATCTATCTCCTGTAGGTCACGTAATCGCATTACTCAGAGTTTACATAAAAATCAGCTAGTTGATATTTGGCGCATATCTCATCCAACTGAAAAAGATTATACCTACTATTCGCCACAATATAAATCCTATTCCCGAATAGACTACTTTCTGATTCCACATGCCCAACTCCATTCGATACGAGAAGCCACGATAGGTTCTATTACATGGTCAGACCACGCACCTGTTTTTATTAGATATGAACTACAAGACCCTCTATATAAAAGACCAAGCCAGTGGAGATTGAACGAGAGCCTCCTACAGGATAAGGAAGTCTTAGACGATGTAATTAAGGAATTGAATTTCTATTTCACCGCGAATGACACCCTAGACTGTGATCCCGGAATTATATGGGAGGCACATAAAGCGGTCATTAGAGGAGTACTAATTAAGCACGGGGCCAGAATTAAACGGAAGCGGACAGAACAATTAAAAATACTTTTAGAAGAACTAGCGCTACTGGAAACCCGTCATAAACAGACCCTATCTATATCCCTAGAGAAAGAACTCCAAGTTAAACGAATACAAATTGCAGATCTCCTATATTTCAAAGCAAAGGCGGCACTACAAACCTGTAGGAGGTTCTCGTACGAATCAGGGGACAAATGTGGGAAGTTTTTAGCTAGAACCTTGCGAGAACAGAAAATAATGAATTATATACCACAAATCATACCACCGAATAAACCTAAAGTGACAAAACCATACGATATCGCCAGGGAGTTTCAGGAATTTTATGAATCCCTATATAACCTTCAGATTAAATCCCCCACTCAAGCCCAAATCGACTCTTACCTTGTACGGTCGGGAATGCCCCAATTAGCTGAGGCAGATAGAGAAGAACTGGAAAAGCCCATAACATTGGAAGAACTACAGGGTGCCGTAAGAACTACTAAACTGGGTAAAGCTCCGGGCCCTGACGGACTTACAGCCCAATACTATAAGGTTCTCTTTCAACCTCTAGCTCAATATATGATTAAATTTTTCAATGTTTTAGGTTCGGCAGCGGCATTTACAAAAGAGACCATGTTAGCCCATATATCGGTGATACCGAAAGAAGGAAAAGATCCGTCTTCCTGTGGGAGCTATCGCCCAATTTCCCTGCTCAATCTGGACCTAAAGCTTTTCTCTAAGATTCTAGCAAATAGGATCCAACAATATATTCCAAATTTAGTACACCTAGACCAGGTAGGTTTTGTTCCCAAACGCGAGGCAAGAGACAATACCATAAAGGCACTCAACCTACTACATATAGTAAATAAAACTCAGATACAAGGAGTACTGATAAATACAGATGCTGAGAAAGCTTTCGACCGAGTGAATTGGAGATACATGGTGGCAGTTTTGCGATATGGAGGATTTGGAGATAAAATACTGAACTGGATAAACTCCATCTACTCCTGCCCAACGGCACGGGTAAGAGTTAATGGAGTACTGTCGGATACTTTCCAGATCGCAAACGGGACACGTCAGGGATGCCCACTATCACCACTCCTTTTCGCCCTGTCGCTAGAGCCATTCCTTTGCATGATCCGGTTAAATAAGGACATTATGGGCATACACATAGGAAAAACACAATATAAGATCTCGGCCTATGCAGACGATATGTTGTTCTCGCTTACGAACCCTCTGATTTCGATTCCGAACCTAATGAAGGAGTTTGAGAAATATAGTATACTCTCTAACCTCCGTATAAATTTCAATAAATCAGAAGCAATGGGGCTTAACTGCCCACAGATATTAATTGAACAACTTAAACAAAACTTCAAGCTTAAATGGACAGATAAAGCTCTTATATATCTTGGTACATTAATTCCACCTGATATAAACAAGATCTTTGAACTAAATTTTCCCCCACTGCTTCAGAATGTGAAAACTCTACTGGGTAAATGGAAAACAGGTTTACATTCATGGCTAGGACGGGTTAATATCATCAAGATGAGTATCCTCCCTAAATTTCTTTATCTTTTACAGGCCCTCCCAATAAAAATCCCATCGCTATACTTTAAACAATGCCAGAAACTAATCTTTGATTTTATATGGGCACACAAGAAACCCAGGCTGCAGCGTAGGCAATTAATACTTCCTAAAAGAGATGGAGGACTAGCAGTACCTGATATACGTAAATATTACTTAGCGACACACCTAAGTAGGGTGATAGATTGGAACAGGCACACAGACCTCAAACTTTGGGTCCAGATTGAGCACGCCCAGTCTCCGGTTATATTGGGAAGAACACCCTGGTGTGCTACATACCTCCCCAGAGAACTTATTAAACATCCTCTAATAGGTAATACAGTGAAAATCTGTGCAAATTTGCTCCCAATATTGAATATAACACCAGAGACCTCCCCCTTGTACCCAATACTAGGGAACCCACTTTTCCCACCGGGAAATGAAGATAGAGCTTTTAAGCATCTATGTAACACAAGCTATATTCAAGTGTCTAGCTACATAGGAGACAGGAAATGGCGGACGATCCCGGAACTGATGGAAAGAGAGGGAATGTTTAGACTAAAATTCTGGAATGCCCTTCAGATAACTCATCTTTTGAACACCCTCCCTGATCCGGGAGGATTTATCAGGCCCCTTACCTTATTCGAGAAATACTGCTCGGAGACAGGATTAATGTCACACACTTTATCAGCGAACTATGAATTGATAAACGTAGCAGGGGAAATTGACTCCCTGAAGTGTGTCCGTGAATGGGAACGAGAGCTCGGGAAAACCTTTAGTACAATACAATTACAACATATGCTTAAATTTACACATGAATCATCTATATGTGCGAAAATACAAGAGACCAATTATAAAATTTTTACGCGATGGTACAGAACACCAGAAAAATTGAAGACTTTTTTTCCCGACTCTGTAGATACATGTTGGAGATGCCAGAAAGACACGGGCTCCATGCTACACATTTTCTGGGAATGTCCTAAACTAAAGAACTACTGGACAGAAATCAGACGTATTCTCCAAATCTTCACAGATATTGTAGTCCCAGAGGACCCGGCGTTCTATCTCCTCCATGCTTCCTATATATCAGAAAAGACCTATAAAGAATCCGTTATCTGCCACCTATTAGATGCCGCTAAGGCATGTATCCCACTGACGTGGAAATCGGAGATGCCGCCGACGATACAGATGTGGGTGCATAAAGTTAGGGAGATCAGCAAGTTGGAAGACTTGGTACTCTCCGCACGAGATCAAAAAGAGAAGTACACCAGGATCTGGGCATCCTGGAATACTTTTATGACCTCAGAGGAAGGACTTAGTCTCCTTGCTGGGGAAAATTAATATACCTTCTTTGGTGTCTGGACCCTCTTGCGAATGGCGAGGGAATTGGGAAGTTATATCCTGGACTGGCTCCACCCTTTCCCCCCCTCCTTGTCCCCTCCCCTTTTTTTTTTTTTTTTTTTATTTTTTTTTCCCTTCCCTCTTTCTTTTTTTCGTTGTATTGGGTTTTCGTTGTGTCATGTACTAATTTTGGAGTTACTTGATAATGGTAGAAAATTAAGGGAGATAAGTTCGAGAATACAGGGGAAAAATAGATAGGAGACTGGGCTGATTATCTGTATTTCAGAAGATAACCCATTCTAATAGATGAAAGATATAAATAATGTCTGTTAACTAAGTGTAAAACTTGATGTTTAAGTTGTTTATTATGCTTTCGTATGTATATTCTCGAAACTGTTCTCTCTAAAATAAATAAAATAATTGAAAAAAAAAAAAGGGATTGGCTCTTCCCGACTGTTATAAATATTTTTTGGCTACCCACCCAGTGACCATTCATTGGTGGCTTCAGCCTTATCTAACCAATTTTGCTATAGTGCTGTAGGCAGCAATTGTCAACTCTCTGGGGGCCTTACAGGGGCTGTTGTTTTAAGGGGAAAAAGTCCCCACACCATCTCACTCCTTCTATGTGCACCACCATACAAGTATGGAAAATGAGTGAAGCTCTGCAGATGCCCCAGCCGAATTCTCTCCACATACACCATTGTGGCTGAATCCCAACCTCCCACAGACCCACATGCTTGGGCCAAACACAAAATTGTAAAGCTGGAACATATCATCACTAACACTGAGTTGTCTTCTTTCAATACTCTACAATCAAAATTTAATGTACCTGCACATGCATATTTTAAATACCACCAGATTGCTCATGCCTTAAATTTCTGGGTCAACCGGTAATTCTATCATACTCGGAATTGGAATCTACCCTCCGGGTGAAGGACTTGGGGAAGCCCACGTCTCAACTTTATGGCTACCTACTCCTGGCTGCTAGTCCTGAGTAAGGATGAGCTGAACACCCCCCCGGTTCAGTTCGCACTAGAACATGCAAACAGGCACAAAACACGGATGAACACACAAACACCATTAAAGTCTATGGGACACCAACATGAAAAATCAAAAGTGCTAATTTTAAAGGCTTATATGCAAGTTATTGCCATAAAAAGTGTTTGGGGACCTGGGTCCTGCCCCAGGGGACATGTATAAATGCAAAAAAACATTTTTTAAAACGCCAGTTTTTTCGGGAGCAGTGATTTTTTTTAATGCTGAAAGTGAAACAATAAAAATGAAATATTCTTTTAAATATCATTCCTGGGGGTGTCTATAGTATGTCTGTAAAGTGGTAAATTTTTCCTTTGTTTAGAACAGTACCACAGCAAAATTACATTTCTAAAAGAAAAATTGTCACTTAAAACTGCTCGTGGCTGTAATGAATTGTCGGGTCTCGGCAATATGGATAAAACTCATTGAAAAAAACGGCATGGGGTTTCCCCAGTACATTACCAGGCCCTTCGGGTCTGGTATGAATATTAAGGTGAACCCCTAACCAAAAATGTAAAAAAAAATTGTGCGAGGATCCCCCCAAAATCCATACCAGGCCCTTCAGGTCTGGTATGGAAATAAGGGGGAACCCTGCACCAAATTAAAAGAAAAATGGCGTAGGGGTCCCCCCAAAATCCATATGGCTTTCCTGTTTATGTCACCGGGTGGCCCCACCCTCAGCTATAAAACAGCTGTTACCAAGAAGAAGCATCACTCGGCGGGAGCCTCCCATGGAGGCGGAACTGTTGCGGCTTTTTTTTTCTTTCGGTCCATCAGTGGCACAAATTTACATCGCTGGACATTTTTATTTTTTTATTTTTTTAATAAAGGACTTGTCATAAGCTGTCTCTTGTCTTTTTTACAATTTTTGACACATTTTTTGTGAAATGATAGGGATGCAATGTACCCAATTCACATGGGGGCTGGATCTGGGGGTCCCCTTGTTAAAGGGGGCTTCCAGATTCCGATAAGCCCCCCGCCCGCTGGTTGTGGGGATAAGGCCCCCCTGAAGGGCCTGGTATGGATTTTGGGGGGACCCCCACGAAATTTAAAAAAAAAATTTGGTTCAGGGAACCCATGCCGTTTTTTTCAATGAGTTTTATCTATATTGCCGAGACTCGACAATTAATTACAGCCGCGATCAGTTTTAAATGACTTTTTTCCCTTAGAAATTTTATTTTACTGTGGTACTGTTCTAAACACGGGAAAACTGCACCACTTTACAGGCATACTATAGACACCCCCCAGGCACGATAAAAATTTAAAGGAATATTTCATTTTTATTGTTTCACTTTAAGCATTATTAAAATCACTGCTCCCGAAAAAACGGCCGTTTTTAAAAAAATGTTTGCATTGATACGTCACTTGGGGCAGGACCCAGGTCCCCAAACACTTTTTATGACAATAACTTGCATATGAGCCATGTAAGTGTCCCATAGACTTTAACGGTGTTCCGCAGCTTTTGAATTTGCCACGGACACCGGATAATGTTCGTTGTTTGCCAAACGGTCAAACAACCAAAGTTCAACCCCAACTTATTCTCTGGCTGAACCGTTCTCCCATTCCTAGTCCTGAGTTGTCCTCCCTCCGCAGGAAGTGGGTGGGGGACATCCCGGGACTGGATGAGGATGACTGGAGGGAGATTTGGGATTTCCCCTATTTCCCCTATTTCCCCCCTGGTCTCAGCCAGGGATAAGATGGTTCAATATAAAATTTGCACAGAGCATACTATACACCTCACAGGCTCCACAGGATGTCTGCGGCACATTCCCCATCTTGTTGGCGATGTACGCACCAACCTGGAGAGTTTTTCCGTATCTTTTGGAGCTGTCCGACAATACAATACTGGCAAGAGGTCCAAGTGATCAAACGTGTAACCAAGCTCCATATACCATGCCACCCAAGATATTGTTTGTTAGGACTGGTTGAACAACTGTCAGTGACCATGGCCAGGAGAATACTCATTAACCTTTTACTGTTTTACGCTCTTAAGCCATCACAATGAATTGGAAGCATCCATCCCCTCCTTCTGTCCAATTCTGGAAGGGTCTGATAAATGCTAGTCTACCCTTGTATAAGGCCACCTATGCGAACAGGGGTTTCCCCAATAAATGTAATAAGGTTTGGTCATGTTGGCTTGATGACTCCACTACAACAAGTAGTGATCAAGCCTATTCTAGTTAAAGTATAGTCTCTGACTACGCACTCGGTCCCGATGTAATCACCTTACTTTGTATACTGGTATCCCAGGTTTGAGCAAAGTTAATCCTGAGCCAAAAATCTTATGTTTTGTGTTGCTGTATGAAAATAAGACTCATTGGTCTTGCCCCTGTGTGGCCTACAGCTGTATGTGAACTGAAAAAAAAAGAATTGGTAAGCTGTAATAAGCTGTAATATAATAAATGGTTGCGTATACTGCTTTATTCAGTCCATTCACTCTAATGGGAGACTTCTGATGTAAGAGGGGGCCCCCTGGGGACACTGATGTAAGAGGGGGGCCCCTGGGGACACTGATGTAAGAGGGGGGCTCCCTGGGGACACTAATGTCAGAGGGGGGGGGGCTCTCTGGGGACCCTGGTGTAAGTGGGGGCTCTCTGAGGACCCTGATGAAAGGGGAGGCTCTCTGGGGACCCTGATGTAGGGAGATACTCACTGGGGACCCTGATGTAAGGAGGGCTCTCTGAGGACACTGATGTAAGGGGGGCTCTCTGGGGACCCTGATGTAAGGAGGGGCTTTCTGGGGACCCTGATGTAAGGGGAGGCTTTCTGGGGACTCTGATGTAAGGGGAGGCTCTTTGGGAAACCCTGATGTAGGGGGAGGCTCTCTGGAGACCCTGATGTAGGGGGAGACTCTCTGAGGGCACTGATTTAAGGGGGGGCTCTCTGGGGACCCTGGTGTAAGGGGAGGCTCTCTGGGGATCCTGATGTAAGGGGAGGCTCTCTGGGGATCCTGATGTAAGGGGAGGCTCTCTGGGGACCCTAATGTAGGGGGAGGCTCTCTGGCGACCCTGATGTAAGGGGGCTCTCTGGGGACCCTAATGTAGGGGGAGGCTCTCTGGGGACCCTGATGTAAGGGGGGCTCTCTGGGGACCCTAATGTAGGGGGAGGCTCTCTGGGGACCCTGATGTAAAAAGGCTGTAATATAATAAATGGTTGCTTATACTGCTTTATTCAGTCCATTCACTCTAATGGGAGACTTCCCTATGGCTAATCACCTGGACAGCAGTGTGCCCAGACCAGGATCCGCAGTGGATTGCTTTTTAGAGGGTGTGGCTTTTCAGAGGACACTCTGCGGGGAGACATTGTGTCACCTCCTCACCACCTGTTTTCAGGCATGTACTTGCCATCTGGACTACCGTGAGTTTCCTGGCTCAGTGGGCCAGTTTCTGTCACAGCCAGTGGCGTCGCTAGGGGGTGGCTTTTGGGGCTATAGCCCCGAATCTGGGGCCCATAGGCCGAGTCCCAGGGGTCCCCAACCACAGGGCCGCGCCCAATTACTGGGCCATGGCCTCTCTGCAGCCGTGCGACGGGCAGCACGGGAGAGCCAGAGAGTGGGCAAGCAGCACGGGAAAGCCGGGTGGGTGAGAAAGCAGAGAGATGACAGAGAGCAGAGAGATCACATCATCTCTCACCACCTGCCCTGCATCACCGCTGTTCTGCCCTCACTGTGCAGCCGCGGGCAGCAGAGAGATGACATCATCTCTCACTGCCTGCCTCTCTCTGGTGACCCTGATGTAAGGAGCGGCTCTCTGGGGACTCTGGGATAAGGTGGGTCTCTCTTGGGACCTTGATGTAAGTGGGGGGCACTCTGGGGACCCTGATGTAAGTGGGGGGCTCTCTGGGGACCCTGATGTAAGGGGGGGGCTCTCTGGGAACCCTGATGTACAGGGGGGCTCTCTGGGGACCCTGATGTAAGGGGGGCTCTCCAGGCTGATCACCTGGACAGCAGTGTGCCCAGACCAGGATCCGCAGTGGATTGCTTTTCAGAAGGTGTTGCTTTTCGGAGGACACTCGGCGGGGAGACATTGTGTCACCTCCTCACCACCTGTTTTCAGGCATGTACTTGCCATTGGGACTACCGGGAGTTCTCGGGGGGGGGGCTCTCTGGGGACCCTGATGTAAGGGGGGGTTTCTGGGGACCCTGATGTAAGGGGGGCTCTCTGGGGACCCTGATGTAAGGGGGGGCTTTCTGGGGACCCTGATGTAAGGGGGAGGCTCTCTGGGGACTCTGATGTAAGGGGGGGCTCTCTGGGGACCTGATGTAAGGGGGGGCTCTCTGGGGACCCTGATGTAAGGGGGGGCTTCTCTGGGGACCCTTATGTAAGGCTGGGGCTCTCTGTGGACCCTGATGTAAGGGGGAGGCTCTCTGGGGACTCTGATGTAAGGGGGGGGCTCTCTGGGGATCCTGATGTAAGGGGAGGATCTCTGGGGACCCTGATGTAAGGGGGGGCTCTCTGGGGACCCTGATGTAAGGGGGAGGGGGCTCTCTGGGGACCCTGATGCAAGGGGGGGGGGTCTCTGGGGACCCTGTTGTAAGGGGGGCTCTCTGGGGACTCTGATGTAAGGGGGGGTGCTCTATGTGGATCCTGATATGAGGGGGAGGTTCCTTTTGGGACCCTGATGTAAGGGGGGGCTCTCTGGGGACCCTGATGTAAGGGGGGGCTCTCTGGGGACCCTGATGCAAGGCTGAGATTCTCCTGGGACTCTGATGTAAGGGGGGCTCTCTGGGGACCTGATGTAAGGGGGGCTCTCTGGGGACCCTGATGTAAGGGGATGGCACTCTGGGGACCCTGATGTACAGGGGGGCTCTCTAGGGACCCTGATACAGGGGGTGGGGCTCTCTGGGGAACCTGGTGTAAGGAGGGGCTCTCTGGGGACCCTGTAGTAAGGGGGGCTCTCTGGGGACCTGATGTAAGGGGGGGCTCTCTGGGGACCCTGATGTAAGGGGGGCTCTCTGGGGACCCTGATGTAAGGGGGGCTCTCTGGGGACCCTGATGTAAGGAGGAGGCTCTCTGGGGACCCTGATGTAAGGGGGGGCTCTCTGGGGACCCTGATGTAAGACTGAGGCTCACAGGGGACTCTAAAGTAAGGGGAGCTCTCTGGGGACCCTGATGCAAGACTGAGGCTCACTGGGGACTCTGATGCAAGGGGGGGGCTCTCTGGGGACCCTGATGTAAGGGGGGCTCTCTGGGGACCCTGATGCAAGGCTTAGGCTCTCTGGGGACTCTGATGTAAGGGAGCTCTCTGGGGACTCTGATGTAAGGGAGGGGGGCTCTCTGGGGACCTGATGTAAGGGGGGCTCTCTGGGGACCCTGATGTAAGGGGGGGCTCTCTGGGGACCCTGATGTAAGGGGGAGGCTCTCTGGGGACCCTGATGTAAGGGGGAAGCTCTCTGGGACCCTTATGCAAAACTAAGGCTCACTGGTGACTCTGATGTGGGGGGGGGGGGCTCTTTCTGGGGACCCTGATGTAAGACTGAGGCTCTCTGGGGACACTTTGTAAGGGGGGCTCTTTGATGTAAGGGGGGTGCTTTGGGGACCCTGATGTAAGGGGGAGATCTGATGTAAGGGCGAGGCTCTCTGGATACCCTGATGTAAGGGGGAGGCTCTCTGGGGACCCTGATGTAAGGAGGAGGCTCTCTGGGGACCCTGATGTAAGGGGGAGGCTCTCTGGGGACCCTGATGTAAGGGGGGCTCTCTGGGGACCTGATGTAAGGGGGGCTCTCTGGGGACCCTGATGTGTAAGGGGGCTCTCTGGGGACCCTGTTTTAAGGGGGGGCTCTCTGATGTAAGAGGGGGCTCTCTGGGGACCCTGATGTAAGGGGGATTCTGATGTAAGGGGGCTCTCTGGGGACCCTGATGTAAGGGGGAGGCTCTCTGGGGACCCTGGTGTAAGAACGACTCTCTCTGGGGACCCTTATACAAAACTAAGGCTCACTGGGGACTCTGATGTGGGAGGGGGGCTCTCTGGGGACCCTGATGCAAGGCTGAGATTCTCCTGGGACTCTGATGTAAGGGGGGGCTCTCTGGGGACTCTGATGTAAGGGGGTGCTCTCTGGGGACCCTGATGTAAGGGGGAGGCTCTCTGGGGACCCTGATGTAAGGGGGGGCCTCTGGGGACCCTGATGTAAGCCTGAGGCTCTCTGGGGACTCTGATGTAAGGGGGGCTCTCTGGGGACTCTGATGTAAGGAGGGGCTCTCTGGGGACCCTGATGTAAGGGGGGCTCTCTGGGGACCCTGATGTAAGGGGGGGGGGCTCTCTGGGGACGCTGATGTAAAGGGGGGGGCTCTCTGGGGACCCTGGTGTAAGGGGGGCTCTCTGGGGACCCTGATGTAAGGGGGAGGCTCTCTGGGGTCCCTGATGTAAGGGGGGGGCTCTCTGGGGACCCTGATGTAAGGGGGGGCTCTCTGGGGACCCTGATGTAATAAGGGGGCTCTGGGGACCCTGATGTAAGGGGGGCTCTCTGGGGACCCTGATGTAAGGGGGGGCTCTCTGGGGACCCTGATGTAAGGGGGGGCTCTCTGGGGACCTGATGTAAGGGGGAGGCTCTCTGGGGACTCTGATGTAAGGGGGGGCTCTCTGGGGACCCTGATGTAAGGGGGGCTCTCTGGGGACCCTGATGTAAGGGGGGGCTCTCTGGGGACCCTGATGTAAGGGGGAGGCTCTCTGGGGACCCTGATGTAAGGGGGGGGCTCTCTGGGGACCCTGATGTAAGGGGGGGGGGCTCTCTGGGGACTCTGATGTAAGGGGGAGGCTTTCTGTGGACCCTTATGTAAGGAGGGGCTCTCTGGGGACCTTGATGCAAGGAGAAGGCTCTCTGGGGACCCTGATGTAAGGGAGAGGCTCTCTGGGGACCCTGATGTAAGGGGGGCTCTCTGGGACCCTGATGTAAGGGGGGCTCTCTGGGGACCCTGATGTAAGGGGGAGGCTCTCTGGGGACACTGTTGTAAGGGGGGGCTCTCTGGGGGAGACCCTGATGTAAGGGGGGGGCTCTCTGGGGACCCTGATGTAAGGGGGGGATCTCTGATGTAAGGGGACTCTCTGGGGACCCTGATGTAAGGGGGAGGCTCTCTGGGGACCCTGGATGTAAGGGGAGGCTCTCTGGGGACCCTGATGTAAGGGGGGGCTCTCTGGGGACCCTGATGTAAGGAAGGAGGCTCTCTGGGGACCCTGATGTAAGGGGAGGGCTCTCTGGGGACCCTTATGCAAAACTAAGGCTCACTGGGGACTCTGATGTGGGAGGGGGGCTCTCTGGGGACCCTGATGCAAGACTGATGCTCTCTGGGGACCCTGTTGTAAGGGGGGTGCTCTCTGGGGACCCTGATGTAAGGGGGAGGTCTCTGGGGACCCTGATGTAAGGGAGCCCCCTGGGGACCCTGATGCAAGCCTGAGGCTCTCCTGGGACTCTGATGTAAGGGGGCTCTCTAGGGACTCTGATGTAAGGAGGGGCTCTCTGGGGACCCTGATGCAAGGGGGAGGCTCTCTGGGGACCCTGATGCAAGGAGGAGGCTCTCTGGGGACGCTGATGTAAGGGGAGGCTTTCTGGGGACCCTGGTGTAAGGAGGGCCTCTCTGGGGACCCTGATGTAAGGGGGAGGCTCTCTGGGGTCCCTGATGTAATGTGGGGGGCTCTGGGGACCATGATGTAAGAGGGGGCTCTCTGGGGACCCTGATGTAATAAGGGGGGCTCTCTGGGACCCTGATGTAAGGGGGGGCTCTCTGGGGACCTGATGTAAGGGGGGCTCTCTGGGGACCCTGGTGTAAGTGGGGGGCTCTCTGGGGACTCTGATGTAAAGGGGGGGCTCTCTGGGGACTCTGATGTAAGGGGGGCTCT